>JALMGA010000022.1:2822500-3395000 GCA_023333525.1 Aspidoscelis tigris stejnegeri | reverse complement strand
GGCCAAGGAACAGATGTTTGACCACTGCTAAGGTGGGAAATGTCTGGCCTTGGGAAAAAGAGAAGAAGAAAAGGACCGCAAAGAAACGGAAGTGCATCTCCCTCTGTGTTAGAACACGGCCACTTAAATGAGGCAAGAAAGCTTTAAAAAGTGGATTGCTGAATTAAAGAGCTAAAGTTAATGAGTGTGACAAAATCCTTGTTCCACACGATCTGAACAACCTGATTTTCTCTGCATAATCCCTATAGTTCTGAACTTGTCCTTAGTAAATTCGTTGGTCTGTCCCTTTAGCCATTTTTAAAAGAATTTCTTGTTTCCCCTTCCCGCTTTAAACGGCACCAGCTATCACAGTTTCATTCCAGGCATTTCCAGCCAGTCTTGGTGATGGGGTGGAGTTGCAACCATCTTTTGCATCAATGTAAGCGGTGGTTATCAAGGCCCAAATGAGGACATTAATGCCAATGTTGGGACCGCTGTTAAACTGTGCAGTTTTTGGAGTACTGTGCTGTATTCCACAGTTCTGCCTTGAACTTAAGCTTTCAGATAAGGCTACAATATCTGTCTTTGGAGAATACGACTGCTAGGAGAGGCAACTGCAACTAATGGTCCCATGGACCCTGCTAAGAAAGTCAGATGCAACTCGTGGTCTCATGGCCCTTGCTAGGAGAGTCAGATGCAAAAGGGTAGGTACCCGGGATAGGGCCTTTTCAGTGATGTCTCCCAGACTGTGGAATAGGCACCTTCACTCTATGGGGGTTTTCCCACTAGCACTAGAGTACCCATTAAGGACCCATTAAGGACCCTTAATGGGTCCTTAATGGGTACTCTAGTGCTAAGTGGAAAAACACCCTATGTGTTTAGATGAGCTGTGAAGACACACCTGTTTACCCTGGCCTTTGATTAAGGAAAGGAACAGCCTTTTCCTCCCCACATTCAGACACTGCCATGGTTTTAATATGTTTAATGTGGTATTGGTAATGTATTCATTTTAAATGTTGTAACCTGCCCTGAGACCCTTGGGTATAGGGCAGGATAAAAATGCAAAAAAAAGGGGGGGCTTGCTACGAGAGTCAGATGCAACTGATGGCCCCATGGATCTGGTTAGAAGAGTCTGAAGATAGATATCATTACCATATCAAAAACTTTAGATTCTAAGCAGAAGAATGGCACACCGCGTAACAACCCAAAAAACTGTGGCAAGTGAGATGAAAACCAGTCATGGGCTGCGGTCACACCTGAATTTTAATCCAGTCTGAGACCTTTTTCCAAATGAGAGAACATATCAGCAAATTGAATAATCATTTTCTGTCCTCTTTATCTAATCCAAAGATGGCTTTTCCAAGTTAGATAATGCAAAAAGAAAACAGCTTGAGACTTTGCTGATATATTACCTCACTCTGAAAGTGCACTGAAGCTGGATTAAAACTTAAGTGTGAATGCAGCCCTGGAAGCCTTTATTCTTCCCTTCTATTCTAGGAAGAGTATTCTTTCCAAATATATCTTTAACCAAACAAACACCCAGCCTCATGGCTTTGAAATCAATGAGCCAATTAAAGTTCTCTACGGAAGGCAGAGTCAAGTGACGTCCAACAGTGGTGGGAATCCTTGAGACCTGGGGTGTTATAAACATGTTCCTGTTTGCATGCATGACATATTGGAGCACATGCCACCTACATCATCTCTTTATCAGCGGGACCTAATCCCTCACTTACTGCAAACAGCACAAGATAACAAAGAAGATCCCATCTGAATAAAATTTCCAAAGTTCCCAAGATCTGCTTTCTCCATCTTCTGTTGAGATCAAGTGAAGAGCCAGACACCACCACCCCTCATTACTCACTGAGAATTCACCTGATGGGATTTCAAATTTCCACTTAAGGTATTTTATAGATGGTATAGAACACCACTACAAACAGCACATAAGATTTCTGGTTTATCAACACAATGTTGGCATAGGTGTGGTGGCAGAGGTACATATTTCCACCTCTGGTGGGAATAAGCTAGTATTAAAAGTTTTTGTAGAATTATCCAAAATCAGATTAACAACATCTTAAATATAAATGTGGTTTTAACACCGGAAATAGCATTGTTCAAGGCAGCATTAGGGAGACTGAGAGCAGATAAACAATATTTGTTCCAACAAATGATATACGCTGCACCATCTACAGTAGTACTGGGATGGAAGGATAGTACAAAATGGACAATAGAAAGCTGGTATAAATATCTAATGGAACAATATAGATTTGAAAAATTAAGGGAATTAAGATTTAAAAGCCAAGGTTTGAAACTAGAGTCCACGGTGGGGGATAACTGGAAAGACTTATTATATTACTCAACGAGACCTCAACCACCAGAATTCTTGAGAGGAGAAATAATAAGACTATTTCTTTGGTCCAACTAAAGAAGAAGAAAGAAAGAAGAAGAGGTTGTCTTTTGGTGGGGGGATGCATGTTAGTCACAGTCTTGTGTGTATTTGTTATTTTTATATTGTTATTTTTGTATTGATGATGATGATTAATTAAGAATGTCAAATTTCCATATGCTAAATCACTATGTCTATGGAGGAATGAAGTTTGATTCTGAGAAGGCCAAAGAAAAATGTGGGAAGAACCTTCTAACACCTCTCAAGACCATAGGATCTAATGTCAAATCAACTTCGCTGACTTCCAAGCATCTCAGACTCACCAACTGCCCAAAGCAGCAAAGCCACAATACAGAACTCAATGTGGTAAATGTCAGAAATATGAACTGAGTAAAGTAAGCAGTTTCAGACCCTGTCCAACTCTGGGAAGGTGCTGGTCTCCAAACTGGCCTCTGAAACAGTCACAAGCCAACAACCTCTTGAGGGCCACCTCTTGGCCACCTCTGGTCTATGTTAATGTGCCAAACATGGGCCTTTTCCATCAACTGATAACTGACTTCCCATTTATGGGGGAGAAAGTGAGAAAGAGATTTGAATGGATGAGATCAGATTTGGGATCTTCTGAATTAAAGCTTGTGTGGAACTATGATGTTGATTCCACTGTATTCTCGCTGCTAAAATGAAACATGGTCCCCAAGTTCAGGTTATCCATGAAGATCCTTCCCCCACTCAGAATAGTGTGGCATACTCTTGGTTGGATTCCACACTCCTCCGCAAAGCCAGCTGGGTGATTTTGGGCTAGTCACAGCCCCATCTACCTCACAGGGTCTCTGTGGTGGGGAGAAGAACAGAAGGCTTGTCAGCCGCTTTGAGTCCCCATAAATGGGTTAGAAAAGCGGAGTATAAAAACCAACTCCTACTCCTCCTACTCCTTTTTCCTGGAGGCACTCTTGCATGGAAATCAAGGACATGAACTTTAAAATAAAATAAAAATGTTTTCAGTTGGCACACTCAGAGATTTGCAGGGAAGGAAACTTTCCTAAAAACAACAGGAAAAGAAAGGTTCATCATATCAGACGATCCTTCAAGAGGGCTTTCTGCTGCAGGCGATCAGGTTGAAGTGCTCCAAAAATAAATGTATTTATTATGTAATGTGCTCGAAACAAGCTCCCATGCTGTGAAGAACACAGCAGGTCGCAGCTCGCCAGAAATGAAGAAGAGGCGAAGGAGAGGCTGGAATCCACATTTCCAAGTCAAAGTTCTCCTCAGCTAATCATGCCTCCTGCCTCCAAAGCATGTTTAATTTGGACGAAATATATTTACATGGTCTGGCGGAAAGGCAAGGTGGGGTGAACTTCACGGAGGTAATCCAGAGATGGCAGGAAAGGCATCCGTAATTATGGCCTTCTTCTCAAAGGCAGAAAAAAAGGATCGTCATGTTGGCATCCTTCCTTTCCTCCGGGGAGTTCAAGGTGGCCCTCATGGTTCTCTTCTTGCTCCCATTTCATCCTTGCAGCAACCCTGAGAGGTAGGCCAGGAACAAGGGTTCCTAAAGCTGCCCATCAACATTTGGCACGGGGACAGCAAACCACGCACCTGCGGGGAGAATCTGACCCTACAGTTTTGATAAGAAGGTCTTCGTTTTCTAATTAAATGATAGCAATTATCTTCTTTTTCTTCTTCTAAACAAATCTGCACTTGGGATGTGCACGGATATTCATAATATTAGAAACTGGGCCACATTTGGACAGTCAAACTCGAATCAAATGTTACCATATTTGTATGCTAACATTCAAATGAATATGAATGTTTCCGGACTTTTGTACAAATAGCGCGGACATTCGTTAAGCTACGGAAACGTATCAGATACGTATCTATTTGTATCAGACATGTATCTATTCATATCAGATACATATAGAACGTTCGTACGAATATGTACGTATAGATTTATATCGATAGAATTTTACCACATTCGAATGCAATCTATTCATACAAATATGGATTTTCAAAACATTTGATTCGTTTCTAATCGAACGCCCAAAAAGATTCGTGCACATTCCTAATTCTCACATAAGTTGAATGGTAGTAGTGCAGCTTAAGAACTTAAGAACATAAGAGGAGCCCTGCTGGATCAGGCCACAGCCCATCTTGTTCATAAGAACCTAAAAGGAGCCCTGTTGGATCAGGGCACAGCCCATCTAGTCCATAAGATGCTAAGAGGAGCCTTGCTGGATCAGGCCACAGTTCATCTAGTCCAGCATCCTGTCTCAGACAGTGGCCCAGCAATTACCCATGGGCATCTCAAGCAGAGACAAGGGCAAATCTTCTCCTGCTCTCAAATCCCAGCAAATGGCCTTAGAAGTGTCCTGCTCCCCACCCCCCAAACCTGAAAGATGTACTCAGGCATCCACCCTAGTAGCCATTGATACATCTGTCATCCATAAATTTGTCTAGCCCTTCCTTAAAGCCATCTGGGCTGGTAGCTTCTCTTTCCAAGGATGAACATTCTTGATGGATTTGCACGTTGCCATCTGGAACATCACCGGGCTTTGCATCATCCCAAGGACAGGCAAATGTCTCATGCTAATTGCAAAGTTCTGCCCTTCCAGTCGGAAACCTTTGTCCTGCCGAGTGATTAAATCCTGGGACACGTCATAAATCTTACACGTTACCAATAGGAAGCTGGGCTGATGGATACCTCCCTGCTTTCTCAATCCTCTCCTTTCTGCTGAGCTTCCCAGCCTCTTCGTCCTCATTCACCGACTCCTCTTATTAGCTGATCAGTGAGCGGTCCTGCTGGACTATAGCTCTCACCATTCCATGCTGGATCCAGCGGAATGGTGATCGTTGATGTTCAAGAGGTTTCAAAGCATGACCTTTTAAGAACCTATTTCAGGCACCAGCACAAAAGAACCACTGTAAGCCAGTTTGGTCTAGTGCAGTGATGGCTAACCTTTTGAGCTTGGTGTGTCAAAATTCGCAAGAAAACCTAGCTTAACTCGGCTGCTGTGTCACTTCTAGAAATATCCATAATTTTGTGACATTTGTAGCTCTAGTAAGAAAGTTATATTTTTGATATATGTATTTTATTAGAAGCAAAAATGAATAATTCTTTACATTTGCTAAGTCTTCAATTGAAAGTTGGTATTCCGTACACTTCAAGAACAAGCAAGCACTACACGCCCAGGTGCCAGGGTGACCAGGTGTGTCACCTAAAAGGGCTTGGCGTGTCACCTGTGACACGCGTGTCATAGGTTGGCCATCACCGGTCTAGTGGTTAAGGAGGACTCTTATCTAGGAATACTGGGCTTGATTCTGCACTCCTCTATGAAGCCTGCTGGGTGGCCTTGGGCTAGTCACAGCTGTCTCCTGAGCTCTCACAGTCCCTCCTACCTCACAGGGTGTTCTGTTGTGAGGTTTGTTAGCAGCTTTGAGTCCCCTTAAATGGATGAGAAAAACAGGGTAGAAAATCCAACTCTTCTTCTTCTTCAAATTACTTACTTTCCACAGGGAAAAAGACCCTCATAACCCCCTCATTTCCCCTCCACAATAAAGATGGGTCAGAGACCAACATTCAGAAATTTCCTCCTGCATTAGAAAAAAGCATGTTTTAAAGGGCATATTTATTAAAGTATACTCTCTTTTTGTGGGGGGAAGGGGTATATAAAAATACCTTTATTTTTAGAAAAAGAGCGATGGCACACACTAGGCTGGAAATATTAAAATTTTTATTATAAAACGTTTCGAGCATTACCATGTAAGTGAGAAATTGAGTGCTGATATTTACAACAGGGAGGATATATTTTCCCAGCATCAGGGTGGACTAACAAAGATTGGTTACCACAAGCTTGAAAGCACATAATCTGTACATAATTAATATACACACCTATCGTTTTTCTAAACATGTCAGACTGGAAGATGTATCACAGTGCCTCTGATTTTCAGAAAAGCAATAGATAGAGTACTCTTTTTGTCTTTCCCCACAAACATGAAAAGCACAAACTCAGTTCTGAACCAAGATAGAACTTCTGTAGATAAGAACATAAGAATATGAGAGGAGCCCTGCTGGATCAGGCCACAGCCCATCTAGGGTGTTTTTCCACTGTCACTAGAAATACCCATTAAGTACCCATTAATGGGTACTTAATGGCATTTTTCCCCATTAATGGGTACTTAACGGGTACTTCTAGTGACAGTGGAAAAACACCCCTAGTCCATAAGAACCTCAGAGGAGCCCTGCTGGATCAGGCCACAGCCCATCTAGTCCATAAGAGCCTAAGAGGAGCCCTGTTGGATCAGGCCAAAGCCCATCTAGTCCATAAGAACCTAAGAGGAGCCCTGCTAAATCAGGCCACGGCCCATCTAGTCCCTAAGAACCTAGGAGGAGCCCTGCTGGATCAGGCCACAGCCCATCTAGTCCATAAGAACCTCAGAGGGGCCCTGCTAGATGAGGCCACAGCCCATCTAGTCCATAAGAGCCTAAAAGGAGCCCTGCTGGATCAGGCCACAGCCCATCTAGTCCAGCATCCGATCACAAGCAGTGGCCTACCAATTGCCCATGGGCATCTCAAGCAGAAACAAGGGCAAACTTTCTCCTTCTCTCCAATCCCAGCAAATGGCCAAATATCTGTACATTTGAATGTTTCGAATCATTCGAATGAGCATTTTGGAACATGCAAAATTCATTTGAAAGTGTAAATTCCAATGTTTAGACATTCTATTCCTGTTCAAATGTCCACATTCAATCAAATTCGGTCAAATTTCGAAGGTTCAGAACATTCGTGGCACGTCCCTGCTTTCTTGAACCCACTGTGGGACTGAACCTAGCTTTGGTCCTGCTCCTTCTTCCTTGTAACTTCTTCACCTCTGTCCCACCGTACAGAATGGGCCACCAGAGTCCTCCACCTTCCCCACTGCTCTTCCAAAGCGTATTGCTGCTCACTATGGTTAAGAACATTCCCGAACAATGAACAGCTCCAAAGAGCCATGTTTTGCATTGCCTGCAACGTACTAAAGCAAAATTTTAATATTTAATCCTTCCCATCCAGCAACACTCAAGCCGGTGATTATAAGAAATCTGCCGCTGAGCACCAAGGAAATCCTAGAGTGAAACAATGCAATTACCAATATCAATAATTGTAAACCCACAAAACTTTCCTCCCCATATCATGCCATCTTGTGCATATAGTCTCTCTTCTCCCTCTTCATAATTACAAGAGCAATGATGTTTGTTTTAAAGCTTCCACATTTACTACGCAGAGCAATTTACTCTGGGCCCTTTATCGAGCACAGGAGACTATGCGAACCGTTACCTCCTACAAGATACTAATGCCAGGATTTATGCTGGGAAGAAACGAAGCCGCAGAGCAGCATTAACAACGGAAAAGAGCTAAGAGATTTCCCTGGATGTTGCAGAAGAGATCCGCAGGTGAGCAGCGATTTTTAAAAGGGACCATAAAGTAGATGCATTTGGTGGTGATTTCGCAGGCCCTGCTCACTAGGGCCACAGTCACCCTCATGAGATGGCCCATCCGAGGGATGGACAGGGAATTCAGGCCATTTGAGGCCTGGAATGGGTTGGTCACAGCAACCATGTCTCCACTGCTACGCCCAGCTGAGCTTTTGTGGATCCCCTTCACCTGGTAAAAGATAAGATCCAGGGTGGCAGCAGGGGGTGAGGGCCAGGCAAGGGCGGGTTTGAGCTGGTGAAAGCCCCCCTCCCAACTGCCATGCGGGTTATGTTCTACGAGGGGACGACAGTCCATGAAGGGTCAGTAGGGCATGGAATGATGGGAAGGAAGAAAGGAAAGAGAGGAAAGGAGGGAAGGAAGGAAGGAGGGAAGGAAGGAAGGAGGGAAGGAAGGAAGGAAGAAGGGAGGGAGGGAGGGAAGTAGGAAGGAAGGAAGAAGGGACAGAGGGAGGGAGGAAAGGGAGAAGGGAGGAAAGAAGAAAAGAAAGACAGAAAGGAGGGAGGGAGGAAGGGAGGAAGGAAGGAAGGAAGGAAGGAAGGAAGGAAGGAAGGAAGGAAGGAAGGAAGGAAGGAAGGAAGGAAGAAAGAAAGAAAGAAAGAAAGAAAGAAAGAAAGAAAGAAAGAAAGAAAGAAAGAAAGAAAGAAAGAAAGAAAGGAGGGAGGGAGGGAGGGAGGGAGGGAGGAAAGAAGAAAAGAAAGACAGAAAGGAGGGAGGGAGGGAGGATAGTAGGAAGGAAGGAAGAAAGAAAGAAAGTGAGAAAGGAGGGAGGGAGGGAGGAAAGAGGGAAGGGAGGAAAGAAGAAAAGAAAGACAGAAAGGAGGGAGGGAGGGTAGTAGGAAGGAAGAAAGAAAGAAAGAAAGTGAGAAAGGAGGGAAGGACGGAGGGAGGGAGGGAGGGAGGGAGGGAGGGAGGGAGGGAGGAAGGAAGGAAGGAAGGAAGAAAGAAAGAAAGAAAGAAAGAAAGAAAGAAAGAAAGAAAGAAAGAAAGAAAGAAAGAAAGAAAGAAAGAAAGAAGGCAGGCAACATGTAAACACTACTTTTCTTTCATTCACCCAGAGGTGCATTTAAGAGAGAGAGAAACCTCCTTAATAAAATTCGACCTGAACAACCTTCGATCTAAGGGTCCCTGATTTCCAGAGCGCGTCCCGTTTTGTTGATGGACGTATATTTTGTGTGTGTGTTTTTGTAGCCTCGGAAGGATAAAATTCAAATCTGCATCTTTGTAACTGGGCGGGGGGAAGGGGGCAGAGGACAATTTCCTGGAATCGCCCCACTTTCATTCAAAAATAAAAAAGGAAAGAAAACCCCAGAACAGGGCAGGAGGGGAGAATTAGTGCAGCTTCCCTTGAAACTCATTTGTAAGCAATTTCAGAAATGCTGAGCACAGACGCGGCTGCCTTTCACTTTTAGACGCCCTTTGTTGAAATGCAAAATTTCTGCTCGGCTTTCTCCTATCGGAGGGATTAGATGCACAGGGATTTACATGCAAAATTGATTAACATTTGCCACAATTTCCCCTGCAAAGGAATGGAAGAAAACCAGCTTCCTTCCCCAGCTCTGGCCCTTCTGCAGCACATCTTATGTGCCAAGGACATTACCTTGCAGCCCTGTTCTTCTTTTCCAGAAATGTTCCCTTGACTTATCAGCAGGATAATCCTATCCAGGTTTGCATAAGTGCCATTTTCCCTCACACTCTATCCTCTACCTGAGGCAAACGTTGCCCTGGATTGTGGCGCCATTGCTTTCCTGAAATCCTCTGTATTTACAAACCGCCATGTCAGCACATGCATCTCAGACGCCTTCGTGACTTTCGGAGGTCTCGGCTAACTCAACAACCAAAGGGCACGATCCGGTTTTTATAGAACATCCTTTTTAAAAAAGCCACTTCTTGGAGCATGAAACTTCTGAGCAACAGAGCAAGAAAGGCAATCTTTTTATTTTATTTTATTTTATATTTCGGGAGAATTCTGGAAGTAGGAGACTAAAGGCTTAGTATATTTGTTTGTTTGATTGATTTAGCCAACACTGAACTGAAGTGGTTCAAAGGAGAAAAAAAGAGCATGCATCCAGGACCTGAGCTGCTGAGGACCGTAAAGGTAGTGTGGTTTAGTAGCCAGGATGCCTGGTGGGACAGAGACCAGAGTCCTTTCTACACTTGGCCTTATTCTGGAATATATCTCAGGACAGGAGCCTGTTATCCATATACTAATATAGACTATGGCAGGCCTCATCTTGGGTCTGCCTTTGTCTATATTAGCATGTGAATAGCAGGCCCATGTTCTGAGATAGGTTCCAGAATTAGACCAAGTGCAGAAAGGCCCCAGGGCAGCTAAAAGGAAGGGATACCAGGGGTCAGAATCAGGCCCTTTCTGCACTGTGCCTTATGTCAGATTATATTCCAGAATAGAGACCTGCCACCCACATTCCAGTGCAAACTACGGCAAGCACTGCCTAGAATCTGTCATGGTCCACACTAGCATGAAGAAGAAGGAGGAGGAGGAGGAGGAGGAGGAAGCCAACAGGCTTCCCCTCCTTTCATTTATAATTTGACTCATCTGGCATCTGAGGCCATTTCCACACTTACCATAGTTAATCCAGATTAAGTAAATCCGGACCTTCGGAATCTGTTCCTTGGGGAATCCATTCCTTGTAGTCTGGATCTAAACAAAGACCCCATATGTCCGCATAGGGTGTATAGTACCCAAAAGCAATGGGTGCTAAAGAGGGCTGCCACGCGGATGCCGTAGCCCCCATCCTAAAACGCCGAATAGGCCTGTACAGGAGGTGCCCCTACTGTGTGGTGCAGATGGCCTGTGCAACTGTCAATGAAGAGTCACTTCCATTGACAGTGGGCACCAATGGCCACCAGTTGCGTGGCTCACCTGCATAGTCATTCTATGAAGAGGGAACGTAGTGGCTACATAGACCTCCCACTCCCCACCCCGGACCCCACAGGCCCGACATGTGGGCAGACACGTGCTCTGAAATCCGGTCTTCCGGGCACAGGAACAGATTGCAGATTCTTTTAAAGGGGGTCTACGGCTGATCCGGATTATGGGTCCTGAGGACCCCATTAGATCCGGAAATTGACAATGCTCGTGCGGACGACGCCATCCCAATGGGATCCTAATGGGGCCCACAGCGCAGAAGGTTCATAACAAATGTGTGCCCAAACTGCACCAATCGAGTTCTTTATGGTGTGTATGGGGCCCATGCATAAACTGCCCAAAAAAGCTTCTTGAATGCCACATGAAAAAAGGTTACTTTGAAGCCTTTGGGACTGGTTCTTGAAGGGCCTTGGTCTGAGGCTTCACTCCTCCCCCCACTCTCGTTAATGCCATGTTTCTTATGGGTTTCATTAGGTTAATTTCCCAGCTCCCATTCGTTCAGATCCATGCCTTTCTCTTCCCCTACAGCTCTTGGCCTCAGAGGCTCTCTGACTGCTGAGAGCTGGTATGAATGACATCAGAGATCCCCCGCCGTAGCTTGGGAGCCTGCCAGCTGGATTTCTTTCTCTTGAGGTAGATGTTCCTTCTTCGCTAAGAACGTTGGCGCTTTATTTCCATCCTGCTATGTCCCAACGCCCATTCTTTCTGCTGGCCAAGTCAAAGCCCCGCTTGATTATGTACCCTAGCCGGCAATTACTGGAGCAATAAAGGAGTTGAAGCATGATTTTAGATGCTACTTAGGGCTTGCTGAACCTCAGTTATTTGCAGTCCTTGGTGGTTATCCCAAGTAGAACTTAAGAACCTAAGAGGAGGCCTGCTGGATCAAGCCACAGCCCACCCATTGCTTCTGGGCATCTCAGCCAAAAGACTAAGGCAAAACCTTCACCTGCTCTTGACTCCCCCTGCAAACGGCCTTGAGAGGCATCCTACCTGTCTCTCCAACATGAGGACCACTTAGGCATCCACACTAGTAGCCCTTGATTCACCTGTCCTCCATGAATTAAGAACCTAAGAGGAGCCCTGCTGGATCAGGCCACAGGCCATCTAGCCCAGCATCCTGTCTCACACAGTGACCTACCAGTTGCTTCTGGGCATCTCAAGCAAAAGACAAGGGCAAAATCTTCACCTGTTCTCGAACCACCACAGGCATCCTGCCTGTCTCTCCAACCTGGAGGGTGCACCTTATCCCAGATAAGATAAGACACCCATTCTAGTAGCCACTGAATCAGGGGCCATAACAGTGCTTATCCTCAAATATCTGCAGAAATCGCTCTTAAATGGTAGCTGCTAGAGGTGGCTAATTTACCCAGGGGTTTTGCACCTAAGAATACTGCAACAAGTCAAACTCATGCCTTTGAGCTTTCTCCTAGATAATGGTCCTGAACTCTAGAGGGGAAAAAACACAACAGTGGGTTTTCCTTCAATAATTCAACTGTTTGCCTGAAATACCCAAAGAAAGACAAGCCATTTAATAATTTATCCAAAGCAAGAAAACTCCGCTGCTTTAAAGATGACCAACTAACCTTTCCGTGAACCTACTGGCTTCAAATAATTTATCCCTACAGGCTTATCTAGTTTGCGTGTTTTCATCATTGCATTCCTTCTCCCACCAGCCGAGAACAAAATCCTCCGCCTTCTCTTGTAAACACACACACACACACACACACACACACAAACACACATACACAGCGCTCCTTGTGTCAATTCAACCATTCTCAGGACAGCTGGATATTTTGTGTACGCGCATGTGTTTACATGTGGTAGTTCGTATGTCCACATGACAAGCCACCTTCTGGCTTGGTGTTTTTTACATTAAGCTATTATTAGAAATGAAGCTTATTCCTTGTGACCTGTTCTCAAAATTTGTCGGAAGGATCCCACACTTGGGTAAGTTGGAAAAAGGATGGGGCCCATCCTGAACCTTAATTTGGTTGGGGGGGCTGAGGAAAAGAAGAACAGAGATGCTATTATAACCTGAGAAAGTCCTCACCAAGTAACTCAGCAAAAATCCAAAACAAAGCAGCACCCCGGATAGGGTGTCTCCAAACAAATGTAAGAAACACATCATGTTCAAATTCAAAACCAGACTGGACTGAACCCAAAGCCAGTCCATGCCCATCTCTAGTCTGGGCCCCAAGTTTACATTTACAACAACTTTGTCAAATAACCTCTTTCATCTTTTCTTTCTTTCTTTCTGGAGATACATTTACAATGCAACTAAAACCAGCCATTTCTGTGGCTTTCTCTTTTCTTCCAAAAGGAAAACAACTGAGTTAGTCTGACCACCTTTAGAATCTTGTGCAAAGCGTGAAAGCAATTACTTGGCCTTTTATTAGCGGGAAAGCCCCATTTCTGATTAATAAAGTACAGTATGTGAGAACGACAGAAAAGCTGAGAAGTGGAGATTATCAAAGGCTTCTCCTTCCTCTGCCAGGAAGGGCTTGTCTCTTTGCCATATTTCAGTAAATCCCCTTCACGCTAACAAACAACAGACACAATGTGTGTCATTGGGAAATTCACAGCCGAGTAACTTCCATTCAGTCGCAGCCAAGAGTGTCAGAATGTGTATTAAGCCAACATTCTATTATCTGGGAACAGCACCGCAAGCTAATCAATTTCAAAACGATCAATGAGGTTTATTGCACGGGCCCAACCAAATAAAATAAAACAAAATAGAGAGGGGACTGGAGAGAGGCAAGGGGGCGCACCGCAAAATCCAGGCACCGTCTGTGACACAAGCGAAACCATTTGCGCTTGGAAGAAAATAACCTCCACCTCCGTGCGGATGTGATGGGTGGCGAAAGAATGCTACCTGGCATCCGACGCCTTCTTCCACCAGGAAGGAAGACTAGTGTCTCGCTCATCTCCAGTCAAGCCATGTTGACTTGGATTTCCTCGGCAGCAGCGGTGCCGATGGAGAACGAATCGACTTCTACCAGATTTTCAGGCATGGATTCAACCCTCGTCCCCTCCAGAGCTTATCTGTTGCTTGCCAACTGCTGGGCGTGAAATCGACAGGAAGTGATACAAATTCAGCAAGGAGAAACAAAGACACTGGAAAATGCCTGCGCTTGAGTAGCCCGGCTCCCCTAATGCAATGTGACTCCTCCAGTTAGGCAGTTCATCCCGGGTCCTTCATAGCTGGAGAAGCTCCGGCTACCGGGGAGGGAAGAAGGGAGGATGGGTTATATATATTTTTAAAATATGCTTCCATAATTGTCTTTGCAGATGTTCTGACCCGAGCCGGGGCCTCCCGGTCAAGGGTGAGATTAAAAAAATGTTATAAATAGATAATATTATCTTGCAATTTGGAGTGTCTGCCTGCCTCTGGATGGCCACCAGATATCCTGCTAGGGGGTGATAAGGCGGGAAATCTTAACTCCTCCATTACCACCTCCTAGCTAGAATGCGCCATGGGCCGCGCTGCCTTCATGCATTTTACTGATATGTGCCCCCAGGCATTCTGCTGCACCAATGCGCAGATGTGCTCATTGGCACCTCTGTGCATGCGCAGAGGATGGAGGTATCATGGGGCTCTTGCCAGAAGGTCAGTTGAAAAGCATTACTGCTGGGAAACCTACAACCAGTTCTGAATTTTCCAGCAAAAGCTCTGACTGCTTTTTAGGGTAGAAATAGCAGGTCTATGGTGGGGTTGCTCCTAATATGTGAGGCAACCCCACCAAAGCAGCACTGTAACAGTGGCACAGTATTCCCCCTGTCTGTCTGTCTTGTCTGTTTGTCTCTGTGGTTTCAGAAGAAGAAGAGAAGTTGGCTTTTCTACCCCACTTTTCTCACCCATTTAAGGGGACTCAAAGCAGCTGACAAACCTTCTGTCCTTCTCCCCACAACAGACTCTCTGTGAAGTAGGTGCGGCTGCAAGAGCTCAGAAGGAGAGCTGTGACTAGTCCAAGGTCGCCCAGATGGCTTCATGGAGGAGTGTGGAATCAAACCCAGTATTCTCAGATAAGAGTCCGGCTCTCTAACCACTAGATCAAACTGTTTAGCTGTTCGGAACTTGAGCTTTTAATTTGGGTCTTTTAAAATGTTAGATTCATTTTATGGTGATTCTCTTCAAAACCCCTAGGTGTAGGGAGGGGTAGAAATGGGCATAAATAAAATAAAATCATTATTTCACTATCATGAGCTGGGTCCAGGTCATTAATTTGACAGTGCATTGTGTTTTTAGGACTATTTTAGCTATGGGGATTGCTAGGTATATCTTATTATCTTTCCCCTCACCTGCAGTTCTAATTCTGGTCTTTATCATGTTTTTTTTTTTGGGGGGGGGAAGATGCTGCTCAGAATGACTAAGTGATGTCTGGAGGCAGCTCAAATCCAAGGCAGCTGCTGATAAGAGCAGAAATGTTTACCTAATAAAATGTAAAATATTTCCAGAGGATTCACTCACAATTACAGAAAGAAAAAATCTGAACAGCTGTACGAATATTCACTGACCATGCAATTCGTTTTAGTAAATATTAGGAATGCATGATGAATTTAATTTCTGGAAATGTCAAAGTCAATAGAGATAATGGGATATATTTATCCTTTAGGTATCTCTGGCATTGGTGGCACAACTTTGTGGGGGGTGGGGGTGGAGTGTTTTCCCACTGGCAGAAAGTACCCATTTTTGCACATTAAGGACCCATTTGGGTGTGAGCCGGTTGACCCCATTTCCACCACGGCACCCATTTGGGACACATTTGTTTCCACCGCCGCTGGGGAAATCTGGATCATATGGGTACATCTCAGCCTTTAATCTGGATTTTCTGTAGATCCCATTAATGGGGTATACAATGGGGTCTTCAGCCAGAAAATCCAGATTATAGGGAGCCTGTTTCCATGTTAGTTTGGCAATGGGGTCTGGAGGAGGCTAGGGGGAGGGGGCACTCATGGGGGGGAGCCCCAAAACCTAGGCTTCGAAATCATTTCAAAGCCATTTCGAAGTTGCCTTCGGAGATTAGCAAAGCTTCTGAAGACAAACCTCCCTCTGAGAACAAAGGAAGAACAAAGTGGACTGTTACCTTCAGGCATGGAAAGAGGTGCATATTAATGAGGCTGACTCATCCCTGCGCACAAGGAGCTAATTAATATGCATGCTCTCCCAAGCGGTTTGTCTTCGGAGCCTTTGCTGATCTCCGACGTTGCCTTCAGAGGGACTTCGGAGCCTTTGGTAACCTCTGAAGGCAACTTCGGAGGGACTTCGGAGATTGCACCCTCTGTCCCCCAAAGCACCTGGGGTAATAGCCAGACCCCTTGTGGGTCAATCTGGATTTGTAAATGGGTGCTTTGGTGTCTCCACAGCAGGGAGGCTAGCATCCATTGCTATTGGGTGCTAGACACCCATGGAAACGCACTGGGTACTTTCCTTAATCCGGATCTACTAGATCCGGATTAAGGGAATACCCATTCCTTAAATCCGGATCTTCTTAGATCCGGATTAAAGGAGCGCGGTGGAAAAACACCCTGTGTGTGTATAAGTATGGAAAATACATATTCAAATACAAATTTTAATGATGCATCTGTAAAGAAGAAGAAGAGTTGGCTTTTCTACCCCACTTTTCTCACCCATTTAAGGGGACTCAAAGCGGCTGACAAAGCTTTTCTATTCTTCTCCCCACAACAGAACACCCTGTGAAGTGGGTGGGGCTGTGAGAGCTCGGAAGAGAGCTGTGACTAGCCCAAGGTCACCCAGCTGGCTTCATGGGGGAGGACGCAATCAAACCCGGTATCCCCAGATAGTGGTCTGGCTCCCTAACCACTTGACCAAACTAAGGCAAAAGAACATGCAAATGAAACAAAATGAAAATTAAGGTATATGCAAAAGGGAAAGATGTTCTGTCTATCCATAAGATTAAGTAACTCATTAAGGATTTTTGCTAAGGCCCCATAAAAGAAACAAAAAGGGGGGGGGAGCCCTTTCTCCAATAGCAGGAGAAATAGTATAACTTATCAAGACTGGATTGTTATAAGAGAAACACTTGTAGCCGGATTTGGCAGGAGTTTTACTCTCTGAAATAACTTGGAATAGAGAGATCCAGGCAGACCTTGTAGTAGACACAGCCAGAATCAATAAAGTCTGGCGTTAGGGCTGTCACTCTGGGGGAGTTCTTTGCATAAAGAAATATTATCAGATCTTGGACTATTCCTTAGCCCAGGCTGACCGAGAGGAAGGACCAAAGGACTCCTTGTCTGGAGCTGCTGAACTTTTCCTTGAGCAGATTATTTCTCTGGTTGGATTTCTTGCCTCAGTGTATAAAGATCTAAGAGAAGCCCTGCTGGATCAGGCCCCAGCCTGTCTTGTCCAGCATCCTGTCTCACATGGTGGCCCACCAACTGCTCCTGAGCATCTCAAGCAGAAGACGAAGGCAAAACGTTCACCTGCTCTAGACTCCCTGAAAACGGCCTTTAGAGGCATCCTTCCTGCCTCCGCAGCCTGAAGGCAGTATCTACGTATCTATCTAGTAGCTATAATACTTCTGCTTCAAAAGCAGACTGGTCAGGCCCAATGCGATCTGAGGTCCATACACAGAAAGTGGCTTTAAGACAGCGCCGTGTTGCCAGATCTGATTGGCAGCAAAGTATCATAGCACATGGGCTGGCTAGACATCCAAACAGATGCTAGTAATGATGGCAGACAGAGACACATAGGGATGCATGGTAGAAGAGGTTAAATACAAACATAAAATTGTCACCTTGAAATCGCAGACCCTTTTTGCCCTGGGCCTTATTCTGGATTATATCCCATAGTCGGGACCATCCATCCACATGCTGGTGCAGAGAATAGTGTGACAATTAGGTCCTGTTCCATGATACAATCTGGAATAATATCCAATGCAGAAAGTAGGGGTGTGCACAAATGCAATTTTCGGGATTCGTTCTGAATCGAGTATCCAAATATTCGATTCTATTCAAATCTTTAAAATCTGAATTGAACCAAGTTCGATTCAAATTAAGCAAATTTGAATCTATTCATTTGAATTTTTTATTCAAATTTGCACTTACAAATGTCAACAACATTCATATATGCCCGTATGCATTGTTATGCATCCCATACGCATCGGTACACGTCTGTATGCATCCCATAGTTATCCCATACGCAACCCATTTTTGTCCCATACAGATCCTTACAACTGTGTATGGATGCGGGAAAGATGCAGATCTGCAAGTACACATTGTGTATGAACCCGCACACATGTGAATGCCCAGATAATTTGCACAAATAGATCTGAAATTCGAAATTCATTTGAATTTTTAAGTTCGAATTTATGGACATTTGATTTGAATTCAAAAATCAAAATTCGGACTAATTTGACCGAATTTTGAATACCTTCGAATATTCGTGCAACCTCTAGCAGAAAGGGCCTTAGGGCTGCTTCTACCTTGTCCTTCTAGAGTGAAAAACCTTTAGCTGGAAAAATGGTTGGCTCTACCATCAGAAATGCAAAACAGGGCACAGGCCGGTGCACCTGAGCTCCACAAGTGAGCCAGTTTTCCTTCCCAGAATTACAGAGAGTTTCCAAGCCCAACTGCTCCCCGTGAGCAAAATCCACTTTTTGCATCAAGCTTGCTTTAGCTTGACGGGCCGTTGTTTTGTTTTACTGCACACAGATTTCCTAAATTCTTGTTATGTTGTGGGCATCCAATGCCCTGGACGGTTTACAAACAGCTGCGGGAGAACTGACAGTCTTCCAACTCAAGGACAAGCTGCTCCAATGTGCCATTTTCTCTGCCCACACAGACTTGCCTTCCCAAGCATTTGCCTTCTATTTTGACGCGGCGGTGGGCACTCATACACTTCAACTAGGGAGAGGGGAGGAAAATTCTCGCTCGTGATGGCTCTTGGTTTTGCTTACAGGAATAGAAAAACTCTACACCTCCTCCTTCTCTATGGCAGGTCAAGGGAACCGAGACAAACGCCAGCACAACTCCTCCTAGAGAAGCCACCTTGCCTCCTAACTCACGCAATGGCATGGAGAGAGGACATGTGTTTGAGAAATCCAGCTGTGAGGCACTGTCCACTCGGTCTCCCCATCTCTTACCATCTGTGGCAAGCTATTAAGAAGGCTATGCAGACTAGTGACACACGTTTCCAAAGCAGAGTCCACGTGGTCGATTCAACCAATAAATCAGTCAGTCTATACCAGACACAAAAGGAGGGTGAAGGTGGCATGTTAGAACTTAAGAACATAAAGAGGAGCCCTGTTGGATCAGGCTGCAGTCCACCTAGTCCAGTGGCTGACAAACCTTCTGTTCTTCTCCCCACAACAGACACCCCGTGAGGTTGATGGGCGCTGAGAAAGGGAGCTGAGACTAGCCCAGTGCCACCCAGTGGGCTTCGTGGAGGGGTGTAGAACTGAACTGGGAAACTACCAGATGATAAGAAGAGTTGGCTTTTCTACCCTGCTTTTCTCACCCATTCAAGGGACTCAAAGCTGCTGACAAACCTTCTGTTCTTCTCCCCACAACAGACACCCTGTGAGGTTGATGGGAGCTGAGAAAGGGAGCTGAGACTAGCCCAGTGCCACCCAGTGGGCTTCGTGGAGGGGTGTAGAACTGAACTGGGAAACTACCAGATGATAAGAAGAGTTGGCTTTTCTACCCTGCTTTTCTCACCCATTCAAGGGACTCAAAGCTGCTGACAAACCTTCTGTTTTTCTCCCCGCAGCTGACGCTCTGTGAAGTAGGTGGGGCTGTGAGGGCTCAGAAAGATAGCTGTGACTAGCCCAAGGTCAGATAAGAGTCCAACACTCTGACCACAAAACCAAAGTCATAGACTCTGCTCCCTACCTATGGGCTACATGACTAACAGCGTTTAGTCCATGGTGCTGACAGCCAAGGCCCAAATGCACAAAGAAGAAAGATAATTTCCAGAGGCAAAGAGTTGTGAAACGAAGGAGAACAGCAGCGATAACTGTTGCCCTGCCGTTGCAAGAGCAGACGGCCAACTGAACACTCGGACTGGGAAGCGGAGAATGGCAGCCGAGTCCAAAAGCGAAGACTATTTGCTGGAGAACCGCAATCCAGCCATTTCGCGCTAGAATCTCCCTTTGAAGTCCGCTGGCTGAACTGTTGTGACTTGGGGTATTTACCGCAAAATGTCCTGGGAGTCTGAAACTCTCACACTGGTTTCTGAGCGTTGCCTCTTTTTTCTTTCTTTCTTTTTTTTTTAGTGTCTTTTAATGTCAGATTTGTGTCCATTTGTTCCTTCTCATAGAGACTGCCTTCTTTGTCCT
Source organism: Aspidoscelis tigris stejnegeri (assembly GCA_023333525.1). Classification (NCBI taxonomy): domain Eukaryota; kingdom Metazoa; phylum Chordata; class Lepidosauria; order Squamata; family Teiidae; genus Aspidoscelis; species Aspidoscelis tigris. Next base: position 3,374,984 of record JALMGA010000022.1, on the reverse strand, counting down.
ATTTAGACAGTAGCAGGACATTGTTAGCAGATGATGACATAAAAAGGAGAAAAAGTAAATGCTAAACGACTCTGCAAACAGAGGACACACACAAGATTTTTCCAGTCCTCTGGAACACTCCCTAATCCTTGCTTTGTCAGTCCCTAATGCTGTGTTAGCTCAAAAAGCACAACAATGAAATACATTCCCATCCAAACGTCCTGGGGTCAAAAACAGGGCAGCTCTGTAATGACTGTTAAGTTTTCTCCCCATTATACCTACCTGCAGCTTCCTGACTTCTCATTCCTCCTATCTGAGGGTGTGCAAAACAGCTGGGCTTCCTCCAGACTTGCGGAATAAATCCGCAGTTAAAGGTAAAAGCGCAGCTTACCTGCTGCGCAGCGATGACTGTCCATCCTGACCCGAAACGCAGCTCCATAGCTTCCCAGTGGAAGCTGCGAGAGCTGAGTCAGGGCGCACCGTCCCATGGGTTGAGGCAGCCAATCACATCTGAGCTGCCCTCCTGCTCTCGTCCTGCCTGGACTGGTGGGAAAATTCAAATTTTCTTTGTACTATACAGTGAGTGTCCTTAGACCACCATTAAGGTAAGTGCACAGCAGTGATCGGATAATGCGGTGCCGCGACGACTGACCGATCATCGTGTGTGACGCCCCAATTGTGTCGCCTTAAATCCCTTTAAATATCAGCTTCTTTGCATCTTGACTCCGAACGCTGGGCAGAGAGACGACAACGATGAGATGGTTCTAATGCCACAAAGGTGATGCAAATTTGACCGTAAGCACATGATCATGGGCTCAGTCGTTTCCCGAAGATTTAATTTCTTAACAGACGCAGCGTCTGCTTCCAAGTACACTCAAAAGAAAAGCCCTCTGATCTGAAAAGTTCGTTTTATAACACCATCTGTGTGGGAGTTAGCAGTAATCAACCAGTCCTGTGAAAGCCAAGAGGAGACTCCAAAAGTATTCAAAGGTATGCACATCACGCTGGTTTAAAAAAAATTGCATTGGCTGCCAATTCACTACCGAGCCCAATTCAAGGTGTTAATTCTGACCTATAAGGCCCTAAATGACTTGGGCCCCAAATATCTAAAGGAACGCCTTCTCCCATACCGACCTGCTCGTGCCTTAAGATCCAAAAAAGGTGCCCTCCTGGTTGTTCCACCACCTTCAAAAGTGAGGCTGGTGGGCACCTGGGAGAGGGCCTTTTCGGCGATGGCCCCTAGACTATGGAATAGCCTCCCCCTCGAGGTGCATCATGCCCCTTCCTTATATATATTTAGTAAGGCAGTAAAGACACACCTCTTTTCCCTGGCCTTTGGCTGAGGTGATTATATTCTCTCCCCCCCCCCAGTTACAGTCACTATTAATGCAACATGGAGTGTACCTTTTTAAATTTGTTGAACTTTTAAAGTGTTTTTAATCTGCATCTTGTTTTAATGTGTATCTTGTTTTTAATCTGTTGGTTAATTTGTTGTTACCCACCCAGAGACCTTTGGGTATGGGGTGGGATAGGAATGTAAACAAACAAACAAATAACTATTATGTTCTCTCAGCTCCCAACCACCTTCCTTTTTGGCTCGCCCTTCATGTAATCGCGATTATTTCCACATTGTTTGGAAAAAGCATCTGCGCAGCTGAAGTTAGACGCTGGCAGTCCTCTCACCAGCTTCCTCCTACCAGCTTTTGTTCTGCAATTATCCCCATGGCCACTCCCTCTTTTCAGGGCCTTTCAAGTTGCCCTCTCTTCTCCCGTCCAGCATTTGTCCACAGGCATAGCTGAGATTGTTGGAACCGTTTCGCGAGCTGCACTGAAGGGCTCTGGAACAAGATTAGAGGGAGCTGAAAGTTGCCTCTGCATGCTGCAAATCAACCCAAGTTTCCCTCCCAACACAGAGAGAGGACTTTGGTTCCACTGGAGAAAGTATTCAGGGCCACTGCACACAGGTTCTACCTATAAGCAAAGCCCATTAAGTTAGGACAGTGATGGCTCACCTTTTGAGCGCGGTGTGTCAAAATTCACAAGAAAACCTAGCTTAACTCGGGTGCTGTGTCACTTCTAGAAATATCCATAATTTTGTGATATTTGTAGCTCTAGTAAAAAAGTTATGTTTTTGATATATGTATTTATTAAGGGCACAAACGAATAATTCTTTACATTAGTGACTTCTGTTGCTGAATTTCGTTTGCTAAATCTTCACTTGAAAGTTGGCATTTTGCACACTTCAAGAACAAGCAAGCACTACACGCCCAGGTGCCAGGGTGACCAGGTGTGTCACCCAAAAGGGCTTGGCGTGTCACCTGTGACATGTGTGTCATAGGTTGGCCATCACTGAGTTAGGACAACAAAAAAGGGGGTGAGAAACAGAGCAGATCCTTGGGGGATGACAATTAAAGGGAAAGCACACAGGAGGCAGAGAATCTTCTTTTGCTGCACACTAGCAATGTGGACGAAGGTTCTAAACATTCAAAATTTGATTGATGTGGACATTCGAACTCGAAAACAATGACTACACATTTGAATTTAAACATTAGAATGGATTTTGAATGTTCCAAAACTTTCATTCGAATGATTCAAAACATCCGAATGTACAGATACGTATGTACAGATATGAATGTACACATACGAATATACACACACGTACCTGTATGCATCTCATACGTACCTGTGTGCATTTGCGTGCAAAATGAGTACAGGTACATATGACACATACGAATGTTGTCGATATTCGTATCCTCAGATTCGAATCTAACATTTGAATGAATGGATTCAAACAGATTCAATCGGAATCGGGTTTTGTTGCATTCAGATTCTAGAAATTCAAATTGAATAAAATGTTTTGACATTCTATTCAAATCGAATTCGAATGCAAAAAAAGACATTCATGCATACCCCGGCTACTGCACACTCCTGGCTGGCAGCTTTGGTTTGGCAATGGAGCAAGCAGGATACGAGCCACCTATACAGAACCTCAACTCTGATCTCTCCACATCACCTTCTCACAGGTCACAGATCAGAGCCCAAGTTGGTGAGAACAGCCTTGGAACCCTGCAATGGAAGAAGAAGAAGAAGAAGAAGAAGAAGAAGAAGAAGAAGAAGAAGAAGAAGAAGAAGAAGAAGAAGAAGAAGAAGAAGAAGAAGAAGAAGAAGAAGAAGAAGAAGAAGAAGAAGAAGAAGAAGAGTTGGCTTTTCTACCCCGCTTTTCTCACCCATTTAAGGGGACTCAAAGCAGCTGACAAAGCTTCAGTTCTTCTCCCCACAACAGAGCACCCTGTGAGGTAGGTGGGGCTGTGAGAGCTCAGAAGAGAGCTGTGACTAGCCCAAGGTCACCCAGCTGGCTTCATGGGGGAGGGCATAATCGAACCCGGTATTCCCAGATAGGAGTCTGGCTCCTTAACCACTAAACCAAACTGGAATGCGCACCTCCACATATTCCAGACTTACACCAAACCATTCATCCGGCTTTGGGACACCAGGCAATTGGCCTGATCCTACAAGAGTAAGAACTAATCTGTATCCAAGTGTTGCGCCCTTAACCACACCCTCTGCCACCTCTTTGCTCCCAAAACCTATCAGTTCTAAAGCCCTGTCTGTAGACCTGGTAGGGCCCCAGGGTACAGTTACTAGCTGTTCAAATGCATAGTGCCACTTCAGCATGCAAATCTTCCAGAGGCACTAAATTATTGAGGAGCATAAAAATACCATAAATAAATTAGTATGTGCTTGCGCCATATTTATGAATGTGCCACTAGCCACAGGGGGGAAACAGCACAATCAAGAACAGACCGGCTCATGTGAAAATTGCTCCCCAGTAACCGGGGAAATATTTTGATTCAGCAGCCTAAAGCAATGTCGCTGTTTGATATCAAGCCAGGTTTGACGGCAAGGGGGAGTGGTTGTAGCTCAGGGGTAGAGCAAACTGCCTGGAGAGCAGAGGGTATTCCAGTTTGATCCCCGGGCTCTCACCAGAATTAGGCAATGGCAAACCACTTCTGCAGCCCTGCCAAGGAAACTGCACGGAAATGTCCACAGAGGCTGGAAGTGGCTGGAGCTCAGTGGTAGGGCAAAGCGCCTGTATGGATGGTTGCCTCTCCCTGGAAACCGGCAATGGCAAACCACTTCTGTATCACTGCCAAGAAAACTGCATGGAGTGCGGGAAAGGCTGTAGAAAGTAGTAGGGCAAAGTGCCTAGAAAGCCAAAGGCTGTCGGTTTGAGCCCCAGCCTCTCCCTGGAAGCCGGCAATGGCAAACCACTTCTGTGTCAGTGCCAAGAAAACTGCATGGAGTGTGGGAAAGGCTGTAGAAAGTAGTAGGGCAAAGTGCCTAGAAAGCCAAAGGCTGTCGGTTTGAGCCCCAGCCTCTCCCTGGAAGCAGGCAATGGCAAACCACTTCTGTGTCACTGCCAAGAAAACTGCATAGACGTGCTCATGCAAACATCCACACAATCAAACAGAGTTCAGTCATGACTCAGTGCTACCCAGACAACAACATGGGAACATCCATCTTGAGGTGATGTGGTCTGCCCTTATTCTACAACAGTGGTTCTTAACCTGGGGGTCGGGACCCCTTTGTGGTTCGAACTACCCTTTCAGAGGGGTCGCAACGAGTCTCTCACCGCCCTTCCCTCCCACCTCCCAGCTGCTCCACCCCCATGGCTGGGGGTCTCCACAACATGAGGAACTCCATTAAGGGGTTGCAGCATTAGGAAGGTTGAGAACCCCTGTTCTACAATCTTCCTCTGTTGTCCAAGCCAGGCCAAACGTACCTTCCAGGGCATAGTGACTTTGACCTGCCTGGAATTCCATCACATCCATTTTGTGCACATAGATAAATGAATCAGCACAACATGGTGGCAAGTAGGTCAGGATATGACCCAAGTGGTCCCTGGAGGATTCAAAGCCCCGCTTTGTTACAGAAGCACACAGGTCAATACTGGAGAAGCTGTTACCTCTTTCCCCTTTAGGCCTGTTGTGAGGATGAAATGGGAGGGGAAAGCTTTGGAAGACATGCAGGTTATAGATGCAATAAATGAAGAATAAACTAAATAATCTTTCATCAGCCCCAGAATTCCTTTAGGTTGTTACCAGCTGTAGCTAGGGGATTAACTGATTTAAATTGTCTATCAGTCTGTCTATCTGTTTATCAGTTTGGTCTAGTGGTCAGGGCGATAGACTTTTATCTGGGAATCAGTGGGTTTGATTCCTCACACCTCCATGAAACCAACTGGGTGACCTTGGACTGGTCACAGCTCTCCTTCTGAGCTCTCACAGGGTATCTGTTGTAGGGAGAAGAACAGATTTTCTGTCAGTGGCTTTTAAAACTCTTAAAGGGGTAAAAAAAGCCGACTCTTCTTCTATCAATCTATCTCCATCTCCATCTGTCTCTATCTAAACTCTTATCTCTAATTACATTCACACTGCCTCAAAGTTCACTCTCAATAAATATTCCATGGCTATGCAAAGCGTGGCACAGTCATTTAAAAAGAAGATTTCTTCCTACTCTTCTTCTTCACAAAACGTGCCCTTAAATATAACCATTACAGCACTGAGGTGAGTCTCTTATTTTATCAGAGCAAAATTTAGTTGGGTTAAATCCACAGACTATTTCAAGCTCTTGGTTTCCAGGGAAGGTTTCCACATCCATGTCTGCCTTAGATATAGGACTTTGGCGTGCAGCATAATGTGCCTATTTCCAGAGGAAACCCGAATTGCGCGTTCAGATCTGTTTCAAGAAGAGGGCGATAAAGAATGGCATAAAACTGCTGAGGCTGCAAAGACGACAGCAAGAATCACGACCTGATTTTTGCCAGGCATTAAAATGCACCCCAGTGGCCCAATGAAACTACTATATCGTTAATGTGGGTAAAGATGTAACTGCAAATGTTATGTGGACCCTACAAGCTGCCTAACTCACAAGCTTGTAGCTGGGGAATTTTAAGGAACGCACTCAATGGTTACCCATTCAAACCAAGGGAGCTCCAGACATGGCAGAAATTCTGGCAGCTTGCTGGCATCACAGTATGGCTTTCCCTTTGCTGTTCTAAAGCATCCTAGATTCAACTGGGAAAGATCAGCTTTTGTATTAGGACAGGAACACTGCTCTGTCCCCAAGAGGTGGACAGCCAAATTCCATACTACTATGGGTAATATGATTTAGTAGCGGGGTATTCCAATAACAGAGCAGATGTGCTTAGCTAGCATGAAGTCATTGGTTCACTATTGTTAGATACTGTTGAACTGAGACCAGTTCCTTGTGATTTAAAGGCATTTCTGTGCCGTTTTCCTGGCAGAGGTTTTAAGGTCTCCTGCCTAGGTTGAAGAGACACCCAGGAGACTATCGACTATTTGCAGAGATTTAAGAGCAGGTGAAGGTTTTGCCTTCGTCTTCTGTTTGAGATGCCCAGAAGCAATTGGTGGGCCACTGTGTGAGATGAGATGCTGGACTAGATAGGCTGAAGCTTCAATCAGCAGGGGTCCTCTTAGGGCTGGTCCCCATGAACTCCGTTTATTTCAGATTTGAATCAGGTCATTCCCAATGCAGACTGTAGTTCAAATTAACCCATCCCCATGCGATTGAGGAGAGCGTGGCTTCAAGTCGAATGCACCTGTCTCCATGAAAACCGTGGTAAACCCCTGCATTGGATAACCACATCTTTTTCTCTCCAACCCCTCTCCCCTGATAGGAAGCCGGGCTGACGTCACCATACCCTGTCCTGCCCGCTGCAGCAATGACAGGGAAACACCTCCACATTGCACCTCCATGAACACAACACACCAAAAGATAAACAATGATAGTAAGGGGCATAACAATGAAAAGAAGCTCATTGCTTGAAGCTGCCATAGTTTAGCGGAAGTGCGCACCTTCGCATGACAGCGGGCACAACCCCACTCGGAACAGGTTCGAGGGATTCTGTGCTTTGTCTTCCCATGTTGCATCTGGTGCAGGGAAGCCATGGGCATGTCGCCCATTAAGGCAAAGCAGCGCTCATGCGCAAAATCAAGCCTTTACCCACATGTAGCTTGCTGATCTGGTGATCAGGAAAGAGGGGGGTGTAACAACTGTAGCTGGAAAGACACTCATAGGACAAATGAGAGCCATCATCGTTTCTCTTTCATCCAATTTATTTAAGGAAATGCCCAAGCAGTTGTGATCACAGTGCGCAGGACGGGAACAGCGAGCACAGGCGAAAACCTGCCCACTAATGATGCAAGCGCTAATCTCCTCCCCCAATAACCCGGGAGCATCCCCATGCCTCTAGTATAATCTGTGCTTGCCTCCTAATTCGCAGCAAAAACAGTTTGCAAGGTTGTTGTTTTTTTTACTTCGGATTTGAGCGATTTGTTCCGCATGTGCTCCGAGGTGAATTCAGGTTTGCTTCAGAATATATAATGCATGGGGACGAGCCTTTAGGTTCCCATAATCATATTATTTTCTTCTGAGGATCAAACTTATGTCCCTTTGTTTTCCACACAGCTGTTCTACCACTAACACTGCTATGGCGATGCCCAAAGTGGCTAATATTAAAAACATAAATATCTTTTTTTTTTTTTTTTAGGGCACAGTTTGATATTGAATCTTTCTCTTTTTTTTTAATGTGCATGAAACAGCAGAACAACGATAGCAGAACATCTGTATTATAGTCTTCTGTTTTCCTAAGAAAGGCAACCATGATCAAATAACTTACCCTAACCCAAGGAAAAATAGCCAGTCATTGGGGACCAGAAATAGATGGTAGCTGATTCTGACCAGTAACAACACTGAAAAATGGCAGCAGAGCAGAACTGTAGCACACTCATTCTAAACAATTCTGCACCTCTCCTCCCCCCTAATAATTCAGCTGCACAAATTTCAGAAGGAATTAAGAGCTCCACAACTCAGGGACAAATCAAGAGCCTATACAGGAATTCCAGGCTGAACTCCAGCTGACCTCCCTACCTAAGGAATCCACACTGACCTATGGAACATAATGTCTATTAAAAGTTCCAGGGCTGATGGGCCATGAAATTAGGGACCACTTAGACAGCATGCCATAAAACCAGAACTTGTACCCAACTGTCCGCACGTGAGTTATGCCCACCGATTAACTCCTACGCATCCTTCATAGCTGGAGAACTTCCCAGAATTCCTGGGTCCCCCCACCCCAAATCTCTACATGGTGCCAAAGACACCCTTGAAAATAAAATGGTAACACAAGCTACCACAATGACCTTGATAAATACAGGAGTTATGGCTCCTCTGGTTGCAAATACTTCGGCACAGGTTCTAAGGAGAATGTTGCTCTGTGTTTTAAAGGGGATGTCTCCAACACTGCAGGGCAGAGACATGTAAAACACATTGGAAGAGCCCAATATATTCCTGGTAGCTTGATATTTGGATCTAATCGAAGGGTCACCTGTAGACAAAAGGCAGGCAAATTCAAGGACAGAAAATTATTCCCTGATACAGGCTGAAGGAGGCCATGTCAGCTGGGACAGGGAAAGAACTGCTGAATAGTCTATTCACACTTGCCAAGCTTAGTACAGTCTTCACTCACTGTTCCTGTGATATCACACGATGCTTGCATCATGGTTAACCAAACTGCATGCTACACAGAGCCCACACTGGTACCACAAGAACATAAGAATGTAAGAACATAAGAGAAGCCCTACTGTGTCAGGCCACAGCCCATCTAGTCCAGCATCCTGTCGCACACAGAGGCCCACCAAATGCTCATGGGCATCTCGAGCAGAGACAAGGACAAACCTTCTCCTGCTCTCGAGTCCCAGCAGATGGCCTTAGAAGCATCCTGCTTTCCCCCCCAGCCTGAAAGATGTACTTAGGCATCCATTCTAGTAGCCACTGATACATATATCATCCATAAACTTATCTAACCCTACCCTGAAGCCATCTAGGCTGGTAGCTGTTACCACCTCTTCCAGCAGCAAATTCCAAGATTCCTCCCATGTTGCCAAACATCCAATCTGGGGTATGTAAGACACTAAATGGATGCATTCACTTGTAAACAAACAGTCTGATTCTACCTAATTTCCAGTCTCAGACAAATCATCATTACCTTTGCATTTAAACCAGTACGCAATGGTTTGTACTCCAGTAACAACCCCAGAATAACAGGTTCAGCACAAAGGTTGATTAACTTAAGAACTAGCCAACAACAGTTGCTGGTTTGGGTAAAAGAAAATCAATGGTTTGCTGTAGCAACTGAGAAAGATGAATAAACAACGAGGTGAAGAAGATGAGCGTGTTTGCACACAAACCATGCCTTGTTCAAACAAAACCAAGATTGCCTTTTTTCAATTCATTTCCTGTGTGCACCAAAAGCAAAATATATGGCTGTGTGGAAGGAACTCCAGACCTGCTTTCTTAATTAATACTTTCAAAATCACCTTTGGTGTTCCTGCAGTTGGGGATGCTAACAAGATCTTCCTCTTGGTAGCTAAAGTTCAATTAATCTTCATTTCTACGCAGACTTTTGCAGAAACAATTTGCTTGCTACAACACATTATATATTACGTTCACCAGCAGACACATTGTGGTAAACACTGTTCCTGAAAATATTCTTTTAGACAAACGTCGTTCTTTGTTAGGGAAACAAAATTCAGAAAACTGCCAGTTTCTAAGAATAATTGTATTGTAGTTCACAGAATGGCTTTTTGGAAGCGCAAATTTGTAAATTTAAGATATAAGTACACTAAGGAGGGATGTGCAAGAATATTAGAAATATTCGTTATTTGATCGAATTTGGCTGAATTCGGACATTTGAATTCGAACAGAATGTCCAGACATCTTTTTATATTCAAACACACATGAATATTTTGAATAATTCATTTGAATTATTCAGACATTTGTATGTGCATGTATCCATACACATTACATACGTGTCTGTACACATCTTATTTGTATCCATATGTATCCATATGGATACTTAAGGGATGAGGACAGGATGCGTACGAGATGAAAACAGCATGCGTATGGATGTGTACGGATACATACGAATGTTGACGACACTCGTATCATCAAATCCGTAGCGAATATTCGTACGAATAAACACAAATGTGTTCGAATCGATTCAAATTTTAATACATTCATTTTTTCTCTATTTGTACAAATTTGGACATTTGAATATTCGATTCAAATTGATTTGAATGTCGAAAACTGCATTTGTGCCCACCGCTAACATTAAGTGAAATTTCTCCGCCATTTCTACTTGCAGTGCAGTTCTGACATCTAAATACTGGCATGAAGAAATTTGCTTTCTTGTTTCCTGATACTGGAAAGCATTTTTAAATACTTTTAACGCACGCCACGGTTAAAAACGCATCTGCAGTCGAAACAATATAATTTTATGCAACAATAATTTTGAGAAGATTTTAAGCACTGAAGCTTGAAGAGTTCAGAATTTCTCAGGAAAACCTTCAAAGGAAATTTCACCCCCTTTGCTCAAATTAAAAACAAGAACTCCTTGCTGTGAAAAACAAACACTAACAGAAGTTGTTGCCTGCTGTTTGTTATTTCTGTTCGTGTTCATTTTATCTGTTATGATGATAGACCCAAGAAAGGAAATAACACTCAATATAGCAATAAGTTAACACAATTAGCTGCCGGGCACAAGTGACATCTGAAAATAAAGCAAAGAGGAAGGAAAATGTGCTTCCATGAAAGTATCATTCACAGGCAAATAAAGGCCAGCAGAGCAATAGTTAGTTATACTAAAAGCTCAGGCAGGAATTATAAGTCCATAGTTTCACTTGCAACAAGGACAGTCAACTGAGAGGGGAAAAGAAAGCAATGTCGCCCTCCTCCTCGTCCCCCCCCTTTCCACACCTCAAATGGGTAAAATAGCCTTCAACGGGGGACCTTGGGGGAAAAGAGGCAGGAAATAAAAGGTCCATAATCTAGCTTAAACAGAGGGAAAGTCTCTCCATCATGTCCTTCTCCTGCGTCCCAAAATCCACAGCGCCATGTTGACCACCAGTGAATATCCTTGACATAGGACAAAACAAGAATTGAAATTATAAGACCAGGGTTGTTGAGCTCTTACCTGTGCAGGTGTGCATCTCCAGATATGGATCAGGTAGGGACTGGTCTCTCTCTGTTCTGGACCAGTCTCCCGAATGACCAGAAATGAAGGGGTTTGGTCTCTGAGTCCCCGGGGGGGGGGGGGACATTTCAGTTGCATAAGAAGGCATGCTAGTGTGCCAATAAACTTTACTAAGAACCTCAGAGAAGTCCTGCTGGATCAGGCCACAGCCCATCTAGTCCCTAAGAGAAGCCCTGCTAGATCAGGCCACAGCCCATCTAGTCCATAAGAACCTCAGAGGAGCCCTGCTGGATCAAGCCACAGCCCATCTAATCCATAAGAACCTCAGAGGAGCCCTACTGGATCAGGCCACAGCCCATCTAGTCCATAAGAACTTCATAGGAGCCCTGTTGGATCAGGCCACAGCCCATCTAGTCCCTAAGAGAAGCCCTGCTGGATCAAGCCACAGCCCATCTAATCCATAAGAACCTCAGAGGAGCCCTGCTGGATCAGGCCACAGCCCATCTAGTCCATAAGAACTTCAGAGGAGCCCTGCTGGATCAAGCCACAGGCCATCTAGTCTAGGCTGGTTGCTGTGACCACCTCTTCCAGCAGCAAATTCCATAAACCAATGACCTTCTTGGTGAAGAAATACTTCCCCTTGTCAGATCCGACTCTCCTAGTCATCAGCTTTATAGATGCCCCTTGGTTCTAGTATTGTGTAACAGAGAAAAGAAATGTTCTCTGTCCACCTTTTCTATACCGTGCATGATCTTATATACTTCAATCACGTCCCTTCTTAGACACCATCATTGCAGGCTGAAGAGGCCATTATTAAGGTTCACAGGCACTCCAGTACTGAAACGGTCCAGGGGACCATTTGGGGGCCCCCGACCTGCAATATGCTCTACTTTGTGCAGATGAAACATACCAGCGGCAGCTGGAAGGGTTGGGGTGTGTCTAGTCTGCACCACCACGTAAACAAAAGAAGCCCAAAAGGTGATCAAGATCCAGACCAGAAGCAAAAATAGAAAGGACTTTGGAATAAGAAGTAAAACAGATTCCTTTCTGATTTACACTTTCAAGGATGTCTACATGTTCCAACTTCTCTCATTCCTACTTGTTTCCAGGCAGTCCCAAACATGCTGGCTGAGAGATGACTAGGGTCCTAGAGGTCCAGATTAATTTGGATCTAGGCTACTAGGTACATCTTTCAGGCTGGGGGGGGGGGAGGAACAAGCAGGATGCTTAAGGCCATTTGCTGGGATTCGAGAGCAGGTAAAGGTTTGTCCTTGTCTCTGCTTGAGATGCCCATGAGCACTTGGTGGCCCACCGTGTGTGACAGGACGTTGGACTAGATGGGCTGTGGCCTGATCCAGCAGGGCTCCTCTTATGTTCTTATGTCCTTTCCTTCTTCCTTCTGCTGGCGTAGAAAATTGAAAGTAATTCTACACACCCATAAAACTCACAACAAGAAAAACACACCAGCCGCATATCCCCCAATTCCATAACAACTCTCATCCGCAAGAGACGGCTGCCTCAATTCTCCTTTCACACACACTTTCCTTTCCCCCTCTGCTTATCACGCTGGCTTTTCAAAAAGAACTAGAAGAAAGAAACCGCTGCATTAATCAGATGGCATCTGATATTTTTTCAAGTTAACAAGTTCAAAAGGAATCCCAGCACAGCTGCTTCAAGACATTCACCGTTAATAAGTGTGCGCATGAAAAGAAATGTAACCAAATAACTATTTCAGGACCAATTAAGTCAGATTATGCCCTTTCTGCACTTATCTGCCCTAAATCCAGATCCGTGGAGACAGCGCAGATCCAGGCCACGCTTCTATGCATTCTGGATCGATGGGTCTGGTTGTCCCAGACCCATCGATCCAGATTGCATGGAAGCGTGGCCTGGATCTGCACTGTCGCCACGAATCCGGCCCATGCCTCCTTGCCGCTTCAAATTAAATAGGTCCACAAAAGATCCAGATTAATTTGGATCTGACTGTGTCCAATGCAGATGGAGCCAGACCAGCAGGAGGTTTGTGACCTAGATTAAGAAGTTCCTTATTAATCCAGATCAACAGTAAATGCAGAAAAGACCTATATATTCTTGAGGAAAAACAAAACCTCCACCCTGGAAGAAGAGGGAGGCAGGATAGTCAGAGGATGCATCCCCATGCACTCTACTTACTTTGGGTTGGATTCGGGATATTCCCAATACGAAATCTAGTTCGAATTGACCCGTCCCCATGCAACTGATGAAAGTGCAGATTCAAGTTGAATATACCTGTCCCCATGCAAACCGTGCTAAACCCCTGCATTGGGAAACCACCACTTTTTCTCTCTACCCCCTCTCTCCTGATAGGAAGCTGGGATGGTGCCACCATACTTTGTCCCACCCGCTGCAGCTATGACAGGGAAATATGACCAGATGACACCTCTATGCACACAACACACAGCAAAGATAAACAATGATAATAAGGAGCATTACTAACAGCCGCCACATTTGGAGACTGTTTAGTGGCGGTGTGCATCTCTGCATGAGAGCGGGCACACACATCCCAAACTCAACAGGTTCAGGAATTTAGCAGGAGGGAAACCTATATCTGGGGGGGGGAGGAGGCCTACCAGATCACCTTTTGGCTGCCACAGGGAAGCCATGGGCACGTCACCCATTAAGGCAACGCAGCGCTCTTGAGCAAAATCAAACCATTACCCATGCATAGCTTGCCGATCAGGCAATCAGGGAAGGGGGGTATAATAATTGTAGGGAAGACATTCGTAGGACACATGAGAGCCATTTGACCCCCTCATCATTTATCTTTTATCATAATTTATTAAAAGAAATGCCCAAACAGTTGTGATGGCAGCGCACAGGACAGGAACAGCGAGCACAGGCGAAACCTCGCCCGCTAATGATGCAAGCACCAATCTCCTCCCCCAACAACCCAGGAGTGTCCCCATGCCTCCAAAATAATCCGGGCTTGCCTCCCAAACAGCAGCAAGAACAGTTTGCAAGGGGAGTTTATTTACTACGGATTTGGGTTATTTGTTCCACATGTAGCCCGGATTGGAGCCTTTGCATGGGGAATGCTCCGAGTCAAATTCAGATTTGCTTTGGAGTATAGAGTGCATCAGGACAAGCCCAGAGAGATAATAACCAGCGGACAACCATAGCAACTAATCTTGTAGACTAGACATAAGTTGGGCTTGGCTAAAGTGATTCTTCGTAATGTTGAAGCTTAGCATGCAGAGTAGGGATGTACATGAATATCCAAAACTTCAAAAGTCCAATTCAAATCCAATGAATAGTGACAATATAATTCGAATTGGATTCAAAAGCATTTGAATTTGCACATTTGGACGGGTTTCGGATTTCCAAAACTCTGATGTGAATATTCAAATGATTTGAATGTACAGATTCGTATGCATCGTATATGAATTTGCATGAAAATTATACATGTTTGTGCTTATAATATGGGATGAAAACAGGATGCATATTGAATAAAACAGGAATGGCGCAAATTTGTATAACAGATACAAATGTTGTCAACATTCATATCTTTAAGTACAAATCAAACATTCAAATGTACAGATTTGAATAATCCGAATTCGAACTGGATTTTTGGACATCCAGATTTTAATCCTCAAATCAAATTGAATTTTCAGATATTCGATTCGACTCGAATCTGAATGCAAAAAATACATTTGTGCATACCCCTAACTCAGAGTATTTTTTGAAGGTTGAAATGCTGTGAACAAATCCATCCATCCTTCTCCGGAACCATCAGTTAGGAAAATGAACTTAAACTTGAAGAAACTTAGGTGGAATATTTATGCTTCCTTTTGCTGCTCTGGTCTGAGCTCAAGAGCTACGTAAGGTGGGATGGGAGATACTTCAGATCATTCAGGAGGCAAGAGGGGAATCGAAACCAACCCAAGTGACGATAAGAAATGATTTCAGTACACTATTGTACACTCATTTTTTGCAGAATGCTGTGTCTGATTCCCAAAAACTACGTTGTAGGATGGAGCCAGTAACTACTAACTAGATTAGGGAAATGTAGGGAAATAGCATCATGGAGAGAAGATCCAGGCGAGCAGTGTTGCTTAGTAGTGCCATATAGGATAGACCTAGCTAACCAATATAAGCCAATAGAACCACAAAGGCCAAAGATTATGAGCCAGACTAGGAAGTATACTAAGTCACCCCCTTTTACATCCTAACAAAGTCTAAAGGAGGCCTCTCCTCCTGCGAGTAACCCCCATACACATAGGACAAAGTGTAGACTGGACCTGACAATCCAAAATGGCAGTCCACTGGGATACAAGGGGGTGGCATACCAGACCATGAAGGTGTGTAATTTCTTCATAGCCTATTCTACATCACGGGCTTCTTTTTGAGGACACGTTGGTTGCCTCAGCCTCTGGAGAAGAAAGGCTGTTTTGAAGTGCCAAAGACAACGGAGCACAAAATTTCACCGTGAGGGGAAAAAATTCCAGGTCATATGTAAAAATACACTATTCAGAAACAGGGGGAGAGAAACAGTAAGACGCAATTTCAGACAGATGGCAAATGATATTCAGTGTACCTTGATAAACAGAGCTAATTCTTATTCATCCCTCCCCGGTGACAAACAACTTCCTATGGGGAGATTGATTTTTATTTGGAAAACAACACAGACGCTTTCTTTCTTTCTTTCTTTCTCTTTCTTTCTTTCTTTCTTTCTTTCCCCTCCCTCCCTTTCTTTCTTTATGTCTCCATCCCTTTATATTTTTCTTTCTTTCTTTCTCTCTCTCTTCTCTCTCTATGCAATACTGTCTCAAATAGGTTTAGCTTCTTTCCCGGTTCCATCCTGCTGCCATAGCTCCTTTTAAATGAAGAAAAAGGCTTACAAAAGGCAAATCACTGAGCTTGCACGTTTCAGAAAGCTTGGCCTTCAGCCACACTTTGCAAACTGAGGCTCCTTTGTCATCAGATCTCAAGGACATATTTTTTCCCCTTAGATGGTTACAGTGATGAGACCCTGCTTACCATGTATGGCTGCTACCAGGAGAACTAGAGCTACTGCCAAGATTATCTACCTACATACTTACCTTAACACCCACCCACCCACCCACCCATCCATCCATCCATCCATCAATCCATCCATCCATCCATCCATCCATCCATCCATCCATCCATCCATTCACACGTTCGGCATTACAGAATACTAAACCACATTTTCAAATGCCACCAACAAATAAGAAGTATAAGCGATGTTTATTGTTGCAATTAAGTTTTGTTTTGTAAAATTAAATTCAAAAAAACCAAATAAGAATATGTAACATTTATATGCTTCTCATTCCAGTGAGAATGAGCAAGCAAACTAAATGTGGGTAAAGCATGTAAATCATAATTCTGTGTAAAGCAATCTTTGCCCTCCGGCTTCCCCTCTGTCAGAAGTTCCCTCACCTTGGCTTTCATCTCCCCATGAATCTTGATGCTCTCTTTCTTTTGGAAAGCGTGATTTGTTTGATTTGGGCCGTTCAGAGAAAGAATGGAACAGTTTCCTCTTCTTCTGCAGGGGACACACTAGGGCCGTGGCCCCATGCAAGCCAGTGATGTGGGCTGGCTGTGCGTGCGCCCGCCCCCCTGCAAACCGCGTCAAACCCTGGCACAGGGGAGCAGTGCCACCTCCTCTCCGCTCCTTCTCTCCTCATTGGAAGCCAGACTGACATCAGCCCATTCCTGCGCCGCCAGCTGCAAATGCCACATCCCCCCCCCTCCCTTAGGGGCACAGAAAGCCAGGACTTTTTATTTTAAATCAAGTTTAATAAATTTTAAAATAATTTTTAAAAACCCAAAGCCACTACGGGGTTTAGCGGCAGTTGGGCGGTTGAGCAGTTTTGCACACCTCCGCTCCACCAGGAACCACGAGAACGCCTGGCAAGGTTAAAAAGGAGAAAATCAAGCCATTATCATGATCGCCTTGGCAATCGGGAAATGGGAGAGGAATATTTGAGAAAAGGGACAAAATCAAGCCATTATCCTGCCTGCCTTGGCGATCGGGAAATGGGGGTGGAATATTTGCCGTGGAAAAAAAACAATGCACAGGGCAGGAATGGCAAGCACACCCCACCTCCCAATGACATGAGTGCCATTCCCCTCCCCAAATAGCCTGGGACCATCCCCATGAGCAGGCTCGGCTCACGAGGCAATGCGTGCCGGACCCCCAAACTGTGCCCAGACTTGTTTTTTCAGGTACCAAATTTGGTCCTGGTCTGGTACAGTTTGGGGCGATTTGGTCCGCGGAAATCAGACCAAATAAAAAATGCATGTGGACACCCCTTGCCGAACTCATTTCGGTACCAGACGAAATGTGGATGGGGACATGCTCTAAGACATGAGGATTAAATCCTGACAACTGCACTGTGCAAGGGACATACTAAGACATGGGGATTAAATTCTGCCCTGCAAGCAACATACTAAGACACATGGTATGTCCCCTGCATGGCAGAATTCTGCGAACTGTACCAAACAAGAGACATACTTGGAGACCAAGCTTGAATTCTGCCCACTGCACCATGACACAGTGTTTGGCCACTTGGGATCCAGAGATGAAAAAATTAGATATGGATACCATGCAGTGTTCAAAAAAATCCCAATGAAATGACACAGTCTTGGGTTTCCCAGTAGAGCTTAAGACGGTGATGGCCAACCTATGACACGCGTGTCACAGGTGACACGCCAAGCCCTTTTGGGTGACACACATGGTCACCCTGACACCTGGACACGTAGTGCTTGCTTGTTCTTGAAGTGTATGAAATACCAACTTTCAATTGAAGATTTAGCAACAAAAGTCACTAATGTAAAGAATTCTTTGTTTTTGCTTTTAATAAAATACATATATCAAAAATATAACCTTTTTACTAGAGCTACAAATATCACAAAATTATGGATATTTCTAGAAGTGACACGGCACCCGAGTTAAGCTAGGTTTTATTGCGAATTTTGACACACCGAGCTCAAAAGGTTCGCCATCCCTGGCTTAAGAGAAGGCTGCCAGAATCTTACCCACCTTTTCCCATGCAGTCAAAGATCTGGAATCAAACCCGATATTACCCTATAAGAGTCTGGTTCCTGAACCACAAGACCAAACTGGCTTCTCCTTTCCTACTGAGTAATTATGAAATTGTGTGTGTGTGGTTATACTGTAGTTTAGTTGTACAAAGGACAAAATTGCCACAATGCTTTATGACAGTTGCTAACACCCAACTATGTGTGAGTGCTTATATTTTCATGCAAGGTACCTGGCAGAAGAATATGTACTGTTTGTAAATTGACCTCACTTTTGGATAATGCGAAACAACTCAGATTGTAATAGTAAGAGGCAACTGACGTCGATTTTATTTATTGCTGCATTTCTACCATCACCGGGGTGGGGTGGGGGGTGGGGCACTGTTCAAGTCCCATGTACCAAAAATCTCAGGTTGATTTATCTTTGAAATGTGATGTTCACCTCCAAAAGGTAACCAACCTTCTTTCCTTCCCTGAAAAGATGCAGCTATAAAGATAGACTCAAGATTTCTTACACATTCTAAATATGCAAGGGAAAACCAAGATAAAAAGCACAATTTGACAGCAAATTCAAATGCTGTGGCCTCACAAAAACAATTTAATGTCTCCTGTTGCTCTCTGGGTGCTTCATGGAAGGACCCAGTCAGTGTAAAGCTGCTGAGACGATGTGCCTGCTTCTTTAATGGAACTGTTTCTTTCCAAAATGAGAATAACGAGCATATGACCATGGCAGACGGGGGATTTGTGAGAACTGCTAAATTCTCTTTACATGCTCAGAATTTGGCATCCTGAAGAAGAGGAGAAGGAGGAGGAGGAAGAGTTGGCTTGGATACCCCACTTTTCTCACCCTTAAGAGCACTCAAAGTAAACAACAAACCTTCTTCTCCCCACCACAGACACCCTGTGAGGTAGGTGGGGCTGTGAGAGCTCAGAAAGAGAGTTGTGACTAGCCCAAGGCCACCCAGCTGGCTACGTGGAGGAGTGTCGAATTGAACCGGGAGACTATCAGCTAAGAATCTGACACTTTAACCATGGTTCTCCTGAACTTCTACCTAATTTTGCATTAATCCACTTGTCCACATGACTCTTTGCACAGCAGAACATTTGCTTTGATTTTTATTTCGCCTTCTGATAGTTTCGACAGGGAATTCTTTCTAATTCCTGCGTGCACCAATGGTTACTCGATTTACCCCGGCCTTTGGCTGCGGAAGTGGTTTCCCATTCCCACTTTCAGCCACTGTTACTGGCTCTTTCTGCACTGGGCCTTATTCTGGATTATATCCTGGAACAGGGTCCTGCCACCCCCTTGCTGGTGCAGACTACAGCATGACCTGCAACCATGCAGACAGCAGGTCCATATCCTGGGATATAATCCACAATAACCCCCAGTGCAGAATGGGACCCCCCTCTGCTTTCTAGGAAGCTTTCCCTACCAGCCATTTCCAGCCCCCATAGACACTTCCGGGCAGTTTTCTTGGCAGGCATACAGAAGTGGTTTGCCATTCCCTGCTTCCAGGGGGAGGCTGGGGATCGAACTGGCAACCTCCTGCTTTCCAGCCAGTTTGCTTCACCACTGCGGCCCTCTAGTTCATGTTATTATTTCAAATACAGTCTCTAAAAGCAAACTCCTTTCCCTCTTCTACTCCACCATTTGCACACAGGGAAAAGATCCACGGGAGTGGCAGAAGCTATTTCAAAACAAAACAAGTAAGACAAGGTCAGGAACAGGAAGTTTATCCAGTTTATCCTTATCCTTTCTATCTCAAGATGCTCCTCGCTCAGCCTTCAAAGTATTCCTTTTCTCCCTTTTTGCCAGTCAAAATCAACCTTATTTACAAGTCTGCTCTTGCAAAGAATGCGGACCAGCTAGGAGAAGCACCTACCTATAAAAACAGAGAATGATAAAATAATATTGACTCAGAGTAATTCCCCCCTTTCCCCCTTAGTTACATAAAGCATCGTGTCGGAATCAGTGAAGGGGGAGGAAAGTTCCGCGTTTGGCATTGAATGTTTCTGGGTGCAGCTCTGGGCAAAGGACCAAAACGGAGCTTTGAAAGAGATGTTAAGAGGTTTTCCTCCCTGCAAGGCGTCGAAGAGGTTAAAGTCAAAGCGATTTGCCAGAAACGCTGTAATGAGCATGGAATTTTTAAATGAAGATTTCACGTAATTAAAATATATAGATACTCCTTGGCTAACGCTCAAAGTGCATTAGATAGGTAAAACGTGTATTCAATATACACAGGCAGAAATGCCCCCCCCAAAAGAGACATAATAAGGGTAACTAAATTTCTGCAAAATCTGACCAAACACCTTTCTAGTCCCATCGGGGCTAGAAGTTCAGAGAAGTCATTAAGGCAAACATAAATTCTCCTCTGCAATTCACATTTAGGGTGTGCACAAATGGGGGTTTTTTTGCATTCGAATTTGAGTTGAACCGAATGTCAAAACATTCAATTTGATTCGAATGTTCAAAATCCAAATTCCAAAAAAACAATTCGAATCCATTACATTCAAATCCATTTGAATGTTAGATTTGTATATAAAGATACGAATGTCAAGAACATTTGTATGTGTTATACGTATCTGTACGCATTTCATATGCATCCTGTTTTATCCCGTATGCGTCCCATTTTCATCCCGTATTATAAGCGCAAATGCGTACAGATACATATAATATTTGCACAGATACAGTATATTCTGGCGTATAAGACTGCTTTTTAACCCAGGAAAATCTTCTCAAAAGTCAGGGGTAGTCTTATACGCAGGGTGTCGTCTTCCTATACGGCAAGTATATCCCAAACTCTATATTTTAACTGGAAAAGTTGGGGGTCGTCTTATACGCCCAGTCGTCTTATACGCCGGAATATACGGGTAGATATGTAATACATACGTATCTGTGCATTCGAATGATTCAGATCATTCTAATGTTGCTGTTTGAATGTCTAAATTCAAATGTGAAGACATTCCATTTGAGTTCAAATGTCCGTATTCATCGGATTTGAATCAGACTGTCGAGTTTTCGAACATTCATGCGCATACCTATTCACAATGGCTTTCCCAAGCATCTGGAACCCAGGGTGTGATCAGACAAGTTTAAAGGGGCACCACTTGGGGTAACGTGAGTCTGGGACACCAGACATTTTACCCCTAAATGTACCTTACCCAAGACCAAGTCTGGGAATGGCCACCTTTTCCTCTTACTGGTCAAACTGGGTGGGAAGCCCTGGAGGCAATGTAGCCGATCACAGCCCAATTACTGTGCAGCACCTGTTGTCAAAGGGAGGCATCGCCAAACTCAAAGAGGAAGTAAAAATGTGAACAAATGAGGTTGGTTTTTCAGCACTGCCCAGATAAATTGTTTGACACACTTTTTCATCTATCTACAGATGGTGCAATTCTGGATAAAGAGGCATGCAAAAAAAACCCTGTCTGATCGCACCCTTGGAAGTAGAACAACCAACACAGTCTTTACCTGCTCAGGCCAAAAGCTGATTACACCACCAAAGGCACCACCAGAAAGTGACTTTTCATTGGTTTATCTTTGTACTTCTATCCCACCTCTTTTCTAAAGATCACAAAGCTCCAAACGCATCACTCTATTTTATTTCGTTCTCACAACGAAGAGACAACAAATGCGCTTCTCAAGAACCATGCATGTCATGCCAAATAAAGAGAACTATAGATACAGACCTACCCATGTCTTAAGATCACAAAGTGAGGACCTTCTTGTACTTCTGCTACCCTCAAAGGTACAGGGGGAGCCTTTTCTGTGGTGGCCCCCTGGTTTTGGTTTATATGATTTTCAGCACCTGGATGCACAGCTTGCTGTGAATGTACTCCAACCAGAGTGTGTAGGAAGAGAGAAGATGGGAGGATAGTATTTTAAATATGTTTTACTGCTTTGTATTTTTATCATAGTCTGCAACCTACCCTGGGAGCCTCAGGTGAAGAGTTGGATGCAAATATAATAAGCAAATACTTCTATCCCCCTGTTGTTACATCAAGGTGCAACTGAACCACATCTTACATTCCGAAAGTATACCCAATACATTTCTGATACCAGCCACATAAAACAGAACTTACGCCCACCTGGCAGTAGCTTGCTCACAATGCAGAATCAGCCCAGAACGCCGTTATTAAGCACCTCTGGAAGACCCAGTTCAGCGCCCCCCCCCCCCATTGGAAATTCAACAGCCAGCCTTAAGGCGTGCCAGAGACAAACTAGACCCCAGAACAAGAATTGCAGGCAGTAGCAAAAGAGAGAGATGAATGAAAGACAAAACGGCCAGCACCAGGATACTTCCCATTAACATCTGGATGGCTTTGGCATGCAAATGAAGGAGTCTGGATTTTTCATTTCAGGTGGCAAGTCATAGAAGATTGTTAAAGCAAACAGCTCATTTTAAAAGTTGAACACACACCTGTTTGTCCTCAAGGAAGGAAGGATAGAGGAAATGGACGAACGGAAGATGGGTGGATAGATTTTAGGCACTAGAAGAGCACTTCTAGCTCTTACTTACTTACCTATTTATTTATTTATTTATTTATTTATTTATTTATTTATTTATTTATTTATTTATTTATTTATTTATTTATCCCACCCTATACCTGAAGGTCTCAGGGCATGTAACAACCTTTAAAACAACAAATTAAAACCAATTTTAAAACCAATGATATACATAAAAACATGTAAAAGATTCAGCATATTAAAATAATAGTATCTGCCATGAGAGGGAAGTATAATCACATCAGCCAAAGGCCAGGGCAAAGAGGTTGCCCTTCATCGCCTTCCTGATTATATACAGAGAAGGGGCATGATGCACCTCAAGGGAGAGACTATTCCATAACTTGGGGGCCATTGAGGAGAAGGCCCTTTCCCAGGTGCCCACCCGTTTCACTACTGAGGGTGGTGGGACAACCAGTAGGGTCTCAGCTCCAGATCTGAAGGCTCTTGGACGGATATACCCAATATCAGGGATTGGGTAGCACAACAGGGATTGGGTAGCACAACAATTCTCTCTGTCTCTTGTTCCTGAATATTTAGTTGCTGCTGGGAGATAATCTACAGAAAGATGTACAGAAAGCAATCGAGGATTGTGGTTTTTTTTAAGGAAGATGGAGTAGCAAAACAGCTAAATTTTAAACCAGCCCAAGAAGATGGGATTATGCATATCTAGGATATGCCGCTTAACAAGGTGATGTGATTGAGATGCCGGCGCTGAAAGATTAAAAAAAAAGTTCTTCTCTGCATCTGAAGCAGCATTTTTATGGGATATGTCTGGGTATGCACTATGTTTGTAAAATATGAATAAGGCACTTTGGTTGTTGAAGAGAATGTGTATTAGCAACAGGAAAATATTGCTCGGCCATTAAACATTAAGAATTATAATTAAGCCTGTACATTTTATGACCACCATAGGACAGGCATAGCTGTTTTTTTTGTACCTAGTCTAAGGATGAATGTTGTTGAAGAGAATGAAATGGGTATTAGCTACAGGAAAATGTAGTCCTTAATGGGTCCTTAATGGGTATTCTAGTGCTAAGTGGAAAAACACCCCAAGACAGTGATGGCCAACCTATGACCCGCATGTCACAGGTGACACACTAAGCCCTTTTGGTGACACACCTGGTCACCCTGGCACCTGGGCATGTAGTGCTTGCTTTTTCTTAAAGTGTACAAAATACCAACTTTCAATTGAAGATTTAGCAAACGAAATTCAGCAACAAAGGTCACTAATGTAAAGAATTATTTGTTTTTGCTTTTAATAAAATACATATATCAAAAATATAACTTTTTTACTAGAGCTACAAATATCAAAATTATGGATATTTCTAGATGTGACACAGCATCTGAGTTAAGTTAGGTTTTCCTGCGAATTTTGACCCACCAAGCTCAAAAGGTTCACCATCACTGGCCTAAGAAGAAAACAAGGAAGCATAATGATTAGGATGAAACAGTGGAAGACATATTTTGGGCAAGAAAAGAGGTGCACAGAAGACAATTAGTGTATGCATGAATGCAATTTTTGGGATTCGATTTGATTTGAATGGAATACTAAAAAATTCAATTCAATTTGAATCTGTTAATTTGAATTTAACCTAATTCAATTCCAAGTGAAGCTAATTCAAATTTATTTGAATTTTTCATTTGAATTTGCACTTACGAATGTTGACAGCATTCATAGATGCCCTCAGGTCCGTACACATCCATACTCATTCATACATGTCTGTATGCATCCCGTAGTTATCCCATATACAACCCGTTTTCGCCCCGTACGGATCCGTACAAATGCATATGGATGTGGGAAAGATGCGGATCTTCACGTACGCATTGTGTACGAACCCGTACACATATGAATGTCTGAAGAATTCTGGAGATTAAGGCTGTATTCATACCTAAGTTTTAATCCACTTTCAATTCACTTTCAGAATGAAAATACACATCAGCAAACTGTGTTGTTGTTTTTTTCCCCCTTTAACTCAAAGGTGGATTTTCTGAGACAGATCGTGCTAAAGGAAAACGGCTTGTCACTTTCCTGACGTGTGCTCCCATTCTGAAAGCGGACTGAAGCTGGATTAAAACTCATGACTGTGAACATGGATCTATATTCTCCAGGAATGCAGGATGAATACTTAGGAAGCTTCCTTAGGCTGTCTCTTTGGATCTCCCCATGTCTGGAGCAAATTGTCTCCTCGTTTCCAAAAGCTCTTAAATCTTTATTATTTTCTCTCTCTGGTCCAAAATGACCTTCCCCCTTCTAATAGAGGGCCAGGGAAAGTAGCCGATTCCCCATTACATTCTGAAGAGAAATTTAATAACATACTTTATCACAAGCATAAAAAAAAAATAAGGGGGGCGGAATTAACATAGAAAGACTGAGGTAAAATTTGAAATTTCTTCCATTGTAAGGATGACAGGCTTGTTTCTCCCTCATTGCAAATTTATTCTAAGTGTCTACTTGAAATTACCAAATTGGTTGAACACATAATTCTCTTTTTTCAAAATGAGGAATATCTAAATCTGTTTCCAGAAAGAAGGCAGGTGACATGTAATTTGAATGGGCTGGCACCTGAGGTAAGGCAGATACCATCCTATGAAGATGGTTTCCCTCAGACCCCACCTTCTGGAGATTAAAGCTTGACTGAGACATTACCTCATAAGTCTGAATCTGAAAACTGGGTCATAAACAAATTACTATTTTGTGGAGGGTAGTTGGCATCCCCCGCCATGAACAGGTAGGAATTAGCCATAAATGTGTCAGCGCACCAAGATCCCAGTCTGAGGGAAATTCTGTCAACAGTAACAGATTGTAAGAAATCCAAGACTTGAGGGCAGCCGTTCGGTGATCAGGTCGATGCATTTATTAATTAGATGTTTGATACATTTATCCCATCTTTTTTCATAGGAGCCCATGGTGGTAGCAGAGTGCAGGGCCTCCTTAACACACATTAACGTGCAAATGAGAAGGCCCAGGATCCGGACCAACGGCCGTTTGATCCGGATCTACTAGGGATGTGCACACATTTTTTGTGTGTATTTGATTCATAATGCATCGATCAAATGCAAAAAAAAATTGTATTTGTTCAACTAGATCCCCTTTGAATGTGGTAGGATTTGAATTCCATACAAATGTTTGATAGGAATTGCATACAAACCGTGTTTACATATCTGCTACGTATCCACTCTGTCAAATCTGCCCTGAATCCACTTTTAATTTGTTCTCAGTCCACTTTGAATCCACTCTGGAGCCGTTGCAGATGTGACTGGGGCAGCTGCTTTCCCGCCTCCTCCGGTTTACGAATGTAATGAATATTTATACAAATGTTCCAAAGCATTTAATTTGAATTTGAATGTAAATCTCTGAATGTGTCAACATTCCATTTGAATCTGAATGTCTGAATCCGGCCGAATCCGTACAAATTTTGAATGTTACGAATATTCATGCACATCTCTGGGATCTACAGGTAAAGGGCAGAAAGAGCTAGAGGTAAGGCTGTAACGCACACACACTTTTTTCCCCTGTTCACTTCGCACTGAAGCGAATGGGACGCAACTTTGCATTTGCACAAATGGAGCAACTTTGAATGCACTAGGCTTCGAATTTCTCTCAAATGTCACTTGGAATTCCTGTCGCCACCAGTGACACCCCCAAATCTATTCTGAATCTATTCCAAATCTGCCCCGAAGCCTCAAACAAAGTCACACAAAAGCTTTTGCTTCACACGCAAAGTTCAGCCAATATTCTATTTGAATGCGAATTTGTACGAGTTACCAAGGTGAAGAACATTTTTCACCCATCCCTACCCAGAGGCAACCTACCTCCCCTTTCATCTTGGAAACCCACAGGCTGTGACAATCTGACTTAGGAGCCCCTAGTGTGTACAGAAACCATTAACACATTTTTGGTTGTTTGGTCAGTTTGATCTAGTGGTTAGGGAGCCGGACTCTTATCTGGGAATACCAGGTTAGACTCCGCCCTCCCCCATGAAGCCAGCTGGGTGACCTTGGGCTAGTCACAGCTCTCTTCTGAGCTCTCACAGCCCCACCCACCTCACAGGGTGCCTGTTGTGGGGAGAAGAACAGAAGGTTTGTCAGCCGCTTTGAGTCCCCTTGAATAGGTGAGAAAAGTGGGGTAGAAAAGCCAACCCTTCTTCTTCATCCATCCAAGCCAGTCCAACATGACTGAGCTCTTGCCGGTGTCTATTTTAATACGATTGTTTTTCACCTCTTAGGAGCAAGCACCCAAAGTCCAAAGCTAATGTTATGCACAGCCAGGAAACTGGGCATGTATTCCAATTGTCTGAACAGTTTACAAACAGTAGCTCGCTTTTAGGATTGCACTGAAAAACAGCCGTTTTGGCACTTTGATCAGCAAACTCTGTAGGCTTCCAACTCTCTAACAAAGTCCTGTCAAGCCAAACACACAGATGGCAAGTGAAGAGCCTCAACTGTACCCTGGTTCTAAGCAATCCAACAAATTGTTCCCAAAGCAAAGACAAGATGCCTATTCGCACAAGGGCCTCCGGAACGTGAGTAGGACACTTTGGGATGGAGCATTCACTCTGCTGGACCAGCAGTTTTGTTTGGAATCGCCACAGCCCGTCCTAGGGCGCCCACTCATGTTCCAGGTGTAGAGCATGAAATCATGCTGTACACCTGGCCCAGGGCATTCCCGGCCATCCTGGGCCGTCCCACAGCTGTACGGGAGGGAGAGCATTCGCACTCTCTCTCCTGAACAGCTGCAGGCAGTGCCCCCAGTTGCTGCTATTGGTAGATGGGGCCCAAGCTGTCAGCGCTTCAGACCGGAGGCGCTGACAGTGTGGGGCCGGTATACCGCACAGAGCGGCACATTGCCCCGGCCAGCCATGCAACCACCATGACAAGGTAAGTGGTTGCGTTGCTGGGGGGAGGGCACCACCCCCCTGGATGCCGGTGGGCACCTAAGGGGTGACTGGCAGCTGGGGTAGCCCGATCCAGGCCTGCGGGCTCTGCGGGTTCTAGGTGACCCAATCAGGTCACCTAGAGCCTGCAGGAACCCACCCTGGGCCCCCCCCTTCCACCAGCCGGGCCCACCACTTTGAACCCAGCAGCAATGAGGTAAGTCACATGCGCATCCCCGCTAGGTCCCAGCCTGGGGTAGGGGGTGCCCAGGGTGGGTCCCTGCGGGCTCTAGGTGACGCAATCGGATCAACTCGAACCCACAGGAACCCAGGGAAGGGACAGGACCAGCCTGCCCACTCCAGGGTTGAATTCGACCCAATTGTGGCAGGCCTGGGAGGAGCGTTCCACCCCTGCGCCGGTCTTTTCGGGCTAGGCCACGTGGGGACGGATTCCCCTTTCGCATCTAGGCAGGAAGGAATGCATCCCCACGCGTTCCTTACCTACCTAGGTGTGAGTGGGGAATGCATCCCTGCGTGGCCTAGCCTTCGTCCAAGGCCTAAGCTATGGAGATATTGTCCCCAGTTTATTTGCATGACTGTTGTCGTGTTTCCTCTTCTTGCCTTCCTTCTTTTTCAGAATGGAAGGGGAAACGCAAAAGGCAGAAAACAGATTTGGAATTTTTAGAGTGCCCAACCAAACAGGTGACCTCGGAACAACGCAGCCCGCCTTGGAAAATTTGACTGAGTACGGCATGTTTGAAGCTGCCTGCACGATTGAACCGAACATGCAGCTGTGTGAACATCCAGAAGTCTGATGAAACCGAATCTGTTCCCTGCTTGCAGACACAAACGATTAGATCGTGCAGTTTACAGTCGCTGTGCTTTTGTTTTTCAACAGAAAGTGGGCTCTTTTGTTGCTGTTTTTCAACATGTTTGGAATTAAAGATGAACAATTGTTTGATTAAACAGCTCGTTGATGAGGCGAGCAAACCGGAGGGAATTGCGAGGCAGCGTTCCATTTGACGGACACATTTAGCAACTCTCGGAGTTTAAAAAAATAACAGATTTTAGCACTCTTTTTACAGAATATCGTGCTACTCTGCATTGGTTGGTAGTTTGAAGGAAAACATGAGGAGGATTAGTGAGGATGTGCCAGTGAGTCAGTTTGGTCTTGTGGTTAGGATGTTGATCTCTTATCTGTTAGTCTCCCAGTTTGATTCCACAGACCCCCATGAAGCCAGCTGGGCAACCTTGGGCTAGTCACAGCTCTCTTTCTGAGCTCTCAGAGCTCCACCGACCTCACAGAAGAAAAGGTGGTTTGTCAGCTGCGGTGAGGCCCCTTAAGGGTGAGAAACGTGGGCTATAAAAACTAACTCTTCTGCCAGTTTGGTCTAGTGTTTAGGGAGCCAGACTCTTATCTGAGAATACCAGGTCTGATTCCTCACCAAGCCAGATGGGTGACCTTGGGCTAGTCACAACTCTCTTTCTGAGCTCTCACAGCCCCACCTACCTCATAGGTGTCTGTTGTGGGGAGAAGAAGAGAAGGTTTGTCAGCTGCTTTGAGCCCCCAATTGAGCATAATTAAAGCAAGCGTGCAGAACCTATCAAAATGGACTTCATGCTGAACATGGAGGGGGCCGAGAATCTTATTGCTGTGACATCACAAAACGCTAAAATACAGCGTATCAACTGTTGAACTTGCAAACCTTTCCCCCTCTGGAATCACTTTACTTTGGGCTGTTGGTAAAATACAGGTTTTTAAAGCTATTCTGGAGGCAGCCTTTAAGAACCTGAGCCTATAAAATTCTAGAGCTTTTTAATTATTGTTTTTTTACAAAACAAGAAGAGAGAAAAGTTATACTTTTATTTGGAGGGCTCTTTTGCTGGACTGGTGAGCAAAACACTCACCATATAAATTATAATGTATTTTGGCCAAGTTCCTTGAAAAGCAAGAAATTCACATGAGCTGTAATTGCGGGAAGGCACCCACAACACCATCTATGGCATACAGGGCCTTTCCGCACAGGCTCTAAAAACGCATTTAGAGCCAGATGTGGGAAGGATTAGGATGTGGCTTCCGCAAAGAGAATGGAATTAGGGTCCCTTTGACGCCACATCCGAACATCGGCGCGCAAAACCGGTTGCTTAACCCGGTTTTGCTGCCGAAATCCAACCCAGATGTAAGACCTGAAAAATTCTGCTACTGTTATGAATCGTAATGTAAATATCTGATATGCAGGATGTATTTTCATTGTTACAAATTGAGCATAATTAAAGCATAGCATTCACATCAACCATAGCTGAATATAAAGGTGTCGTTTTACCTCCAATGTGGCTGCTTTCTACACAGTGGCTGCTCTCTACTGTATTTGTATGGGGTGCATGTGATGGGGTTGGTGCGATGATGTCATCACGCCAGGTACTCGTATGTGGGCGTATCTGCATGTGGGCGCACCCACCTGGAGACGGATAGAGGACCACAAGGTGTCTCAGTCCCTATGTGTTTTCCAGTGATCTTAGACGACCCCCGTGAAAGAGTAGATTGACCCCCAAAGGGGTCACGACCCACAGGTTGAGAACCAGTGATATAACACATACGAAGTTTGTCGACATTCATATCTTCAAATTCGGATCTAACATTTGAACGAATAGATTTGAATGTATCGGATTCAAATCGGTTTTTGTTGCATTCGGATTTTAAACATTCGAATCAAATGTTTGGATATTTGGTTTGACTCGAATTTGAATGCAAAAAAAAAAAATGTGCCCATCTGTACTATAAACTCAAGCCTCCTCTTCCTCCTCCTCCCCCTCCTCCAGGTGTCTTGATCTTGTTGTAAAAGGCAGATGTTGTGATTTTATCAACGTTTCTTTTTCCGAAAGGCCTTTGAATCCCAGCCAGGCTCTTTGGGAGCTTTAATTTTGAATTTACCAGGCTTCTGGTGCAAAGCGAAAGAAAAGAAACGGTGAAAGAGAGGGCTTTATGTTTTATATGGGTCGTTTGCTTTTTTTGGCCCGCAAGAGAGGAGTTTTTATTTTCCTTTTGGATTAGGCTAGGTTAAACTTTTGAAAAAAGAAAAATTACAAAGGAAGAAAATATGAAACCACACGAGAAAAGAAAAATATAACGCTATGTTGGCCAGGGAGATTACAGTGCTGAAGTCCAAACCTAATAGATCAAAGGCGTAGAGCAGCACCTTTGAAGTGGCTCTAGCCTAGACTTTGATTTTTTTTTAAAAAAAGTCTTGGTGGGGCACATAATAACGCCTCTAAAAGCAACCGAAGACTATTCAGTATATGAGCAAACACTGACTGAATCCTTAGCCCAACCTCTTGGCTAAATGTGACATTAGCTGCCTCCTAGGCCCACTGAATGTTTGAAAGGTTCACGTTCTAACGAAGCACCCCTCCTGTTTGAATACAGAGTTCAAATTCAAACCAAACAAAGGATGCTGATCTAACAACACTCACTGCACAGTATAATCAAACTTCAAAGTTTCCCTCCAGTCCAGGCAGAATGGCGAGAAGAGAACAGAAAGAGCAGTAAGGACAGCTCACATCTGATTGGCTGCCTCAACCCACATGACAGTGTGTACCGACTCAGCTCTCGCAGCTTCCAATGGGAAGCTACAGAGCTGTTTTTCGAGTTGGGTCGGTCAGTCATTGCAGCACAGTAAGTATACTGCACTTTTAACTTTGGGTTTATTCCACGAAGTCTGGAGGCAGCCTGTGTTATAACTCCAAGATGTTCCTCCTGTGAACTCTAATCTAGGGATGTGCACAAACATTTGTCACATGCGATATTCGGGCATCCAAATTCAAATCGAATTTTGCTACATTCAAAGACTGACAGATTCAAATCAAATGCTTTGATACATTCGTACGAAGCTTCATTACATTCGTGAACCTGGGGAGGTGTGAAAGCAACTGTCCAGTCACATGAGGTGATGGATCCAGAGGGGATTCAAAATGGATTCAGAGTGGATTAAAGATAGATAGAGTCCAGATTTGACACATTCAGAATGGGGATGGAAATTGGATTATATCAAACACTCATGTCAAATTTCATTCCTACCACATTCAAAGGGATCTAGTAACCATATTTTTTTTGCATTTGATTTGATATGAATTGAACACACACACAAAATCTCTGCACACCACTGTTCCGATCATGTCCACCCACCATTTCCAGTCTTCTCTTTCTGCATCCTTCAACCTTGCCACAAACTACGAGCTTTTCCCCGGTCCTTCACCTGCCTATCCCACATACCCAAACTGCTGTAATTTTTTGCCACAGAAAACACACATTTTTTTTCCAAATGAATTTCTCCTAAAAATCACCCTGTGACCTATTTCTTAACTTATGTTTTCTAAAACTTCCTTGGCAAATTATAAACGTGTCTGATGCACCTAAAATGGTGCAAAACACAGTATGTGTTTTTGCTTGGTTTCTGCCTAAAAGAAGGAAGCAGATTTTATTTAGTCCAGGATTGATCCACGTTATTCTAAGATGCCTTAAGATCTGGAGAGGAGGCCCTCCTGGTTGTCCCACTGCCCTCAGCAGTAAAACGGATGGGCACCTGGGAGAGAGCCTTCTCAGTGATGGCCCCTAGGCTATGGAATAGTCTCCCCCTTGAGGTGCATCAGGTTCCTTCTCTGCATATGTTCAGGAAGGTGGTAAAGACGCACCTCTTTGCCCTGGCCTTCGGCTAAATGTGGTTACATTTCCCCCCCTACACACACACTTTTAGGTGGTACTGTTTTAAATATATATTTGGCTTGTTTTAACATCCTAGATTTTAAATGCTGTTGTAGATATTACAGCTTTAATATATATTGTTTTGTTTTAATGTGCTGAATTTTAAGTGTTATTACCTGCCCTGAGACCTTCGAGTATAGGGCAGGATAGAAATACAAATAATAAACAAACAGCAACTATCTTTTTTCTGCCCCTCTTTTTTTCGATCCAAATTCTACAGCCATGTAACGTCACAGGAATGTAGTTTGCACAACACAGTAATTGCAACATTGGGCACTTTTAAAAAACAAACACCCTAGAGATGTTCCAGGTCTAGGTTGAATTGAGAACATGGGTGAATGCGGAAAGCTGAAGATGTGTTGAACTGACTGCATGTATCAGCTGTATGTTCATTAAATTCTAAACCCATGAAAATGTGCTCCAGCCCCGGGAATGAGAACGTCTCTGGTCTTTTGCACCTAAGACTTCAGTCCTATTTCCGCAGGGTACAAGAATAAGCACATCAAATAAGATTAGCAGGATGAGCGACGATGCAAGGTTGCTTGGAAATAAATATCCTCTAAAATACCTGGCACACGAACTGAATTTTCCAAAAGGAGAAAGCAAAAGGAAGGCAGTTCCACACGTGCCCGGGTGATCGGTCCAGAAATACTTCCATAGACAGCATGGAGTGAAAATCCTAATATATTCTGCAACAACAGGAGTCTGGCCCTTCTAAAATATCCTCAAATTTAGCAGTTCATTTAGAATAGAACCAAATACCCTTGGTTCTAGTTCAAATCGAACTGGGGGTTTTCAAACAGGGTGATTCGGTTCACTATGGCTGGCTTGGTCAATTATTCAACACATCTTCAGCTTTCTGCATTCAGCCCCCTTCACTGGTATCTGATCTGAGCTGGGGGTTTGCAAGCAACACAATGGTTCGGTTTACACCTGAACACCCCAGTTCGCTGCACATTGTGGACTGATTAAACCAATTCAGCACAACTCCACTCCTGAGCTCTGGCAAGGTACAGTATTAAAGAGGCAATGTCCTAGGTATGGAATAAGAATTTATTCTGGTACCAGTACAGATGTGCATGGATATTCGAAATAATCAAAATTCGACTGAATTCATTTGAATTCGAATTGAATGTCTATACATTTGAATTTGAACATCTGAATGAATTTTGAATCTTTCAAATCATTCATATGAATCATTCGGACATTTGTATGTGTACGGATATTGTACGCATTACATGCTTATCCATATACATCTTATTCATGTCCATACTCATTTGAATGGATACGTATGGGACAAAAATGGGATGCATACAGGATAAAAATGGGATGCGTACAAATGGCTGCGTGCGGATGCATACAGACACATTCTAATGTTGTCTACGTTCGTACCTACAACGTCTACAAATACCTCAAGGGTTGTCACAAGGCAGAGGGATCAGCCCTGTTCTCACTCTCTCAAGGAAGGACTAGAAACAATGGGGTGAAACTGCAGGGGAAAAGATTTAGTTTAGATGTTAGGAAAAAATTTCTAACAGTAAGAGTGATCAACCAGTGGAACAGGCTGCCACGGGAGGTGGTTGGTTCCCCTTCGATGGAGGTCTTCAAGCAGAGACTGGACGGCCATCTGTCTGAGATGGTTTAGGAGATCCTGCCTTGAGCAGGGGGTTGGACTCGATGACCCAGGAGGTCCCCTCCAACTCTACCATTCTATGATTCTATGATTCTATACCTTCAAATACAAATGGAAAATTCATGCGAATAGATCCAAATGTATTCGAATCAAATCAAACGTGAATACATTTGAATTTTAAACATTTGAACTGATTCGGATATTCGGATATTCTATTCGAATCGAATGCCAAAAGCTGCATCCGTGTACACCCCTATCATCCAAGTTATGGTGATAACCTTATTGTTCTCCCAGATCTTTGAATCCTAATCCTGAAGGATACCTCTAGGTGCTGGGCTCAGTCCAGATGGATACACAGTGATTCTCTCTTGCTGGTTTTATGTTGCTCCTAAGGCTGCATTCACGCCTAGCTTTTAATCCGGCTTCAGTCCACTTTCAGAGCAGAAGAACACATTAGGAAAGTGAACTGTCATTTTCTTTCCACGTCATGTCACCCAAAGGTGGGTTTTCTAACATAGAAAATGCTGAAAGGAAGCAGCTTTTCATTTCACTGGTGCATTCTCTTACTCTGGATTAAATGTTAGGTGTAAATGCAGCCTGAGTTGCCATAGCACCTGGGCTTATGGTGGTTTTAGATCATTCTTGCAACTGTGCTTTTTTAATCATTTGTCTAAAAAGGTTCCATGGTGCAAAGTTCTGAACAGTGTCTGCATATTTTCAGTGTATCCCTAAACCCAACAGAGAAACAGGGCTGGAACACAAATGCCACTCAGCCTACTCTGAACACAATGTCACTCTTTCCTTTTCCTTTTCTTCAAATCTCCATTCGCCCATTTATTAGACTTTATACTGTACATTGTGACTCTGCCTGGTTTACAAGGAAAGCAGTAACAGAAACAACAATAAATCAAAGACAAAAAACTAAATTAATCAATTAATCATGGTCACCCTATTAAATAGTTTCAAAGCCACATTTTAAATGTTTAAAAAATCAGCAAGGGAGCTGGGCAGGGTTCAGTTCCAAAGAGAGCAACTGTCTTATCTATTAAGGCCAATTCTTCTCTTTTCTTTGCATTCCAGACTCAAAGGAATTCCTGCGAGATACAATGGTCCTTTCTTTACAAAGACTGATTACTTATTGCAGGTTCAACAGAATTCAGAATGCCATCTTTAATTCAGAATGCACTCCCCCTCCCCTCTGCTGTTCTCAAGGTGCCTTCCCAGTGGTGGCACCTTCCCTTTGGAATGCCCTCTGGTGCCTTCCCAGTGGTGGCACCTACCCTTTGCAATGCCCTCCCCTCTGCTGTTCTTGAGGTGCCTTCTCAGTGGTGGCACCACCTTCCTCTTGGAATGTCTTTCCCTCTGCTATTTGCCAGGTGCCTACACTTAAAACTTACAGGCACCTATGGAAGATCTATCTTTTTACCCGGGCATTCCCTACGTAAACGTTTGTTTCTCCCTTGGCCCACTCAGTTTTTAATGTCTTTTCTGTTTTGACTCTGTTTTTAATGCCCTGTAAACAGCTTTGCTTTTTTTTTTTAATGGAAAGTGGTATAAAAATGCCTTAAATTAGTAAAATAAATGGGCCCGTATACAAGAAAAGGAAGACCAGGCTGAAAGAAAAGATGATCTGCAAGACATGGCTCAACTGTTGCCTTGGCTGAATGTCAGCATTGTTGAATATTATCAAGCCAAAAGGAAACAGTCAAGATCTGGATAAGGCACAACCAATCAACAAAGAATAGAGGCCATTCTTTCTTCAAAGCAAACCCCGAAGAAAACAAACAGGAGACCTTTCCATTAAGGAATCGCCAAGCGCAGGCATCAGGCTTCCTGCCGATGGCATAAAAGGCACTAAAACAGAGACCCCCCGAAAGGAACAGATGCAGAAGTACACAGTCAGGAAGGTTTGGGTATTAAAAGTAAAAGTACAATCCAGATACAGAAAGATATGATACTGCGGCTCAAAGTCTGTAACAGAAGTCACGCATCCAAAAGGATATTGGAAAAACCTTCTCTGTATGAAGGGTCTGTCTCTTAGGGGTTATTCTTCTTGGCCGGAGTCTTGGAGCCTTTGCATAACAGCCGCCCCTCTTATGACACTGGGACTGTGGCATCATCTTCATCACTCAGCAAAGGCACCATAAGGGAGGACAATTTTCATTACTCTCAATAGAGAGCATAATGTATATTGGAGATACAGCCTGCAACTGCCCATCAAAGTTACCCACCAGATCTTCTTAAGAACATAAGAGGCCACAATCCATCTAGTCCAGCATCCCATCTCACACAGTGGTCCTGTCTCTCCAAACTGGAGGTGGCACCTAAGCATCCACTCTAGTAGCTATTGATAGATCTGTCTCCCATGAATGTGTCTATATGAATGTAAGAGGGGCCCTGCTGGGTCAGGCCACCACGCATCTAGCCTAGCATCCTGTATCACACACTGGCCCAACAGCTGCTTCTGGGCATCTCAAGCAGAAGGCAAAGGCAAACCCTTCACCTGACCTTGAAACCCTACAAATGGGTGAATGTGGAAGAAGAAGAAGAAGAAGAAGAAGAAGAAGAAGAAGAAGAAGAAGAAGAAGAAGAAGAAGAAGAAGAAGAAGAAGAAGAAGAAGAAGAAGAAGAAGAAGAAGAAGAAGAAGAAGAAGAAGAAGAGAGTTGGCTTTTCTACCACACTTTTCTCACCCATTTAAGAGGACCCAAAGCGGCTGACAACCCTTCTGTTCTTTTCCCCACAAACAGAACACCCTGTGAGGTAGGTGTGGCCGAGAGAGCTAAGAAGAGAACTGTGACTAGCCCAAGGTCTCCCAGTGGGCTTTGTGGAGGAGTGTGGAATCAAACCCAGTATTCCCAGACAAGAGTCCGGCTCCCTAACCACTAGACCAAACTGGCTCACATGAGGTTCTAGGGAGAGCCAGAAAATACTTAACATAGTCCTTACCATGTATCCCAAGGCCTCTGAATGTCTGCCCCTTTCTCGGATGAGTGGGGCAGGAAACCTCATAAGCGAACAGTAGAAGTACAGCACCCTGGTAATCTTGTTAAGCTGTTTGACTGAATGAGAAGAAAGGCTGAAGTGTAAGGTAGGTTTGAGCTGTATCTGGGGTTGGAGTGCTTATTCTTAAACAGGTAATTTTTTTTAAAACCTTCCTTCCTTCCTTCCTTCCTTCCTTCCTTCCTTCCTTCCTTCCTTCCTTCCTTCCTTCCTTCCTTCCTTCCTTCCTTCCTTCCTTCCTTCCTTCCTTCCTTCCATCCATCCATCCATCCATCCATCCATCCTAGTTTGGCATAGTGGTTAAGGAGCCAGACTCTTATCTGGGAATGGCAGGTTTGATTCCACACTCCTTCATGAAGCCAGCCGGGTGACCTTGGGCTAGTCACAGCTCTCTTCTGAGCTCTCATAGCCCCACCCACCTCACTGGGTGTCAGTTGTGGGGAGGAGAAGAGAAGGTCTGTCAGCCACTTTGAGTCCCATTAAATTGGTGAGAAAAGTGGGGTAGAAAAGCCAACTCTCTCTCTCCCTTCCTTTCTTCCTTCCCACCCAGACTGAAATGAAATGAAGAAAAATTGCCCTCCACTTCTGACTGTTTGCTGCCAAGGGGCAAACTGAGATCCTGCTGAAGGATCACAGATCTAGTGAGGGAACCCTGCTGAGATTGGCAATCCCAATCAATGGTGCTGGATGAGACAGATCAATGTGAACTCTGGCAGCTCATTAAGAGAACCAGAGGGAGAATGAGAGAAGTTGAAGCTTATTTAAATCTTGGTGAAATTGGCCACAAATGTTTTCACCCATCTGCAAACCTTTGCTCTTGGCCTTTTCTGGCATCTGAATATTCCAGCCAAGCCAATGACTATTTCCTGCTGGTTTGCAAAGTAAGCATATTTGTGGGTCATCTGCAAAAGGGCTGATGCAATGGGAAATTTTGGGAATAACCCGTTCATTGTTCGTACAGAGATTTGGAAGCCCAGAAGAGGTCACAAAGTCAATCTTAAATCATGCCTAAAAGCTTATATGGCCAGATTCTCAGAGATGTGCACAAATGGTTTTTTGACAATCTGTTTGAATCGAACTGAATGCCCTAAAATCCAATTCGAACCTTTAAAATTCGAATTTAACAAGATTCAATTCACATTTACCAAATTCAAATCTATTCGTGTGAATGTTTTATTCGTATCTGCACATACAAATGTCGGCAACATTCGTATTTGCACGTAGGCATCTTCCCCACATCTGTACACAACTGTACGCATCTGTATACGTCCATATGCATCCTGTAGTTATCCCGCATGCATTCTGTTTTCATCCCGTACGGATGTACAAATGCATACTCAGGTGGGAAAGATGCGGATCTCGAAGTACTCTTCGTGTACGGACCCGTACACATATAAATGTCCAGATAATTCAAACAAATAGAACCAAAGTTTGAAATTCGCTTTGAATGTTTACGTTCAAATTTTGGGACCTTCTATTCCAGTTTGAATGCCGAAATTCAGCACATTCGATCGAATTTCGAACGCCTACGAATATTCATGCACAACCCTAGTAACTCCTCAAAAGAAGGGATCGTACACGGGCTTCTGGAAACTTAAAAATGTAACTAATGAGGGCAGTTCAGGGAAAGAGTAAGCAACTAGTCCAAACTCTGCCCATGTTCTAAAATGTCCTAGGATGAAGATCAGTAGTAGACCTATTCAAAGGTTGATTCACTTTTGAATGTTTTTGGAGTTTACATTGAACTCACATGGAGTGCCTCATATTCCAAAATTCAATCAGACTGTACCAGTTGCCTGCCTGTGAACATGTATTATTCAATTGAACCGTCTGCGTTTGCTGTGTTGTTTCCCTCAAAAGGTTCCACTTCTAGGGCCAATTCTACCTATGCTGCAGAATTTCTTCCAGGCCTACAACTTTATTCCAAGGGAACCTTCATGTCCCCCCTCCAAAGATAAGGTGCTCACAGAGGATGGTGTGTTCTGAAGCCATCTGTCCTGTCATGTCCTATTATGTTCTTATTACCAGTGGCTACAAGAATGGACGACCAGGAGAGACAAGCAGGAACCTATAAGGGCATTTGCAGGGAGTCGGGAGCAGGCGAAGGTTCTGCTTTGACCTTCTCAATGAGATGCCCAGGAACAATTGGTGGGCCACTGGGTGAGACAGGATGGACTAGATGGGCTATGTCCCAATCCAGCAGGGCTCCTCTTATGCCCTTATCTAGAATGAATGCCTAGGTACCAGCTCTAGGTTGGAGAGACAGGTAGTTTGCCTCTGAAGTCCATCTGCAAGGAGTTGAGAACAGGTGAAGGTTTTGACTTTGTCTTCTGCTTGAGATGCCCAGAAGCCATTGGTGGGCCACTGGGTGAGACAGGATGCTGGATTAAATGGACGGTGGCCTGATCCAGCAGGGCTCCTATTATTGTGACTGCAGTCATCTGTTCTTACAAAGAAACCTCATCAGCTGTAGGGATGCGCAAAAATATTCGTAAGCATTCAAAATCCAATTGAATATCCCAAATTTTGACATTCAAATTCAAACAGAATGTCCTGAAATTTGAATGCAAACATTTGAACTGAATTTCAAATTTCAGATCTATATTTGAATTTTCCAGACATTCGTATGTGTACGGGTTCGAACATGATGTGTACTAGAAGATCCGCATCTTTCCCACATCCGTACGCATTTGTACGGATCCCTACGGGATGAAAACGGATTGCATACGGGATAACTGCGGGATGCATATGGATGTGTATGGATGTAGGGAAGATGCATACATGCTCATAAGAATGTTGTTGACATTCGTATGTGTAGATTTGAATCAAAAATTCAAACAAATAGATTCGAATTTGGTAAATACACATCGAATCTTGTTGAATTCGAATTTAAAAGATCTGAATCGAATCAGATTTTTGGGTATTCAGTTCAATTTGAATACAATGTCAAAAAAAATCTGTGCACATCCCTAATCCGCTCTGTCTAAAAGTAAAACATGCAGAGGACATAGACTTCACAGCAGGTGGATTTTAGTAGCAGTGTGAAGCGTGAACCTGTTTTATATCAAGTCTCATCATTCCTAGGGTGTCTGGTCGGTCATTTGCTTTAGACTTCAGATTTCCTAAGCAATTTCAGCCCGTGTTTGCGTTGGTTATCCTTGGCAAG
Source organism: Aspidoscelis tigris stejnegeri (assembly GCA_023333525.1). Classification (NCBI taxonomy): domain Eukaryota; kingdom Metazoa; phylum Chordata; class Lepidosauria; order Squamata; family Teiidae; genus Aspidoscelis; species Aspidoscelis tigris. Next base: position 3,334,968 of record JALMGA010000022.1, on the reverse strand, counting down.
AACCAATGCTTTTAGGAAGGCTAGAAGATCGTTGATTTCAAATATTTGAAGAGCAAAATTTTATCCCTATTGTCCACCTAGCAAAGTTGCTTCCGGATGACAGAAAGCAACTGTGGGACCTTCTTTAGTTCCTAAATTGCCTTTTGCCATGCCAAAACAGGCAATTTCAGAGGCCTACCTCCGCCTGTCAGCTCTTTGCATTTCTGTTCCTGTTCCAAATACCCAGATGTTAGCAAAGTACCTGCCTACACTCCTCTCTCTCTCCTCTATCATGCCTTGCTACATTTGGTGTATTTGGAACAGGAAGGAGAACACAAAGAGCCACCAGACAGAGATAAGCAGTCGATATTACGGGAAATAGGCCATCACTGCTGGATTTCCCATAATATCAATCTATCACATTTTGATCAACTCACCTGGAATCATATTGGTACTGCCAATACAGTCCTGGGAGAATCCTGGGATATTATCAGCAGCTGAAGCCACCTTATGTCATCACAGCTATGCTAATTCTTCTTCTAGTCCAGTGGTTCCCAAAGTTGTCTGGGCTACGAGCCATCTAATATAAGTTTACCAATATGAATAAAAGACTTTTCAAATAAGAAACACAGTTTTAATACAATTTTTTTATTACTTAATTAAATAATTACATCAAAAAAGTTATTTCAAATACGGTTAAATTTCCTAGAGGTGGGTCCCGACCCACAGTTTGGGAAACCCTGTTCTAGTCTATTTCTTGAGGGTTGCTTTTAAAGAGAAGCATCTTTCCTATGCTCTTCAACATCTGCATCAAGGGTACATTCCTCCAGTTGTTATGTACTACTGAATCAGGGCCAACCCAAGGTAATTGACTGAATGCATCCACACAGCTTTCTCAGCAGGTCCAAGCGTGGTTTGCCATTGCCTTCATCTGAGGAGATGTCAAACTGGTGACTCCTTGTTCTCCAGGTACTTACCTCACCACTGAACTATGACTCTACACCTCTGCCCTTGTGCCATTCTGCACTCACCTCTCCAAAGTCCGAACCAGCGGGGCTGGACTAGTGGGGCTGGTTTGGGTCACAGAAAGATGTGGCGTGTAACACGGCTGTCTGCACGGCAACACTGATGCACACTGTATGAGACCAGGCGCCACCACAGACCTAGACCCAGCCTCAAAGCTCACATAAGCTTCTGGTCAGTGTCTGAAATCTCCAATTTTAGCAGCGCACTTTGGGGCACCATCAAAATAAGTCCTTTTGCTAGTCCAAGAGGAGTCCAATGCATGGAGATGCATGCATCCCGGTTGCCTCTCTGTTCCGGACCAGAGCCCACTGGTCTGCCAGTAGACTGCTTTAAACAGGTCCATTGGTAATCCTGATCGAGGTGTCCCTGGTTGGGATTACAAGGATGCAGTGTACCAGCATCAGGTGAGACCTCACATAGGTGCTCCACCATGTAGACCGAAGAGGCCCAGAAGTGGACTTTGCAGCTCCTAATTATGGATTAAAGGTAAGTGCAGAAAGCACCCTGGATAAGGATTTCTCTTTTTAAGTCAGTGTGTACAGCCTCCTGCTTCTCATCCAGCCACGCGCATCCAGCATGCTGCTGAAAAGGCATTCCTCCCGTCTGCTTTGTTTTCGCCTGGACAGATGCAGTTTAGCTAATGAAAGAGTAATGCCTGTCCGGGAAGCAGAGGGTAAAGAGGCTTGGGAATTCCACCTACTTCACATCTGAAAGCAAAGCCAGAGTGATCCGCCGCGTCTTCCGAGCGTCATGCAAAGAATGTGAACAACTATGCTTAGATATCATGTTCCTCTGGACTTGGAAACACAGCAGCCCTTTCGTCCAAATATATATGTGTGTGTCTGTGTGTGTGTAAGAATCTGCATGTTCTAAGAAAATGAATTAAATGTGGTGAAAAGCTTTTTAAAAAATTAAAAAGTAATAAAGTAAAAATCTGTCTTGAAATAGACTACCTTCCTGCGGAAAGGAGCAGAGTGGGGGGGGGTAAGGAGTAGGTTTTTTTAAAAAGAAACCTGCAGCGCAATGGAATGAAAGTTCTGCGGGCTGATCTACTGGCTGCCCATTGAGTTTTATTTATTTATTTATTTATTTATTTATTTATTTATTTATTTATTTATTTATTTATTTATTTATTTATTTATTTATATTTATATTTATATCCCGCCCCATACCCAAGGGTCTCTGGGCGGCTCACAACATTTAAAAAGGAACATATTAAAACTGTATCAGACTACACTAAAACCCGTGCAAGGTTTAAAATCCAGCATAATAATAATAACAATAATAAAAATGATACAAAAACAGTTTTAAAAACAGTAGTGTTTGCAAGGGGGGAAGCGTAGGGAGCGTTTAGCCAAAGGCCTCAGTGAAGAGGTGCGTCTTCACCACCTTCCTGAACATAAACAGAGATGGGCCTGATGCACCTCCAAGGGGAGACCACTCCACAGCCTGGGGGCCACTACTGAGAAGGCCCTCTCCCGGGTGCCCATCCGCCTAGCCACTGAAGGTGGTGGGATAACCAGGAGGGCCTCTCCTGCAGATCTTAAGACATGGGCAGGTCGATATAGGAGAAGGCGCTCCTTTAGATATCTGGGGCCCAAGTCATTTAGGGCCTTATAAGTCAGAGTTAGCACCTTGAATTGGGCTCGGTAGTAAATTGGCAGCCAGTGCAGTTATTTTAGAACCAGCGCCCTGGCGGCTGCATTTTGCACTAACTGCAACTTCCGAACCATCTTCAAGGGGAGCCCCATGTATAGTGCATTACAATAGTCCAACCTGGAGGTTACCAGAGCGTGGATAACTGTGGCCAGGTCATCTCTGTCCAAAAAAGGTTTCAGTTGACGCACCAACCGTTGTGGGGATGTGCAGGAATATTTGTAACATTTGAAATTTGTACAAATTTGGCCAGAATCAGCCATTTGAATTCAAATATTGGCACATTCCAAGACTGACATTCGAATTCAAATGGAACATTTTGATACATTCGTATGAAGCTTCGTATGGGATTCATACGGATGCAACATTTGTATCGACTACAAATCCTATCACATTCCAAGGGAATCGATTGGAATGAATACAAATTTTCTTGCAATCGAATACCAAACAAAGAAACAAAAAAGCATTCATGCATATCCTTAATAGCTAGGCCTAATTTTCTTGCAACAGTGCTTCTGGATGAAGAAAAGGTTTTGGAAGCCAGGCTTCTATTTATTTGGAATGTGGCTTTTATGTGTGGATGTTTTATTGCCAGTCCGCTTTTATTTGGCTGTTAAATAGTTGCAATGTTCCTTCAGCCTTCTCGGTGGACTCAGCGCTAAAACTCTAAAAAATGGACGGTTTCTTTACCATCCTAAGAAGAGACAGAGTGCATTGTTTTCCTTCGCCCATAAACAGCAGAGCGCAGGAATAGCCTGTGTGAAATCTGCTGGCACTAATTTCAAGATGGGGGAGGAGAGGGGGGGAGACCACAGAATTCACTTTTATATAAAGAGAAAGGGATGCCAACAGAATGCATAACTCACTTCCAAAATGCCGTGAAGACAAGTAGATGGACACTTGGGTCCAAAAGCTCTAAGCTCTTTTCTAATTCCTACTAGGAAAAAAAAATATGCAGAGCTGAGGACTATAAAAGTGGCTACCCTAACCCTTTCAAATTAGAGGATTACAGAGAAAGAAGGAGGAGGAGGAGGAAGAAGAAGAAGAATTGAATCATAGAATCATAGAATGGTAGAGTTGGAGGGGACCTCCTGGGTCATCGAGTCCAACCCCCTGCTCAAGGCAGGATCTCCTAAACCATCTCAGACAGATGGCTGTCCAGTCTCTGCTTGAAGACCTCCATCGAAGGGGAACCAACCACCTCCCGTGGCAGCCTGTTCCACTGGTTGATCACTCTTACTGTTAGAAATTTTTTCCTAACATCTAAACTAAATCTTTTCCCCTGCAGTTTCACCCCATTGTTTCTAGTCCTTCCTTGAGAGAGTGAGAACAGGGCTGATCCCTCTGCCTTGTGACAACCCTTGAGGTATTTGTAGACAGCTATCATGTCTCCTCTCAGTCTTCTTTTTGGTAGACTAAACATTCCTAGTTCCTTAAGCCGTTCCTCATAGGACATGGTTTGCAGACCATTCACCATCTTGGTAGCTCTCCTTTGAACCTGCTCCAGCTTGTCAGTGTCTTTTTTAAACTGGGGTGACCAGAACTGGACACAGTACTCCAGATGAGGTCTGACCAAGGTAGAGTAGAGGGGGATAATAACTTCACGTGATCTGGACTCTATGCTTCTCCTAATACACCCCACGATTGCGTTTGCCTTTTTTGCAGCTGCCTCACACTGTTGACTCATGTTCAGTTGATGATCTACCAGGACACCCAAGTCTTTTTCACATGTGCTGCTGCTTCTATACCCTGCTCTTCTTACCCTTAAAGGGACTCAAGGTGAGTGACAAACCTTCTCTTCTTCTCCCCCAAACAGACACTCTGCGAGGTGGTGGGGCTGTAAGAACTCAGAAAGAGACCTATGACCAGCCCAAGGTCACCCAGTTGGCTTCATGGAGGAGCGCTAAATCAAACCAGGAGACTACCAGATGAGAAGAGTTGGTTTTTATAGCCCACTTTTCTCACCCTTAAGCGGCCTCAAAGCAGCTGACAAACCTTCTATTCTTCTCCCCACCACAGACACCCTGTGGGGCTGCGAGAGCTCAGAGACAGACCTGTGACTATCCCAAGGTCACCCAGCTGGCTTTGTGGAGGAGTGCAGAATTGAACTGGGAAACTACCAGATATGAGTAGTTTCTAACCAGAAGATCAAACTGGGCTCTTTCTGCAGAACATCACAGGTTGGTCCCCTGTAGTAATCGCAAAGGTTTGCATGGGTTTTTCTCCTGGTTTCAGCCTTCCATTTGTCAAGCCTCAGAGTAAAAAGAATATTCCTGCTCCCATGGCTTGCAGTACACACCCAGCACCAGCAGGGTGCTGGACGCTTCGCCTTGGGGCAAAATGGCTCCCCGGCCGCATGGCATCCGTCTTCTCTTCCTAGTTGAGGATCCTCCCCGCCTCCCTCTACAGCAGTCATGTCAAAGATACGGCCCGCGGGCCGGATGCGGCCCACGGGCTGTATTAATACGGCCCGCCACCGCCGCCTCTGTCCTCCTTGGGCACGAAGGAGGCGAGGCAAGTAAGCGCGCGGCGGGACCCTCCACTGCCCGAGTGCGCAGGCGCCGCCATGGACAGCCAGCCCCTCCTCTGTGCCCTAGCCACGCCCTAGCCACGCCCCTGGTCACACCCCTGGCCATGCCCAGCCCCTCCTCTGTGCCCTAGCCACGCCCCCGGTCACGCCCCCTGGCCCTGACAGTACTTTTTTTTTAATCCGGCCCTCTGCAAAATTGAGTTTGACACCTCTGCTCTACAGGATATGACATCAGAAGGACTTCTGCCCTGCTCAGCTGACACAGCTCCACCTATCACCTCCCTGGATTTTCTCCTGAGGTCGCTTCCTTCCCCGCCCTTCTGTGGCAGGTTATTTAAAGCCCTGCACAGAAATAAACTCTCTCTCTTCCAGCTGATCTCTGCGTCATGCCTCTTCTCTCCCCCTCCCCCATTTTCTAGCTCTCAGGGTTAGGCCAGACAAATGGGCCTGATCCCTGGTTACCTGGGCCAGTCAGGTAACTGGAATACTTTCGTAACATCTGGCGTTCAGGAGCTGCAGCAATCCGCAGTTGCTCTCCATTCCCCGGAGCCCTCGCATTTCATGGCGTAAGCCGGATACGCCACAGTCCCCCAACATCTCTGACGAAGATGGTGAAACTCGAACACTTTTGATATGTTTTCCATGGAAACAAAACAGATGGCTGCTAACTATTAACCAACAGCAGCCGATCTCTACGCTAGGACATCTTTACGTTTTTAAGCTCCATAAACAGCGACGATTTTACGTGTTTCTAAAGAGTCGATCAAAAAGAGGGATAATCTGCCATTAATCATGTGCTTCCCAGTAGATTGAGTTACCCTCCCTACCTAGTGCACCAATTGTCCTAGATAAAAGGCCACGAAAGCAAACACAGCCTTCCCTTTGGCCAGGTGGCTTCCATACAAAACGTTTTGCCCTTATACTACCCTTTTGGCAAAGCAGCTCAAATTTCATGCTCACTCCATTCTTCTCGTACAGAATCGGCTGCCATGCTAGCTGGTTGTAAGATGGTGAGAAACATCCAAGTCACCAGGGCGTGGTCCCTGCCTTCTTTTCAGGCAAAAGACAGATTGATTACAGATATGGCCGCATTCTTTCCAAGATGTGCCTCCCTTGGCATTATTCTGCTCTCTTTCCTTTAGGTCCCAGACTTAAAGAAGGCCTATATCCATGTCCGGCTGGTCAGAAAGGTCCACAAGGAAGCCTGGTTTCTCTTGGCAGAAGAAACTCCTGTGTGCTATGTTCACAGTCCTAAATAGTTTCAAATCCCAGGTGCTGAGGTGGTGAGTCTGGAGGAGAAACCAAGTCCCCTGGCAAACCAGTAAAAGAAGCAGCCATGGAGAGATTTCAGAAATGAAGGCCGAAGGGAGAGAAAACAGCACACTCCAGAATATCACACAAGATGGAATATGCCAGAGGTCTGTGGTCACATATGGCTCTAAAGTGTCACAGCAACAATAGTGTGTGTGTGTGTTTGTGTGTGTTTGTGTGTGTCTGTGCTAGGGAATATCCACAGGCAATCGTAATCCAATCGAATGTGCCGAATTTCGACATTTGAACTCGAACAGAATGTCCCAAAATTCAAATTTAAGCATTCAGATCGAATTTCAACCCTCGGGTCTATTCGTTCAAATTATCCAGACATTCGTATGTGTACGGGTTTGTACACGATGCGTACTTGAAGATCCGGATTTTTCCTGCATCAGGGCGGGATGAAAACGGGTTGCATACGGGATAACTAGGGGATGCATACGGATGTGTGTGGATGTGTGGAAGACACATACGTGCACATAAAAATATTGTTGACATTCACATGTGCAAATGCGAATCAAAAAATCAAACAAATAGATTCAAGTTTGGTAAATTCAAATTAAATTTGAATTTAAAAGATTCGAATCAAATCAGATTTTCAGGTATCCGATTCAAATAGAATGTCAAAAAAACATCCTTGTACATTTCTAGTCTGTGTCTTCATTCAACCTCCGATCCACCTTTTCTAGCTAAGAACGGTCCTGAGAAGGGTGAAGGGCAGACTGGCCCATGAACAATTCCACCAGAAAATCGACTCTAAGCTGTCACTCAGGCTGTGTTTGCGCATGGCAAAAAAAAAAAAAAAGGCACCTCAGAAAACACAGCGTGTGACCCTTATGTCAATCCACCCTTTTGGGCCTAGAACGTTTATGAGAGGACCCACCTGTGAACTGGCTTCATGTCATCTCTGAGCCACCTCAGAGGTGTGTGTTGTTTCTGTTGTTTTACTGTGCATGAACCCTCCACGTTGCTCTCTGATGCTCCTGAGGGTGGGATGAAGATCCCACAGGATGAAATTAGAAGCTAAACATCTTGATGACGGACATCAGGAGGAGTTTCTGGACTATAAACTGCCCACTACCTATGGGAACAGCCTTCCTCAGCCAGCAGCAGAATCCCCCACATTGGCTGGGGTCTTCCATGGAGGAGGCTGGTGGCCATCTTGGGGATGGCTTAGGTGACCCATCACCTGAGATGGACACTTCCTTTGGAGGCCTCTAAGGTCTGTTCCGTCTCACGTGTTCTAGGATTTGGAAGTTCTGGAGAAGTTCAGATATGAGGAAGGAAGCCTAAAGGCATGGGGAAGGAAGGAATTGCATAGTGTCCCTCCAGAAATGGACACCTGCTACCTGAGGAAAGTTTTCTTTGGTTTAGGGTTGCATTCTTCCAACCTGTTGTAAGGAGGGGTGCTAATAAGGAAAGGGGCTATAGCTGGAAAAGGAAGAGAACTTGGCAACTTTAAAAAGATCTTTTCCCCTTCCTTGCCTCAGTTTCTGCCTACGTGCCCATGCCTGGCTCCTGTCAGAGGGCCACGGCTCCTCAATTTTGTTGTGAAGCAAGGATCCCATCAGCTTTGGGAAAGGACACAAGTTCAGGGACCAAGACAGGAGGAAAGAAGGACCCTTCTAGAGATAACCAGGCTCTTCGCCCCTGCTGTAACCCACAGGCCTCACAGTTTAGGCAAAAAGCAAAACCACGCATCTCCCCAAAACAGCCCCTTCTTCTCCACCTTGACTGGCATTTTTACGGACCGGGAGAGGAGGAATTTGAACCAGTTTTCCTCTGTCTGTGAAGCCTCTGCCCTTGTCCAATAAATATCCGTTCAGAAGCCACCATCTTCCTTATAAGGAAAGACCCCTGTTGCGTCCCGCAGCAACTCTAGGCATGCAAGGAATTCAGACTTTCAGAAGCTGCCTCCATTAATCTAGTCTCATGCGCCATCCTTCCCACCCTTCTAAAAAAAAAAGATACAGACATCTGTCTTTCTCCAAATGCCCGACAGTCCATTCAAAATTGAAACCACAACACTTATCACTCAGAGTTTGACCCTGAAAGTAATAAAATAAAGCATGCATTCCTCCTCTCCAAAATGCAAGACGCTGAATTCATCTTGGTTGGTAGCATCATCATCATCATTAACAGAAACATAATAATATAACACAACACCAAACATGTTGGCTTAGCGATTCCATAACGCATTGGGATCTTCCCAAGTTGCTAAGATGACGTTACGTACGTTACAACTACGACAATTACTAGAGGTGTGCAAGAATGCAATTTTCAGATTCAATTAGAATGGAATATTCAAATGTTCAGATTTGAACGAAGAGACAAGACAAATGTATTCAAATCTGAACCCATTTTGAATACATTCATATCAATTTGTATGAATATTTTGATTTGTATTTGAAGATACAAACGCCGACAACATTTGTAGGTGTCCATATGCATTCGTACCCATCCCGTTTTTATCCCGTATGCATCCCCGTTTTCGTCACGTACATATCTGTACAAATGCTTATGGACACAAATAAGATGCATACGTATCGATCGATCGATCGACCGTGCCGAATTTTGACATTTGAACTGAAATAGAATGTCCCAAAATTCGAATGTAAACATCCAAATTGAATTTCAGATCTATTTGTTCTAGAATGGATGCCTAGGTACCAGCTCTAGGTTGGAGAGACAGGTAGTTTGCCTCTGAAGTCCATTTGCAAGGAGTTGAGAACAGGTGAAGGTTCTGACTTTGTCTCCTGCTTGAGATGCCCAGAAGCCATTGGTGGGCCACTGGGTGAGACAGGATGCTGGATTAAATGGACGGTGGCCTGATCCAGCTGGGCTCCTGTTATTGTGACTGCAGTCATCTGTTCTTACAAAGACACTGCATCAGCTGTAGGGGTACACGCGAATATTCGTAGGCATTCAAAATCTGATCGAATGTGCCAAATTTCGAAAATCAAACTCAAATGGGATGTCCCGAAATCTGAATGTAAACATTCTAATTGATTTTGAATTCGAAATTTGTTCAAATGATCCGGACATTCGTGTGCGTACAGGTTCGTACATGATGCGTACTTGAGGATCCGCACCTTTCCCGCATCCATATGCATTTGTACGGATCCGTATGGGATGAAAACAGGTTGTACACGAGATGCATACGGACGTGCATGGATGTGTAGAGATGTGTATGGACGTAGGGAAGATGCGCGCATGCGCATGCAGATGTTGCCAACATTCGTATGTGCAGATCTGAATCACAAATTTGAACGAATAGATTCAAATTTGGTAAATACAAATCAAATCTTGTTAAATTCGAATTTTAAAGTTTCAAATCAAACTGGATTTTCGGGTATTCGATTTGATTCAAACAGAATGTCAAAAAAGTATGCTCTACCCGGGGCTGCCCCCAAAGACGGCTCAGAAGCTGCAGCTGGTGCAGAACACAGCTGCTAGACTGCTGACCGCACACACACCACGCCGGTCCGAAAACTGGCACGCCGGTGCCAATGCACCACCAAGCCCAACTCAAGGTGCTAACTTTAACCTATAAGGCCCTAAATGACTTGGGCCCCAAATATCTGAAGGAATGTGTTCTTCCCTATTGACCTACCCGTGCCCTAAGATCTGCAGGGAAGGCCCTCCTGGTTGTACCACCACCCTTGGCAGCAAAAAGAGTGGGCACCCAGGATAGGGCCTTTTCAGTGGTGGCTCCCAGACTGTGGAACAGCCTCCTGAGGGGCATGAGGCACCTTCGCTTTGTGCATTCAGGAGAGCTGTGAAGGTGCACTCTCTTCCCTGGCCTTTAGCTAAACAAAGAAATTATTTTCCCTCCCACCTTCAGGCACCAATATGGTTCAGACATGCTCATTTTATACGTCCACTGGTTTTTACTGATGTAACCCACCCTGAGACCTTTGGGTATAGGGCAAGATAAAAATTCAAAATGATGGGGACCCCACTGGCATGGGGGATGCCAGCACAATCCTAGGCCCCTCCCACTTGCCATCCTGGGGGTAGTGGGCACTGCCCTTCTCCCTACAAAATACAGACTTTGAAGCAGCCCAAAGCAAGGTGCATTCTTAGTAGCGGAACTCTGGGTGTTTTTCCACTAGCAGTAAGTACCCATTTTTGCACCCATTAAGGACCTATTTAGCTGAGAGCCAGATGACCCCATTTCCACTATGGACCCCATTAGGGACACATCTGTTTCCACCACAGCTAGGGAAATTCAGATACTATGGGTCCTTCAGGACCTATAATCTGGATTTCGTGTAGACCTGTTTCCACTGCAATTGGGCAATGGGTTCTAGAGGAAGCTTGGGGGAGGAGGTACCCATGGGGAGTGCCCCAAAATTAAAACTCCAAAGTCCCTCCAAATTCATTCCGAAGTCATCCTGATGTTGCCTTTGGAGACTAGAAAAGGCTCCAAAGGGGTTTTTCTGCAAAGCCCGTGCTAATCTCCAAAGGCGACTTCGGAATGACTTTGGAATGACTTTGGAGGGACTTCAGAGCCTTTGCTAATCTCTGAAGGCAACTTTGGAGATTGCACCCCCTGTCCCCCAAAACACCTGGGTGCTCTGGTGTTTCCACAGGATGTAGGCTAGCACCCATTGCTACTGGGTGCTAGACCACCCATGGAAACACATTGGGTACTTCCCTTAATCCAGATCTACTAGATCCAGATTAAGGGAAGTACCCATTCCTTAGATCCGGATCTTCTTAGATCCAGATTAAAGGAGCATGGTGGAAAAACACCCTATGAGGTTCCAAAGGGACCCAAAGGTGACAGCCGTACACCCTGAGGCATATCCTATCTTAGCTCACCTGCGACCCACTTTTCATGAATCCTCAGAAAAGCAGGTGTGCCCAGGGGCCAGCTCGCATCTTAAACGCCACTGACTGAAACAAATAATTAAAAATCCGGGTTTCTGTCCACACTAGGCCTGCTATCCCCACACAAAGCATGAACGGACTATCTTCTTCAGGGATGCGCATGAATGTTCTAAACATTCGAAATTCGACTGAATTTGATCAAATGTGGACATCCGAATTCAAACAGAACATCTACACCTTCGGATGAATTTTGAATGTTCCAAAACATTTCGTTCAAATTATTCGAAACATTCAAAAGTACAGATAAGTACATATTACGCATCTCATACGTATCTGTACGCATTTGCACTTATAGTACGGGATGAAAACGGGATGCATATGGGATAAAACAGGATGCATATGAAATGCGTACAGATACGTGTAACGCATACGAATGTTGCCGACATTCGTATTTTAAGATTCGAATCTAGCATTGGAACGAATAGGTTTGAATGCATTCGATTTGAAGCAGATTCTCTTGCATTCGGATTATGAACATTCAAATCGAATAGGGTGTTCGGATATTCTATCCTATTCGAATTCAAATGCAAAAAAGAAATAATTTGTGCAGATTGCTAATCTTCTTGTCTTCTGATTCTTCACCAAGTTAGCAAATAACTTTTGCTTTCCTGGGTTGCCAGAAAGCAGCAACACACACACACACACACACACACACACACACACCCTCCAAGGCATAAAGCGCAGAGCCTTCAGGTTCCAAGAACTGCCCAGGGCTTTTGTTCACTTTCCCTTTTGAATTTTTTACACCAAACCACACAGAGGTGTTTCAGTTGGGGGGGGGGGAGGGAGCCTAGTTTGGTTCCTCCAGGTTTTCTTCCCCAACTGGCAGACAAAACCCTCTTTACTTAGAACGCCCATCACTGCCTCAGGAAATCCACTCTGTGGGGATTCTGTTGCTTACTAAAGCCATGGTCACACTTAAGGTTTAATCCAGCTTCAGTCCACTTTCAGAGCGAGAGAATACATCAGCAAAGTGACAAGGGCTGTGGTCACACTTAAAGTTTAATCCAGCTGCTCTCGCTCTGAAAGCAGACTGAAGCTGGATTAAACTTTAAGTGTGACCACAGCCCCTGTCACTTTGCTGATGTTTTCTCTCGCTCTGAAAGCGGACTGAAGCTGGATTAAACCTTAAGTGTGACCACAGCCCCTGTCACTTTGCTGGTGTTTTCTCTCGCTTTGAAAGCGGACTGAAGCTGGATTAAACCTTGAATGTGACCACAGAGAGGGTTAGCGCCACGAACCTCACTCTGACCTGCCTATTTTGCAGCGCCAGCGGCGCAATTTTTCTGGGGGGGTGGCGGGGAGTGCAGACAGCAAAGTCAGTGGATCGCCCACTGGCCCCCTCCGCCGGGAGAGCCCCTTTCACAGCGCCGCGTCAGCATCCCAAAAGGTTTCCCTGGAGTTCCGACGAGCAACCCCGGGGAAAGTCGACGTCAAAAACACCCGAGTTTCCTCCTCGCTTTGCACCGCAAGGTCCACACGGCAAAGGGCAAGAGGCTCGCGGGGAGAGGGGGAAAAGGACGCGGGAGGGGGAAACGGGAGCGAATCCGGATTAGGCGAGCGCGTGGCTCCCAAGCGGGCGGCCCCTTTCCCCTCGCCTTCACCCACCTGGCCATCTTCGACCGAAAAGCCCCCACGGAACGGAACGGAACACGCGCGCACATGCCTTAGGCGCGGCGCCAACACCAAGCAGTCCCCCTCCCTCCCTCCCTCTCGACGACGGCCGATTCCCGATCGCCCCCCGCCCCCGCGCGCCCACCATGCAAGCAGCCCAAAAACTGAAGAAAGAGAGAAAGAGGAAGGAAGGGAGAGAGAGAGGAAGGGAGAGAAGGAAGAATGGAAAGAAGAGAAAGGAAGGAAGGAAAAGAGAGGAAGGAAGAGAGAGAGAAAGGAAGGAAGGAAGAATGGAAGGAAGAGAGAGAAAGAGAGGGACAGAAAGAGAGAGAGAAAGAAGGAAGGAAAGAGAAAGGAAGGAAGGAAGGAAGGAAGAGAGAGGAAGGAAGAGAGAGGAAGGAAGGATGGAAAGAAGAGAAAGGAAGGAAGGAAGAGAGAGAGAGGAAGGAAGGAAGGAAGGAAGGAAGGAAGGAAGGAAGAATGGAAGGAAGAGAGAGAAAGAGAGGGACAGAAAGAAAGAGAGAGAGAAAGAAGGAAAGAAGGAAAGAGAGAAAAAGGAAGGAAGGAAGGGAGAGGAAGGAAGGAAGAGAAAGAGAGGGAGAGGGAGAGAGAGAGAGAGAGAGAAGGAAAGAGCAGGCAGAGCGCCGTCAAGTTCGCCCACTGACCTGCCTGACTTCCGCGGGCATTTACGCGAGGTGCCAGTTTTGCAGGTGCCCCCCGGGCAACGACTGCCCCTCCCTGCCTGCCCTTCCTCCCGTTCCGTTCCGGCATGGAAAAAGGCAGGCAAGAGGAGAGGGAGCGAGGCGGGCGGCGGGCAGGCGAGGGCAGCGCTGGCGGAGCAGCCTCCAAAGTCAGCCCGGTCTTGCAGGCGGGCAACGCCGGGCAGGGCGAGGGGGCGTCGGGGGGCGGGGCCCGCGAGAGCCGGTTTCTCCCCCCCCCCCTTGCTTCGGCAGCCTCTCTGGCCCGGGCGGACGGGCAGCGCCTCCGAGTCGATCCCGCTGCTGCTGCTTCGCGGGGCGGAGAGCGGGCGGCGCCCTCCGCGTGGGGAAGGGGGAAGCCGGGCCGGGGGGGCGGGGGTCGCTCGCTGCTCACGTGCCTTTCAGGGACGGTGGTGGTGGCGATGATGATGATGCAGCGCCCCCAGCCTCATTCCTGCGGGGGGGGGCGAAGGGCTCGCCGCCGCCTCCCGCCCGCCCGCCCGCCCGCCTGCCACTGGATCGCCAACGCCGCCTTCCGAGTCCGGCTCCGGCCAAAACCAACTAACTCGGCGGCGGCTCCGGGGCTCGCACAACGACAGCCACAGCCGCCGATGGCCACACCCAGCCCGCCCGGCACGGGCACCCCCGCGGCGGCGACGCGACGGAGGCAGCATCCGGACGAGCAGGAGCAGCGCCGGGACGGGACCGGGACGGCTGGCTGGCTGGCTGGCTCCGGGGTGGAGGGGGGGAGGGAGGGGAGGGGAGGGGGCTCCTCTGAAAGGCAGACCCGACGCCCGCCATGGGTATCCCGGGGACCCCCTCCCTCTCCTCCCCAGGGCTTCCTCCGACTCCGGGGTAATCGAGGAACCTGGTTTCTTCGCGCGCTCCCTTTGGGGAGCGGGGCGGAGGAGCAGGGCTCGCACAGAGGGATCTGCATCACCCGCTCCACCCGGCACAAAGGCCAACGGGTGCCCACTCCCCCCCCCACCCCAGCACAAAGGCCCATGGGGTGCCCCCTCCCACCCCAGCACAAAGGTCCATGGGGTGACCACTCCCACCCCCACCCCAGCACAAAGGCCCACAGGGTGCCCACTCCCCACCCCACCCCAGCACAAAGTCTCACACGGTGCCCACTCCCACCCCCACCCCAGCACAAAGGCCCACGGGGTGCCCACTCCCCACCCCCAGCACAAAGGCCCATGGGGTGCCCACCCCCACCCCAGCACAAAGGCCCACAGGCTGCCCGGCCCCATAGGTCCGCCTGAGCCTGGAGGGTGGAAATGTGATTCTGTTGCCATGGAAGGACATTGAGAACTTTGCATCCATTAGCCTTTCTCATATCAACGTGAGAGGAGGCCTCCAGGATCAGGCCACTGCCCATCTAGTCCATCATCCTGTCTCACACATTGGCTGGAGTCACACTTAAGGTTTAATCTAGTTTCAGTCCACTTTCAGAGCGAGAGAATACATCAGCAAAGTGACAGGGGCTGTGGTCACACTTAAGGTTTAATCCAGCTTCAATCCACAAGACATCATAAGCCCTACAACAATCTGCTATTCCTCAAGGTTCTTCCCTAACCTGTCAGCAGGAATATCATCTTAAGCCAGTCTGATTCCTATAAATGGAATTGCCTGAAGGATATTCAAGGAAAACATGAGCAATTTTCATTTCTTAGGGACAGAAAGCATGATATTTGCACCTAGGGTGAATGTTACAGTTATGACAGATAGCACACAGCATGGAGTTCCAATTTAAACCACCAACACCACCAAGAACTGGCAGATAAACCAGGCTTCCACACCATACAGGTCCAGCCATGGGCAAGCAAGCAAACAATATAGCCACTGAACCACAAGCAGAAGGCCATAACCTCAAGTTCACACCTTTCCTGCCCAAGTCTCATGGCTCATTCCAGAAAGGTAAAAACCTAGGAGGAGCCCTGCTGGATCAGGCCACAGCCCATCTAGTCCAGCACCCTGTCCCACACAGTAGCCACCAATTGCCCCTGGGCATCTCAAGCAGAAAACAAGGGCAAACCTTCACCTGTTCTCAAATCAAAGGTTTGGCTCACAGGTTCACAGTAGGGATGTGCACAAATGTTCTAAACATTCGAAAATCGATCGAATTCAATATGATTAAAAACATTCGAAAGTACACATGTATGTCATACTTGCCTGTACACATTTGCGCTTATAACACGGGACAAAAACGGGATGTGTACGGGATAAAACGGGATGCGTACGAAATGCGTATAGCACATACGAATGTTGTTGACATTCGTTTCTTAAGATTCAAATCTAACATTCGAATGAATGGTTCCGAATGAAAGGCAGACCCGATGCCCGCCATGGGTATCCCGAATGGGATTTTGTTGCCTTCAGATTCTAAACATTCGAATGGAATTGAATGTTTTCATGTTCGATCCAACTTGAATTTGAATGCAAAAAAAATTTGTGCACACCCCTAGTTCACAGCCGCACCTAATTCACAGTTCGTAGCTACTGGGAGGCAAAGAAAGGAAAAGACTCAACTCTTAGCACCTGGTTAAATGTGTAAAGGGCCCCAAGAGGGAGGAGAATTCTGAGCCTGCAATTGAAGGTGCTAAATCCAGGCATCAAGCGACACGGAGTGCTGTTTATTTTTAGGGGAGATATTTTCACACGCAAGCCATCTCCCTCCTTCTCCCCTCTCTCCTTCTGTCTCTGGCACTTTCCTCTGCTTCTGATGGAAAACACTTTCTCACTTGAAGTTTATGGTGTGCTAAGTGCATTGATGGGGAGGAAGGATGATTTTCGGCTTTCACGCTGGACACACCCAAGGATGACCTGAGAACCTTTGGGGCAACCCATTTATTGCCCGGAAATTAAACCTCCGAATAAAGGCCCCGAGGTCATTTTGCACCATTCTGCCCAGTCCTGAGTAATTCTACGCCTGCAACCCCAAATGCGCCCGACAAAATAAGTTCCAATGTGTTTAAATCCATTTTCTCTGAACACACACACACACACAGAGAGAGAATAATAATTGTGATTAATTCTTCAATATTTTATTGTTTCTTTTTGATTATTCTCTGCTTCATTTGTCTTATACACCATCCTGGGTTTCTAACTGAATGACAGTAAGAAATTACACTAATAAATTAGATGATAGATAGATAGATAGATAGATAGATAGATAGATAGATAGATAGATAGATAGATAGATAGATAGATAGATAGATAGATAGATAGATAGACAGACAGACAGAAAGACAGAAAGACAGAAAGACAGAAAGACAGATAAATAGATATAGATGGACAGACAGACATATACAGGTAAAAAGATATGAAGGTAGATGGGTTAGGAAGGTAGATTAGATGGATGGATGGATAGGTAGGTAGGTAGGTAGGTAGAGATAAATATATAATCAGAGAGATATACAGGTAAATAGATATAGATGGACAGACACAGACAGAGATATACAGGTAAAAAGAGATACAGGTAAAAAGATATGAAGGTAGATGGATTAGGTAGGTAGATTAGATGGATAGAAGGAAGGAAGAGCTAAATATGTCAGAGAGATATACAGGTAAACAGATAGATGGATGGGTAGGTAGATAGATAGATAGGTAGATGAAAAGTTATATATATAACTTGAGGAAAGGCCTATTGGAGTTTGGGGGGGGGGGGCTTGGTCCAGAGCCCCCCTTGCTCCTGAAGTTCCAACACTACTGCATTTGGTGCGGACCCCTGGACTGCAGCTGGGCAGGAACGACCTTCACCCTGTCTAGGCTGAAATAACATCTATTTTGTCCAGTGGTACTTCTGTTAGGACTGCAGCAATGTGGCTTGATGAATGGATCAAACATTCTTTAATTAGCTTAAGAGATGCCCCTGATTAAACTGGTCAACAATATAACTGTTAAGTCATTAATGCATGTACTTATCAACACAAGTGTTTCCTCAACATGGCCTTCTTGAGCTACACTTGTGGGCTTGCATGTGTGGGGGAAGGCAGGCTCAAAAAGGTTCTTGCCGGTTCTTTTAGTCCTGGTTTAGTCCTGCTTGGACTATTTTCGGGACTATTTTTAAACATAAAAACCCAGGACTTTTAACCCCCTCCCCAGTTGAGTGGCCTTGTTTATTATAAACGCTGCCAGAATATATGCTGCAATGTTTTAGCTTTAGTATTTTAACAATGAGTTAGGGAAACTTTGGAGATTAGGGTGTTTTTCCACTGGCAGTAAGTACCCATTTTAGCACCCATTAAGGATGTATTTGGCTGAGAGCCGGATGACCCCATTTCCACTACGGACACCATTAGGAACACATCTATTTCCACCACAGCTAAGGAAATTCGGAAAATATGGGTCCTGCAGGACCTATAATCTGGATTTCGTGTAGACCTGTTTCCACTGCAATAGGGCAATGGGGTCTAGAAGGGGCTCGGGGGACACCCATGGGCGGTGTCCCAAAATCAAAACTCTGAAGTCCCTCCAAAGTCATTCCAAAGTCATTCCGAAGTTGCCTTTGGAGATTAGCAAAGGCTCCGAAGGGGTTTTTCTGCACAGCCTGTGCTAATCTCCAAAGGCAACTTCGGAATGACTTTGGAATGACTTTGGAGGGACTTCAGAGCCTTTGCTAATCTCCAAAGGCAACTTCGGAGATTGCACCCCCTGTCCCCCAAAACACCTGGAGTGACAGACAGACCCCTTGTGGGTAGATCCGGATTTGCAAATGGGTGCTCCGGTGTTTCCACAACAGGCAGGCTAGCACCCATTGCTATTGGGTGCTAGATCACCCATGGAAACACATTGGGTACTTCCAGATCTACTAGATCCGGATTAAGGGAAGTACCCATTCCTCAGATCCGGATCTTCTTAGATCTCGATTAAAGGAGCGCGGTGGAAAAACAACCTTAGTCTTATTTTTAGTCTTGTTTTGTCTTGTCTTGTATTGTATGGTCAGCAGACTAGTCATTACTAAATTAGAAATCTGTTTTGGAATGAGCAGAGCATTTGGTTCAAGTGTGAACTTTTTAAACACCCCCTGTTCAATTCGAACCAGTTCAAACCCAAAGCATTTCAGCAAGTCTCTTATTTTGAATCTCCAGCTCAGTCGTTCAGGAGGCTGTGTTTGTCCTCATCTCTTCCCTTTCCACCAAAGTGCCCAAAGCAACACATTTTATCCTGCTAACACCCCTGCAATGAGATGAAGTTGAGAAGCCTGAGGCCATCCACTAAGTCCCTTGACTGAATGGGAATTTCAGCCTGGGTTTTCCCAGCCTCAGGGGCTGTCATCTGCACTTCAAGTGAAGGTCCGGACCCCAAACTGGACCAACAGTACTTAAAAGTGCACATGGCCTGGGCCAGATTAGCTGGATTGCCACTGCAATAGCTGCAGCAACATCTGGCTCGCACCAGGACATTGCTGTAGAGACTGCCCATCGTTCGCAGAAGAAGGTGCAAACGATGCAATAGGGAACTCCTGGTGAAGCTGTAGAGAGCTGTTGGTTCTGCTGTTAGTGTGTTGGATTCTTATCTGCTAGTCTCCCGGTTCATGGCCACACTCCTCCATGAAGCCAGCTGGGTGACCTTGAGACAGTCACAGCTCTCTTTTTGAGCTATCACGGCCCCACCTACTTCACAGGGTGTTCTGTTGTGGGGAGAAGAATAGAAGGTTTGTCAGCCACTTTGGGGGCACTTGAGGGTGAGAAAAGTGGGGTATAAAAACCAACCCTCCTCCCCGCCTTCTTCTTCCTTGGATGATCGGGGCATCAGGAGCGAGCTTCTAGATGTCTCTGGGACCTCCTGGGACCCCTCAGAATGAGCGTTCTGTTATAGTGTGCAGACAGGTCTTCCCTGGAGCAGCTGAATTTGCTCCAGGATGGCAAACAAATGCAAACAAGTCCTTTGTCCAACCTCCTAGTGTGGGAAAGGATAATTCATAGTTCCTCAGATGCTGAACTGAGCTTCAGTTTTTATCTCCCTGCTATCCAAAATGTCTCAGGCCAGTGGTAAATTGGATTCTACTGACATTTGGGTGGCTACTGCAACTAGTCCGTCTTTGCTTTCCTGGTATTCTATAAATCACCCAAAAATCAATCAATCTAATTAGGTCCAAGCACTGGGGATAAGTGATACAAACTTCTGGAAGGTCCAAGCAATAAAAGATTTAATAACTCAACGCACGCCCACGGTGACGACCAGCAAAGAAAGCCCGCACGCGGCTGATTTGTTGGATTTTCCATTTTCCTGATATAATAAGCGGCACCTTCGAATCTCCCCAGAATCCAAATTAAATGTACGCCGAGGACGTGATTCTGTTTGAAGTTGCTTGCACTTTCGGATTACCCCAGCTGCAGAACCCAAACCTACATCTCCTCTATGCAAAAACAAGTCCCCGGAGCCTTTTCTGCAAGGAATTCTCTCCTCTCTCCCTTCAGCCTTTGGTCTGTGAATATGCAAACCAATACAATGCATTCTAAGAATCACAAAAGGTGTTTTGTTTTGTTTTTGCAGGATGTGATCTGAAATGAAAAAAAAAAGATCCTTGGAGGTATAGAAGGCTGATGCTGAGATTTAATGAGCTCAAAACACCCCTCTGACCTTAGTAGATTGATCTGTGGATGCTGTCTGACTTAGTTAAATGGACGACACTAAGAACCTGTGTTTTACTTATGGAAGCATCAATCATGAGGTCAAATCCAGCTGCTGATTTTCTTGGGGAAAAGGACTGAGCGAGGGGACAGAAAGCAGAGATGTCATTGTCCAAAAGCAACGGGAAATTCAGGGAAAGGGTTGCACGAGGTTCCAAGAAGCTTTTCAAACGTTGATATACTGATAGGTGAGGATACGCACGGATATTCGAAATTTCAAATATTCTATTCAAATTCATCAAATGCCGACACTGGAACGCGAACCCGATTTTCAAAAATCCAAATTTGCACATTTGAACTCGAATCGGATTTTTGAAAACCCGATACAGATTTTCGCATAATTCGAATGTGTAGATTCGTATCTGTCGTATACGAATCTGCTCGAAAATTATACCTGTCTTGCGATTAAAATACAGGATTAAATCGGGATGCATATGGGATAATATGGGTTGCATACAGATTTTTACGGAATTCGTACAGATGCATATAACAGATACAAATGTTGTCGACATTCGTATCTTTAAATACGAATCTAACATTTGAATCTACGTATTCGAATGTTACGGATTCGAATCGTATTTTATGACATTCAGATCTTAGATATCCGAATCGAATCAAATTTTTTTGCCATTCGAATCTACTCGAATACGAGTAATCTATTCTAATTCAAATGTCAAAAATACATTCGTGCAACATCCCTACTGATGGGCTATGGAATGATGACCCAAATATGCTACAGAAAGGGGCAGTTGTGAACATAAATGGATGAAAACCAGCAAACTTGAGTGCAGTCAGAAGATGAAACTATTTATTTAGCGGGGGGTTACCCAGTACTCATTCCAGGAAGACCACAACTTTCCCATCTCAGGTTATATCCAGAAATAGTACTCAGGCAACAGCCCCCAGATGTTCCATCAACCCCAGTGAAGCTGGCAATGGGATCTGTAGCTCAGGAACATCTGGAAGACCAAGGTCCGAGCACCCTGTCCAAGGCAGTCTCTGTTCTCTAATCAGTTTGCAGAAATCCAGCACGCAACACATGCTTGCAAACTTCAGAACCTGAATATCACTTGTAATGGTACAAGTGGGAGCAATGTCTAATGACGTATCAGCCCGTGGCCTCACATGGCCCTTTCCACTTCTCCCAGGACCAGAGTTGGCATGGTAGAATACACAGACTAAACAGAGACAATGGTGCTCACTTTTAATAATTGATGCCTGCTATGGATTTTTGCTTTTTCAACTCAATATGTAGATGCGTGCGTTCCGACATTGGTCCCTGTACACTCAAACCATACGGATCACGTTTGTCTGAATCAATATAAGGCCACTCCCAGGCACCAAAGTCAAAGAAGTCACAGAAGGGGCAGCCAAACTTCCACTTCTGCTCCACAGAAAATACTTTGTCGTCCATGTTGAACTGGCTCATGCCCCAATGCACACACGTAGACCCACGCACACAGGTTCAGAAAGTACATGGATCTGAAGCAACCAATGCAGACTCGCACAAGACTTTCTTATCCCAATCAAGGCAACCACCACCCTCTTTTGCTGAAAGGCATGGGATGGGAGTGAAGCATTCTGGGAAAACACTATGGCAGCCTGGCTTTTGTACTACAACATCACATTGCACATTCTACCTGGATTATAGCCCAGGCCATGAGAAGCCTTGCTGTCTATTCTGCCCATCTTACCACATGTATTCCCCTACATCTCTGACCTCTGGGGTGGGAGAAAGAACCAAGAAAGAAAATAAAAAATACCTTGGTTCCTGGTTAGAATTCTTTGAAGGAAAAATAACAACACCTATGGGTGCGATCAGATAGGGCTTTCAAAAGAGACTACTCTTAGGGGTTTTTTCCACTTACCTCCCTTAATCTGGATCTTAGAAGATCCGGATCTTTGAAATGGGCTTCTCAACGAATCCAGGACTTGAAGACCCGGATCTTTGCAAGGACCTGATGCTTCTCCACTGGCAGTCTAGCACCCAATGCCAATGGGTGCTAGACAGGGTCATAGCCGAATGCTGGAGCACCCTTCTGGAGTATCTGTTTTGCCCGAAGCGGAAGGCGTGAAGGTAATGCAGAACAATTGGCCACCGTGGATGTCAATCAAGGCCTGCCCCTGGACCCATTGCCCCAATCGTGGTGAGAACACATACCTTTTGATCAGGTCTTGAAGGCTGTAGATCGGATTGACGACCCCTTTAAAGGGATCCACAGTTTGGATTTAAGGGCCTGAGGACCCCATTCAATCCAAACGTTCCTCATACCGGTGGGAACGGATGGGGTCCTAATGGGCTCTTGTGTAGGAACAAGGGGTTTTTTTCCCACTAGCACTAAGTACCCATTAAGTACCCCATTAGGAACCCATTAAGGACCCATTAGGCTCAGAGCAGGAAGTCCCCATTTCCACTGCAGACCCCATTAGAGCCACTTTTGTTTCCACCAGTTCTAGGGAAATCCGGATTGAATGGGGTCTTCAGGCATCAAATCTGGATTATATGGAGCGTGTTTCCACTGTGATTGGGCAATGGGGTCTGGGGGGCCCCTGGGGGGGGTGCACCCATGGGGTGTGTGCCCCGAAACCCAAAGCTCTGAAGCCTGTACATGATCCCCAAAGCCAGCTCCAAAGAATAGCACAGGCTCCGAAGAGGACCCCATGCGAGAGCATTGCCAATCCTATGGACCTTTGTCAAGGGCTCCGGAGAATCTTCGAAGTTTGTGGCAGATCACTCTGGAGAATCTCCGGAGCTTATGACAAAGCTCCAGAGCTTCTCCGGAGCCACTCCAGAGAATCTCTGAAGAATCTCTGGAACGTCTACAGATATTGCACCCCCCCCTGCCCCCCCAAAAAACCTGAGGTGATGGGTGGACCCCACGTGGGTTGATCCGGATTCGCCACATGGGTGCTCCGGCACTTCCACCATGGGCAGGCTAGCACCATTAGTTGAAGGACCCATTCCTTAGATCCGGATCATCTTAGATTAAGGGAGGTCAGTGGGAAAAAAACCTGAGTCTTACTTGATCGGTACCAATTGGGTGCCTGTCCTTGGAGAATAAGCATCCTAGGCAAACAACTGTCCTGGATATATCATTCAAACCCAGCTTATACTACAGCCTCTCTTCAAATCCAAGTCAGGCGACCTAACTTGACTACACAGATGCTGCCACTGATTGTCCACTGGATGGGAAATCACCACCTCTTTGCTTAAGTAGTGTCCTGCCCAACCTGGCTTACAGTCCAGATGTCGAATGGCCAACCTCTTTTGAAGCTTCAAGTCAGGGTCCGCCACTTTTAGGTCTTCAAGTGTCTGTCCTCAGAGCCTCAGATTCACCCAGGAGGCGCCCCGTGAACCGTGTCTGATCGCACCCCACAACAAACAAATAACCATCACTGAGGGATGACGGATGGCGGCGAACGACAGGTAAGATGGGCGGACGTGGTTTACCTGTAGGACCAGCTGCTGCCAGGCGGTGGCCAGGGGCTGTCCGCTGCCAATGTTGCAAATGCTCACTCGGTCCGAGGGCTGATTGGCGCGTTCGAGTTGCAAAGACACGTTGCGCCGTTCCTCTTCGAGGGCCCGGGTGAGCCGCTCAAAGCGAGCCTCCTGCTCTTTGACTGACGCCAGGATGCTGGCAGCGGACCTGATATCATAGTCATCCATAACTGGCCTCAAATTGTCTCACCTGTTGACTGATAGCGGTCCAAGGACAAGGGTCAGGAGAAGGGGTGGGAGGAGGCACAGGTGAGGAGCGGAGAGGAAATAAAACGCACGCATTAATGACGCCAGCCTGCCACAATCGCCGCTCTCTGCAAAAGCAAGGCGTTCAGAAAACACGTGACAAACAGTCACCGTGCAAAGAAGGAAAGAAAAACTTCAGATTCTTCTTCCCGAATATGCAC
This sequence comes from Aspidoscelis tigris stejnegeri, assembly GCA_023333525.1. Taxonomy (NCBI): domain Eukaryota; kingdom Metazoa; phylum Chordata; class Lepidosauria; order Squamata; family Teiidae; genus Aspidoscelis; species Aspidoscelis tigris. The sequence continues at coordinate 3,310,714 of JALMGA010000022.1, read as the reverse complement.
ATGCTTTAAACAGAATTTTGATGCATCTCATTTGGTATGTCTTGTTTTCCCAAAGGTTCTGTCTGACAAGAGGTTTTCGTGCTTTTCCTGAAAGTAATTTCACTATGCAAACAAGAACACACATTTTAGGGTAATATTAGTTTCCCATTTTCTCTCTCTCTCTCAATCCCTCTTTTTTTTCCTTTTTCTTTTTGTCATCCTAGCAGATCTGCCGTCTTTGCTTTTAATAGCACAGATGGATCAAGGTCAACTCTATCATACTGCAAGCACTGCGCACAATAGAAACTTCTGGCTCTGGTTTTAACTCCCCAAGATTTCGCTGTGACATCACAGGCAGTAAAGCTGTGCTGAACTGGTTTGGTTACCTTGCAGTTCACAGCAAACCAGGGTGTCTGAACGGTTCAAATGCGGACCAAAAAAACCAGTTCGGGTCAAACCCAAACCAAGACGTGAGCTAGTGAACCAAACGAACCATAGCGTGAACTAGGAACGGCTTGTGTAGTTTGAATAAGAACTGAACCACTCGCTCAAAAAACTGAACCAGAGGGTAGTTCGGTTTGGTTCGAACCGAACCATTACATTTCATTTCGTGCACGTGCCCATGTGTGAATAGGGCTGGGAGTCTGGGTGGCAATTCTAACCGATGAGAGGTTGCTCAGTGGGACAGCTGGCCAGCCACACATCACACCAGTCTTAGCGAATCAGCAGCCAGGGCAGCTCTTTTAACAAGCCTAATTCAAGGTTTTAACTTTAATGTATAAGACCCTAAATGACTTGGGCCCCAAATATCTAAGGGAACACCTTCTCCCATCGACCTGCCCATGCCTTAAGATCTGGAGGGGAGGCCCTCCTGGTTGTCCCACCACTCTCAATAGTAAGATGGGTGAGCACTCGAGAGAGGGCCTTCTCAGTAATGGCCCCCAGGCTGTGGGATAGTCTCCCCCTTGAGGTGCGTCAGGCTCCTTCACTGTATATGTTCAGGAAGGCAGTGAAGGCGCACCTCTTTGCTCTGGCCTTTGGTTAAATGTGGTTATAGTTTCCCCCCACTGCAGACACTATTGTTTTATATATATGGCTCTATTTTAACATGTCTGTTTTTAAGTGCTGTTACCTGCCCTGAGACCTTTGGGTATAGGGTGGGATAGAGATGTACATGTAAACAAACAAACAAACAAATAACTGTCCTGGGGCAGCCAACACCTTGCAAAGGGAGCGATTTCACGTGGATTTATATTTCCAGGGGGAAAGGACTTTGATCAGGGAAAAGGTAGGTCACCTGCACAGAACGCACACCTAGGAAAAACGGCTCTGTCCGTTATGCTAATTTTAGCGTTCTGTGAAGCAGCCCTTTATGACTCACCCATGCGTCCATTTCCCAGTTAAAATTAATCAAACGTTAGTCTAGGGCATCTGAAGTCAGTGACTCTGTTTAATTTAAAGTATGTTCGGGTAAAACTATTCAGGCCAACCAAAGATTGGGGATGGGACAAGGTGACGACCGTCTAGAAAAAACAATTTTTGACTAACTGGAATTGGGCTTTTCACTTTTATACTCAACATTCTGATTTCTATTTACATTTAAGTCTTGCCTTTACCCCTCTTAAGAATTCAAGGCAGCAGCAACCCATCAATCCAGATGGTGGGAGTCTGTGTGAAAGAAGGAGAGTTGGCTTTTCTACCCCGCTTTTCTCACCCTTAAGGGGACTCAAAGCCGCTAACAAACCTTCTGTTCTTCTCACCACCACAGTCACTCTATGAGGTAGGTGGGGCTGTGAGAGCTCAGAAGAGAGCTGTGACTAGCCCAAGGTCACCCAGCTGGCTTTGTGTAGGAAGAAGAACAATACCCTGCTTTTCTCACCCTTAAGGGGACTCAGAAGCAGCTGACAAACCTTCTGTTCTTCTCCCCACCACAAAAACACTGTGAGATAGGTGAGGCAGTGAGAGCTCAGAATGAGAGCTGTGAGTACCCCAATGTCACCCAGCTGGCTTTTTGGAGGAAGAAGGAGAGTTGGCTTTTATAGCCCACTTTTCTCATCCTTTAGAGGACTCAAAGCGGCTGACAAAATTCCTGTTCTCCATGTGAGGTAGGTGGGGCTGTGAATGCTCAGAAAGAGAGCTGTGCCTAGCCCACAGCCACCTAGCTGGCTCCATGGAGGAGTGCAGAAGTGAACCAGGAGACTATCCAATAAGAGTCTGACACCTGGATAGGCTCCTGGTACTACCAAGCCAGGCCTTCCTCTGCAGCGGATGAAAATGGTGGGTCATGAGGATGGAAGCCAGGCTTCCAACCTCATCGTCGCGATCCTCCTCTTCTCCATGTTCTCTTCCCAACAACCCTTAGGAGTTGTTGGATCCATTCAAGATCACCTAGGGAGTTTTGTGACCCAGTGAGGATTTCACGACTGGTCTCTAAGGCTCTAATCTGAATCTCCAGCCACTGTGATACACTGTGGACTTCTGTCCGACTCCGAACCCTGGGCGATATCGCCCTTCCCTTCCTGTCCGCTGCAAGGGAAAGGAGTGTAATCACCCAACGTTAACTAGCCCACCTGTGACCAATCCCAGAGCTGGTGCTCTTCAGGGCACTGCCATCTGGAGCGCGTCGCCCTCCGCGACTGCCCATGCGTCAGTGCCGTCACCGCGATGACGCCAATGCTCTGCGCAGCCACAGTCTTGTCAGGAAGGCAGCAGAAATGCCAGTGCGATTGCACGGCGGCTCTTTTGACCTCCTCGCCTAGCTGAAGAGCAAATGCTCCCTGGCTGGATGCGATCGGGTAAGTAGGGGCAAGGGTTGGGAAAGGTGTGGGGCAGGATTTCATGCTCCACACCTGGCGCATCATTAGAGAACTTCTGGGAAGGCAGGGGGTGCCTGGAGGCTGTAACAGCCTCCTCTAGGTACAGATACTCTTCTCCAGAAATTGCATAATTATGCCCTCTGGGCTGCATGGTGAAAAGGCTACTGGATAAAAAGAGGAGTTAGGGTGCGTCCCCATAGGCATTTAAATCCAAATTGAATCAGAATTCGGAATCCAGCATTCCCATTACTTATGTAATGAATCCAATTTCAGCATCCAGCATCCCCATTCACTTTCTTATTCCCGGATTTTATGAGGATTATCCTGCTGAAATCCGGAGAATAAAAAGTACTGATGAAAAGTGGACTCAGTCCCCTTTTTGGAGCCGAGTCCGCTTCCCCCCAAAAAACGAGGACGCTTCTGGACTATTTGGGATGGAGGTCTAGTCTTCTGGCCAATGGCAGCTAGCTCTGGGTGGGGTTTTACAGAAGCAAAGCTCCCCCCTCCCTTGCCAGGCTCACAATGCTAGAGCCATAATCGAAAAAGGCAAAAAAGGGAGAGAGCTGCTTGATGCAGTTTTGCCTTTAAAACCTTTTTGCCGGAAACATTTGTACCTTTTCTGATGATTGTTGTAAAAAAGATACATTTTATAAGCAACAAGGCTTTGCAAAAAGCAGCTCACCTCTGATCGTGTTGTGCTTGCTCCTTTGCTGATCTGCTTGAGTGCACAGTTTCCGGTAATGTCGAAAGGGAGAGGTGTGAAAAGGAGAAAGTAATCAGGTTTAATTTTTTTTTTAAGTGTCAGCTTTTAATTTAAGCTCTCCGGCTTCAGCTCAAGAGAGTGAGTGAAGGGGAAAGTTTTGCTGCTTCGATTGCAGGCAGGGTTTGCACTGGGGGAGGGAGGGATTTAAAAGTCCTGTTCTGAGTGGGGATGACTATATTCAGATTAATTGCCAGGCACTCTATTCGGATTAAAAATAGCCCCGCAAAATAATCCAAACAGGACTAAACCAGGACTAAAAAAGCTAAGTGGGGGAGCACCCTTACAGTCTCCTACTTAATGGTCAATCCACACTGAGGTTTTAGTCCTCTTTCAATGCAGTCTCTGAGTAAGAAAATGTGCTGGCCAGGTAACAAACCATTTCTGTTCCACATTATCTGACCACAAATGGCATTTTTGGATTAAGTAAAGTGAAAGGAAAACTTTTGGGGTTGTCTCATTCTGAAGAAAGGCTGAATGGGAATAAAACGTAGGTGGAGTTGGGCTCTTAACATGCTAGATGTCACATGTCACCTAAGCTGGGCAGCTCCACCTAAGAAAATTTTCTGGATCTGATATCTCCTCAGCAGACCAGCTCCAATTAGGGCCTTTGGCAGATCCCCTCTTAAGTGGGTGACTTTCCCTAAGGTATATAGATTTCCAGTGAAATTCCATGACTGCGTTCACACCAACGCTTTAATCCCGCTTCAGTCCAGTTTCAGAGTGGAAGAACATATCAGGAAAGTGATTCAGCATTTTCCTTTCATGTTTTCTAACTGAAAGGTGGATTCTCTGAGTTAGAGGAAGCCAAAACCAAACAGCTTGTCGTTTTCCCAATGCGTTATCTTACTCTGAGAGTGGACTGAAGCTGGATTAAAATGTAGGTGTGAACATGGCATATTATCCGTAATCAGAAGCTTTGCACTGTGCTGAAGAAGCTAAGTTGACCATTGATGATGCAGTAAATGCTCTCACGAGTGCACAGTATGTCTAACATAAAAACGATAAGTTACTTCAAAAGCATATCCTGTATTTTTTGCCTCATAAGAACCACATGTTTTTCCAAAACACTTTCTCCTAAAATCATCTTGCGCCCTATTTTTAGAATCTGGGTCATGAGTGCACACATAAAATGTTTGCATAAAATGTCCTGGTACATGCATAAAATGTCTGCACAGATCACCTCTTGGTGCATCTGTCCCTCTTATTGCTGCTGCTTCCGTTAAAAACAAAAACACAAATCAAGTTTCTAGTCCTTATGGTTAGGGGAAACATGTGTTTTGTTTTCTGGGTAATGCCCTCTGAAATTCCCAGCAACCAGAGAGAATGAACCATTATTCAGTTGTCACCTGCCTGTCCTTACCACATTATTCTTTCTAGGCGAACCACAAGAATAAATCTAAGCGCTTGATATATATCTGAATATTTTATGGAGGTCATAAAAAAAAGGGGGGGAATCAGTTTTCCTGGTTGAGAATTATATTAATAGTCTACACAAAGGCCTGCCCATTGTGATAAGGGGAAGGCAACCTGCAGTTCACATAATCTTGTTGGTTTCCTTAAAACAAAGAAAAATCTGTGGGACGCAGCAAAAAGTGACGCCTGTTCCAAGATAGGCATCGTTTCTGCATGCTTGCTTGCATCTCATTAGCAGGTCATTTGCATGCACAGGCTCATCAATAAGAATTGCCACATGCTGAAGTAGACAGTTCACTCAGCAACCTTCTACGAGACGCAGCTAAGAGGAGGAAGCTGAAACCGCCACCTTCTGAAAGAAATGAAGCGGTTGCTGAGCACCAAATATCTGTGGGTAAAGGAAAGAGTCAGATAAATGTATATCTTGATAATCCTTGTTCAGGGGGATCTCAGCAGAACTGCAGGGGAGAATAATCCCTCCTGGCATAGATGAGCTGCATGGAAATTCACTTTGCAATGACCTTATAAACCGCATCACGTTGCTAGGTAGGGAAACAGCTCCCAGCAGAGAGGACTGCTGTGCAGTGAAAGAGGCGCACAAATGGGTTTTGCTTTTGCATTCGAATTCAAGTCAAATCGAAAATCCAAACTTTCGATTCAATTAGAACGTCTAGAATCCAAATGCAACAAAATCCGATTCGCATCGAATACATTCAAAGTGATTCGTTCGAATGTTAGATTCGAATCTGAAGATACGAATGTCGACAACATGCGTATGGGTTATACATATCTATACGCATTGCGTATGCATCCCGTTTTCGTCCCGTACTACCAGTGCAAATGTGCACAGATACGTATGAGATTCGTACGTACATTCGAATGTTCCAAATCACTCGAATGAATGTTTTGGATCACTCGAAATTCGTTCAGATGTTTAAATTTGAATGTGTAGACATTCTCTTCGAATTTGGATGTCCACATTCGATCGAATTTCGAATGTTTAGAACATTTGTGTGCATCCTTACTGTGCAGGGTGGAAACCTGCTGAGCTGGTTTTGGGTTCGAACCTGTTGGAGTCGAGCAGGGGTGTTCAAAAGTTTCAACAGCAAACTGAACAAACACCTGTCCAAAAACAGAGTTTGAATTTGAACCGAACCAAGTGGTGTTCAAACTACGCTATTGCAAAAGGTTCACCTTTGAACCAAACACCCTGCCTGTCTGAAGAAAAGAGTTAAAACTTGAACCTTACAAAGGGGAGTTCGGTTCAATTTCTAAAGCACGGACAATTTAACTTTGGGCACACCTCCAGTGCTGGGTGCTTTTTGAGGCTCTACTGGTCTGTACGTTCATGAACATCCAGATGTTGAGGACCTGACGGAAGAAATAAGCTTCTTGCATGTGTGCCTGATGCTGTGAGAACAGACTGTGGCCAGTTAGCTACCAAATCTGTCTTTTGCATAAAAGCTTCTAAACCAGGGAGTTAAACAGATCACCTTCCCCACTATAAACCTGCAAAAGCATTAATGGGAAGCTCTAACGCAGGTACCGTAAATTCTCTCCCCTCTTTCCTTCCTTCTCCCCCCTTGCAACAACATCACTGCCCCCGACCCCGTCCACCCAGGCCTATTCTCCTTTTTCCAAGAAGTGACACAATGGCGCTGCTGGCGCTGCTTTGCACATTCTTCGCCCGCTAATTCCTTTAACGTTTGCATAGCTCCGTAGCCGTGAGGCATGGAGAGACTTGGGTTACGTCTGGCTATCCGGGAGGCATCCTGCTCCTTTCTGCTCCGTCGCCCTTTTAAAAGGCTGAAGCTGCAAATGCGCGCCCCTTTCCCCTCCCCTTGGCCACCAACCCCGGTGCCCACCCTCTCTCTGGGGCTAAACTCATAGTCTTACTATCTTTGTGCATTTGACTGTGTAAAACAAGTTCTGGCAGCTTCCAGCTGAAGGAGGCGAAGAAGGGAGGGAAGAGGGGTGTGGGGGGGAAAGAGAGCGCCCACCTCCTCACTCCAATCTTTGTAGGTGCTCAGGGAGGATACAGGGACGCTCAGGAGCACCTTGTGGCTTCCTACAGACAGTAAATTACACGGCGCTGATAAAGGCGCTTTACGTCTCCCATTTCCTAGAAGCAAAACAGAGCCGGCAGGTTGCAGCACCAGAGTCTTAAGTGGAGATTCGGAAGCAGAGGTGAAAGCGCATCTAGACAGTAACGTAATAGACGACAGAAAAGGGGGTCATGAGATTCCATTTTAGAATTCACCTCCTTTTCAGCTGCTGACGGAGAAGAAAGCGCTTGCAGTGAATGACAGGGGCCCTGCATGCAGAAGGAGGGGCCCATCATAAGGGGAAAGTACCCGGCGGCGGAGGCCTTTTCGGCACTTAACCGTCCTTAATCCAGATTAGTGAATCCGGATCTGCTCAGTCCTGGTCAACCACAGACAGAGGCATCAGCGTCAAGTGGGCTGGATGGTGGCCAGCCCGGTTCTGTGGTTGGGTGCCTCCAGCTGGCAAGCAGAGCAATCCCAGGCTCTTGCCTCCATCCACCAGCTCCTTCCACTACTGCTCCTGGTTAGAAATGCCAGGATGTCAGCCAAGAGCCTCGTGACTTCCCTCTGTGCGCTCATTTCTTCTTGCGCTTGGAACAGAAGGTATTTGGAACAGGAACAATAACAGGAAGAGCTGGCAAATGGAGGCAAACAAACCCTATTACAGGAAACTCACCATGGTTGCTGGATTTCCTGTAATAGTGATCCTTCAAAATATCGCCTGGATATCCCAGGATTATTTTGGATACATGTAGCATTCCTGATAAAGTCCCAAGAGAATCACGGGTTTTAACCCACATCTGGAAGCTCCCATAATTGTTTCTTTCTGCTCGGTCTACACAGACAGAATGAGTTATTTATCCATCAGCACAGCTGTATTGCCCTTGGACTGCCAGTTATACATCTGACGTCATCTGGCAAAAAGTATGTAAAAATGCCAAGAGCGCTGCCTAATGTCCATATCTGAAACAATCATTTGCAATGTGTTTGCTTAAGTTTTATTCTCTGCTGAACTCATTTGTTTTACTCTCTGCTGGATGCCTCTCTTCCAGGGAGCCACTGCTTGGAGAGGATTTCACTGAGGCACATTCAGCCAGCCACGAGGACTAGAAACTTAATATGAGAAGTATGAAGCTCTCTTTGATTCAGACTCTAATGAGGGTGCCTGCAGATCATGAGAGGAAATGGTAGGATTGTGTTTTGACCCTGAAAAATGCTTCTTGCCACTCCCAACAAATGGAAGAGACAAACACGGGCTCTGGCTCATCTTGGGTGTTTTTCCACTGTCACTAGAAGTACCCATTAAGTACCCATTAATGGGTTCAAAAATGCCATTACGTACTCATTAATGGGTACTTAACGGGTATTTCTAGTGACAGTGGAAAACACCCCTTGTTTCCCTTCTTATAGATGTCTGCTGGTTGTTTGTCAGCTCTTCCTTTGCTTAAGTTGCTAATGAGTCATTGGTCTTTCCCTGGCTCCACCCTGTTGGCATGATTCCTTGAGTGGAGGTGTTAATAGCTGGTCATTGGGGCTAACTTGTTTACTGTGTATAGGTGGGGAACTATTAGCCCCAATGACCAGCTATTAACACCTCCACTCAAGGAATCATGCCAACAGGGTGGAGCCAGGGAAAGACCAATGACCCATTAGCAACTCAAACAAAGGAAGAGCTGACAAACAACCAGCAAACATCTACAAGAAGAGAAACAAGATTTATTAAGACACCAGTCACCCCTGACTTGGCCAAAAGCAAAGGCCTCTAAAGATGAGTATCACAGCTACAGTATACCCAAAAGCGTAGGTTCTCCAAAGAAGAAACCTGGAACACAGCATAACTGCGAAAAAACTTTTATAAATGAGATTGAATCTGGCTGTGAAAGCCTCCGTACATCCAAGAGAATCCTCATTTTGCAGATCAAGTTACCCACGGCTGTTACAATTTCCCCACCCCCGGAAGGATGTCAGAAGAACCCTAAAAGAGCATGCACACACTCATGCAACTTCCCCATGCAGTCCTGGAAGGCATGCAGTGAAAAGCAGGAAATACACACCGAATAATGTTAGGAAGTTCTCTATGTTAAAGATGCTGGGACATCCCAGATTAAAACCTAGAGGAAAGTCAGTCCTAGGCAGCCTCAGGCTGAACCAGCTGCAACAAAAGAGGGAAGGGGAGAGAAGAAAAATTAGTTCTGGAGGGGGGTTAGTAATGGAGAACAAGCTATTTTTTGCCACACAGGTTTCACAGTCCGCTCGCCTAGCTAAACGGTAAGCATTGGTAGCATAGAATGATTTGTCATGGAGGTCAACCACCGGTCCCAAAACCAACTCAAAGAAATTTCATGTCCTGGACTGCCAAGTTTTACGGATGGGAAATGGGAAAATCCGCAAAATGGCACCAACAGACTGGCGCAGGGAAAGAGAAGGCCACCCTGTAACATCTGGCGTCGAATATCTGCAAAAGATAACAAACAGAAGGACGCAAACTGGGATGAAGCTGAAAATCTGGCTGCTGACCAGAGCTGCTGGAGTAATCTCCTTGACCGATTTGCTACTTAGCATGGAGGGATCTAAGTCTAAGAACTGGCATGATATATATATATATAAAAACTTTTCAGATCTGTGTCAGTGTGATACACAGGTCTGCAGGCTGTAAAGAAATGATTTGATCTGAAACATAAAACTGTTTCTTTGCTTGCTTGCTTGTTTATATTTTTATCCTGCTGTAAACCTGAAAGTCTGAGGAAGACTGGAAGGAGGCTCAGGGCTCATCCACACTGACTTCCATTTGCTGTGACCTGTGGTTGGCACCTGGAAGCTTCTTTTTTCCAGGTAAGCCCTGCCTTATCCTTCCTAAGAATTCAAGACATCAGCAACCCACCAATCCAGATGGTGGGGAGTCCGTGTGAAAGAAGAAGACTTTGCTTTCATGCCTAGCTTTTCTCACCCTTAAGGGGACTCAAAGCAGCTGACAAATCTTCTGTTCTTCTCCCCACACCAAACACTCTGTGAGATCAGTGGGGCTGTGAGAGTCAGAAAAGGAGCTGTGACTAGCCCAAGGCCACCCAGCTGGCTTTGTGCAGAAGTGCAGACTTGAATCAGGAGAATACTGTACCAGATAAGAGTCAGACATTCTAATCACAAGATCAATCTGGCTCACAGTAATCCAAGACTGCATAACAGGTTGGAAGTAAAATATCACTCATCCACCAACCCATCAAAAGAAGCCAAGTATACATTTCCTATTGTGGATGACAAGCACACTGCAAGAATTTTCCAGGTATCTCACACTTTTTATAGGCTTTTCCCCCAGTCCATGTTAAAACAGAAAAAGAAACTTCCATAGCTTCAAGGGGCAGCATGGATTCTCTAAACAGCCCAGTCTTTTCATCCATCCCTGGAGGCTTTTGAATCTTTATTTCAATCTCAGAGCAAAGTCACAGCAAAGATTTTGGAAAGGGGAGACTTTTTTAAAAAAGGAAAAAGAAAACCTTGCTCATTCAGTTTCTAACGAAACCTTCCTTCTCCTCAAATACCTTGAAATGCCCCCATCTCAAAATGTGAGTGCATTTTCAAGAGATGCTCTTTCATCACCAACATCCCAAACTTACCTGTGATTCCCAAGTCAGGCAAGCAGACTATGAGGGCCACTGGTCCTTTCACACAGTGGGAACCCCCCGACCCCAACACCTCTTTCCTTGCCTACCCATCCAACCTGTGTTAAAGGGACACCTGTGCTATGAAATCTCGAGTGACAAAGAGGAAACGTTTCTGAGGCTTCGGGACGGGCAATGTGAATGCCTGTCATTTCAGATTCAAATCCACCCAGAGGGCGTCTCTTAAAGCGCGTCCGATTGCACCCTTAGAGGGAGCGCTTGGTTTCAGCAGGCAACACCATGTAGCTGGCCTAAGCAGATCTCCAAAAGCTCAACAGGAAATCCTAGCGCTGAAGGATACAGTAGGGACTAGGGATGTCCACGAATGGGGATTTTTGCATTTGATTTGATTGGTATCGAATTGAACACAAGAACATTTGTATTTGTTAGAACAGATCCCCTTCGAATGTGGTAGGATTCTATTTGATACGAATGCGTTTGTACGAATCGACTTTGAATCTGCTCTCAAACCGTGTCAAATTCACTCTGGATCCGTTGCAGATGTGACTGGCCGCAGCCGCCTTCCCACTTCCCCATTTCACTAATGTTCCGAAGCTTCGTTCGAATGTTCTGAAACATCTGTACGAATACAATTGTCTTGTACAAATATTTGTGCAATTAGGGACATCAGAGCATGGAAATTATAGAAGAAAACAGTGGTAAATCACTTCTGTTTCATTAACAAGAAAACTGCATGGTGTCTCCAAACTCAGCTCAACGGCACTTACTCTGTACATTTATACGATCTTTGTGATTGTTATTGCTAAGGAAAACAATTCCAAGCTCGCTCTTTTCTAGTTAAATACTCTTCTTAATGCTTAGCTGCCATAGTTTTGGCTGACTGAATTCCAGCCAAACTAATGAAAAGCCACACATGAAAGGGGGTGATTTCATTGTAGCCACAGACAGACCTAGTGCGCTGGTGTCAGAAGAACACACAAAGAGAGCTGGTTATGGTGTTCTGTTTTGCGTGCACTCTCTGACAGCGTGCTCTCTGAAACAAAAGGAGTTCAGTCAAGGAAGAAACGAGTCCAGGGGAAATGCCATCCAATAAAAAACCCCACTTCCTAACAAGACACCCCTTTAGGAAGGAACTGGGGAGTTATTTTAAGCTTCAACTCTATAGGTAAGTCAATGGAATTTGTGCCTCAGTGGAAGAGCAAGAGCAAAAAACAAGCAAGCAAGCAAGCAAACATCGAAAGGAAAGGAAAGAATAACACTTCAGCATGAAATTGTACTTGCTGGTTTTAGAAATTAAGCAGTCTCCACAGAACCCTTGGAGATTCAGTCAGCTGGAATTTAATATTCACGATGCAAAGAAAGCCGGATATCCCATTGTGCTTTTAAATTAATGATTTCCTTAATAAACTTCACTCGGCTGGAAAGAAACAGGAACATGATCATTCAGAAAGAAGCTGACATCTTCTGCACAAACGGACAATTCAGCAATGCGTATAGCTCCATCTGCCTTGTGTTGTCCACATCTGCACGTCTGGGATATTCTGGGGATACCCAGGTGACCCGTGGCACACCCAGGTATCTCAGAGATGTCCTCAGCAGAAGTTTGGGGTCTCACAGGGAAGCTTATTCCAGTTGAAGATCTGGAAGAGACGGTGTAGGGTAGAGCTAAAACATTGGCCTAGAACATAAGGATCCTTGGGTCCAAATTCACATTTTGCCAATTCAGCTTGCTGGGTGACCTTAAACCACCCTTTATTCTCAGCCTAACCCTAGAAGCTCTCTTCAACTATCTAGGCCAGTATCTGCATAGCCTACTGCAATGCCACAGAATCTGACATGTTTAGAGAAGGCTTCAGAGTTCTCATAACTGTTATGGGTTACTTTAAGGTTGATTCTGATGTTCATGAGCCACACCTGGAATGAGTGGCTGATTCCTATTTAATTGATGTGGAGTCTTGCGGAAAACAGCATTTTGATACTGGACTTAAAAGGTGTCAGCATGTTTATTAAAACACAAACATTACAATAACGATTCACCTCCATAACCAGATGACCTGACGTTCTGCGGTAAAGATCAGAAGAAGAAGAAGAAGAAGAAGAGTTGGCTTGTCTACTCTGCTTTCCTCATCCATTCAAGGGGACTCCAAGTGGCTGACAAACACTCTATTCTTCTCCTCACAACAGACACACTGTTGGGCTGTGAGAGCTCAGAAAGATTGCTGTGACTACCCCAAGGGCACCCAGCTGCCTTTACAGAGCAGTGAGGAATCAAACCCGGTGACTACAAGATATGAGTCTGGCACTCTAACCACAGGTCCAAACTGTAGCTCTCCTAATGTTATGAGTGTCTCCTTAGCACCTACTAGCCTTGCTCACTTCTCAACATCTAAAGCAACTATTCCTTTTGATAACTATGCACAAAGAATGAGGCAAGGGATGAAAAGGCCCAGATCTAGATACACCATCCATCCATCCATCCATCCATCTCTATATTGATAAACTATCACTGTGGCACACATGAGTGAGTATTATAGGAGACCAGCAGTGTTTTCACACCAGCCCTTACCTGCAAGGTGATGGCTTTCAGAATAACTTATATTTTCATCAATAGTGCTGCATCATCTATTCAAAGGTTGACAGTCATTTACCCATTTCATCCTTTGAAAAGCAGATTTGAAAAGAAGGTGGGACACCGTCCACTCTCCTTGAAATGAAATAATTTCAAACGTCTCCACCAACTACTGCCAGATAATTGACCGGTGTGAAAGATACAGATCAATTTTAATGGTTCAAAGTCTGATTTTCACACGGCAGCCTTGGAAAAGCATCTCTTTCGCTCTGCCCATGGAATGCTGGATTGCCCCATGTAAAGGCCGCCTCTCAATCAAGGTAGAGATTTGTATATATATCCTGACTTGGTAGTGTAGTAGTGTGTATTTTACATTTTATATTAAGACTCTGTTAATTCCCTTCCAAGCGACACACCTTTCATTTCCCTTTCGCTGCTAATAAGTTTGATAATAATGTTGCCTCCTTCTTGGTGCTGCGGCAGACAGCCCTTCCCCCACTCTGCCTAGCCAGCAGTGGGTTACAGTATCTGTTTAGGATTCAGCCTGTCTTGGCTCACTTTGAAAACAGAGAACACGAAGCTTCTTTAAAATAACCGGAAAACAAGTTTATTGTTTACAATTCAAGTTTCTTCTTAAAGTTGCACTTTGTTACTTTAAATATCAACAGTTAGGTCTTTAGCTTCCTCACTAAGCCTAAAGACTTCAATCCTTTTCAGATCAATGCCAACAGCATAAATAACTTATAACCACTTCAGTTCTTTTACTTTCTAAACACTGTAATTCACTATTAACTCAGGACTCTATTCCCCAGCTTCCCTCAGGACAGCTTAGAGCCCGTTTCTCCCCTTCGTTAACCTCCCAGATTAACGACCCAAGGCAGAGAACCCAGATTATCCCCTCAGGCTCCATTTTATATGGGCCTGGCTGGCTTGCTTCGCCCTGATTGGCTGAGCTCCTCCAGCATTCTATTTCATCCCTCCCCTTGGAGTGCTCAACTAGCCCCTCCCTTAGGCTACTTACCCTTGACAAAAACGCTTTGGCGACACTTTTAAATGTCTGGACTTACCGTGTTCGCCACACTTTGCATTTTAAACCAAAATAACTTAATTTTGGGGTTGAGGGGTCCTAGCGGTCTCCACACCCCATAAGAGCAAAATGGGAAGAGAAGCCTACCAGCCCCAGAAGTTCAGAGCTTGGACTCATTTTCCGTTTCTTCATCATCTATGTTTCAGTTCAGGATTGGCTAATGACAGAGTGACCAATCATCCTCTTTTAGGGAGGACAGTCCTTCTAGGGATGTGCACGAATATTTGTAGGTATTCAAAATTCGATCGAATGTGCCAAATTTCGACATTTGAATTCAAATAGAACGTCCCAAAATTTGAATTTAAATATTCAAATTGAATTTCAAATTTCGGGTCTATTCGTTCGACTTACCTGGACATTCGTATGTGTACGGATTACTACATGATGCGTACGTGAAGATCCGCACCTTTCCCGCACCCATAGGCATTTGTACGGATCTGTACGGGACGAAAACGGATTGCGTACGGGATAACTACGGGATGCATACGCACAGGTATTGATGTGTACGGATGTCGGGAAGATGCGTACATGCATCTAAACATGTCGTCAACATATGTAAGTGCAAATTCGAATTTAAAAATCGAACAAATAGATTCAAATTTGCTTAATTCAAATCAAATCTTGTTCAATTCAAATTTAAATAATTAAAATCTTAGCTAATTTTTGAGTATTTGAATCAACTTGAATAGAATGTCAAAGGAAAATCTTGCAGATGCCTAAATGCTTCTTTTATCAGTTCCATCCTCCCTCGAAAAATGTCCTCCTACCTGTCCTCCTTTTTGATATTGGAAGCAGGGGTGGCCGCTCTAAAGACCACAAGAGTGCGTGCACACCCACTGTAAACCCACAAGGGGAGAAAAAAATCCCATTGATATTCCAGCTGCAGCACTTGCCGTAAAATTCAATAGGAAGGATATTTCTTTTTCAGATGTTTCCAATAGATTGTTACAAGATGATACATTGACAAAAAATATTCATTCAATGGGAAAGTAATTTAGATGTTATCTAAATTAGTACTTTTTTCTTACAATTATTATTAAAAATTAATAGGCATGTAGGCATAATTACAATATAAAATAATACAAATGATTTTATTATGCATTTATCATATCATACTGTATTATTGTTGCAATGAATAAAATGTTCTTATATTTACAATATTGCTTTCTTCAATTTATTTTTGTCATCCTTTTCATTGCAAAAAATGTTGGCCACCTTACTAATGTGAGCCAGTTTGGTCTAGTGGTTAGGGAGCTGGACTCTTATCTGGAAATACCAGGTTCGATTCCGCCCTACCCCATGAAGCCAGCTGGGTGACCTTGGGCTACTCACAGCTCTCTTCTATGAGCCAGTTTCGTCAGTGCTTAGGGAGCTGGACTCTTATCTGGGAATACTGGGTTCGATTCTACCCTACCCCATGAAGCCAGCTGGGTGACTTTGGGCTAGTCACAGCTCTCATCTGAGCTCTCGCAGCCCCACCCACCTCACAGGGTGTTCTGTTGTGGGGAGAACAGAAGCTTTGTCAGCCACTTTGAGTCCCCTTAAATGGGTGAGGAAAAACTGGGTAGAAAAGCCAACTCTTCTTCTTCTTCTTCTAATGAGGGCATAGTTTGTGGGATACCTGTATATGCCCATGAGGAACAAGAGCATATTTCTGGTTATTCTGTGGCCATTGAAATCAAGAGAAGTGTTAAGGAACAGACAGCAGGCAGCTTGGTTTGTTCAGATCTGTGGCTGATAGGCATGATATACTGTATATATATCATGTCTATCAGCCACAAATCTGGACATACAGATATATATATACTTTTCAGCCTCTGTGGAGGTGTGAAGAATTGTGTACAAGGTAGTTTCTTCTCTCTGGCCAATGTGCACCAAAAAATGATGCTCTAAGGGACAATATCGTTTATGTTGTTGTTAATACTTAAGACCCACTAACTGGAAAGCAAAGCAAAAGGGTTTCAGAATGATTGCAACCAGAATGATTAAGGGGCTGGAACACCTCCCTTATGAAATCAGACTGCAACCTCTAGGCCTCTTCAGCCTTGAAAGATGGCGTTTATGAGGGGACCTGATTGAAGTATATAAAATCATGCACATTATAGAAAAGGTGGATAGATAAAAATTTCTTTTCTCTATCATACAACACTAGAACCAGGAGGCATTCTGTGAAGCTGATGGGTAGGAGAGTCAGATCAGAGAAGGGGAAATATTTTGTCACTCAGAGGGTAATGGGTCCATGGAATTTGCTGCCAGAAGAGGTGGTAACAACTACCAGCCTAGATGGCTTTAAGGAAGGGATAGACAAATTTGTGGATGAGGGATGCATCAATGGCTACTAGAGTGGATGCCTGAGTACAGGCCATGGGAACAAGCAGGATACTTCTAAGGCCATTTGCTGGGAGGTGAGAGCAGGTGAATGTGGGCCACTGTGTGCGACAGGATGCTGGACTAGATGGGCTGTGGCCTGATCCAGCAGGGCTCCTCTTATGTTCTTATGAAAGGAAATGGCCTGGGTACTTGTTTCCACTTCTGGACCTTCAAAGATTGTGCGGAAGAAGTCTAAACAAGCACAATATCCTACTGATTTTCTCTTCATCAGCTCATTGCTATCAATGGGTGTTTTTCCACTCTCAGAAAGTACCCATTTTTGCACCCATTTTGCATCCCCCTGCAAAGGCTCCAATCTGGGCTACATGCGGAACAAATCACCCAATCTGCGGCAAAAAAAGCCCCCTTGCAAACTGTTCTCGCTGCGTTTGGAAGGCAAGCATGGAATGTTTTGGAGGCATGGGGATACTCCCGGGTTATTGGGAGAGGAGATTGGCGCTCGCTTCATTAGCGGGCGGGTTTTGCCTGTGCTCGCTGTTCCTGTCCTGCACACTGCAGTCACAACTGTTTGGGGATTTCTTTTAATAAATGATGATAAAAGAGAAATGATGAAGGGGGTCAAATGGTTCTCATTTGTCCGCAGAGTGTCTTTCTGGCTACAATTATTCCCTGATCGCCTGATCGGCAAGCTACGCGTGGGTAATGGTTTGATTTTGCACACGAGCGCTGCACCACCTTAACGGGCGACACGCCTGTGGCTTCCCTCCACCAGATACAACACTGTGTACCATTAATGGGCAATGCGCCAGTGGCTTCCCTGCACCACATGCCAGAATTCCTCGAACCTGTTGGGAGTGGGGGTGTACTCACTGTCATGCGAAGGTGCGCACCTCCACTAAACTGTCTCCAAATATGGCGGCTTCAAGCAACCAGCTGCTTTTCCATCCTATTAATAAAGCCCCTTATTATCTTTGCTGTGTGTTGTGTGCATAGAGGTGACACCTGGATGTGTTTCCCTGTCATCCCTGCAGTGGATGGAACAGGGTATGGTGATGTCAACCCAGCTTCCTATCAAGGGAGAGGGGGTGGAGAGAAAAAGATGTCATTTCCTGATGCAGGGGTTTAGCGCGGTTTGCATGGGGACAGGTATATTCGGCTTGAACCTGCATTTTCCTCAATCGCATGGGGATGGGTCAATTCGAACTAGAATACGTATTGGGAATGACCCGATTCCAATCCGAAGTAAATAGAGTGCATGGGGACAAGACCAGAGACTTTCATTTCAAGGCTTACTGTTTTCAGGGTAAACAAAATCTTTTTTTTTTCTTTCTCTCCAAAATTATGACTTATGCTAACTTTACCTTATCTTGAATTAAACAGTTTTGCTCCTTGCAGGACTCGGTTCCAGACCTGATTCTGTTCTGCCTACACATTTTATTTATTTATATTTCTATCCTGTACTGTACCCAAAGGTCTCAGGGTGGGTAACAACCTTTCAAACAACAAATTACAAACCAGTACATATTAAAAGCGTATTTAAAGCTTTATCCTACATTTTCAAATGATATCAGTGGTGGGGAAAGTATAATCACATCAGCTAAGGCATCTTCACCTCCTTCCTGAATATAAACAGAGAAGGGGTGTGACACACTTCGAGGGGAAGATTATTCTATAACCTGGGGGCCATTACTGAAAAGGCCCTTTCCCAGGTGCCCACCTGCCTCACTAGTGAGGGCCGAGGGACAACCAGGAGGGCCTCCCCACCAGATCTTAAGGTACGGGCAGGTCGGCATGGGAGAAGGCGTTCCTTTAGATATTTGGGGCCCAAGTCACTTTTCTGGACACCCCTAAATCCGCTCACATTCCCCATCCTTCTTCCATTGCAGCACCTTCAAATGGACTACATTTGGTTTCTGACCAACAGGGGTGTTGAAAACACAGTTTCAAATGTTTTATGAAGCATTCCAGAATGGCCATACCCTTCTTACATGAGTTCCCAGCTTGCAATGTATAAGGGGGGCATGGCTCAAATGCTTCATAAAACATACAGAACTGTGTTTTGCACACCCCTGCTAAGCCATTCAGAGCTGCTTTAAGGAGTGATGCTGAATTAACTGTAGAAACAACCAGTATTTGAGCCTGGTCATAAATGCCCTGAGCAAATAAGAATGCTTGAGTACCTCTTCTTTTTTATTTGTCTTCTTTTTCAGAGTTCAAAACTGAGGACCAACGCTTGGTGGGGGGGAAGAGGGCGGAAAGCAAGCTGAAGGCCAAGACTGGGTGGTCCTCAGCTGTAATTAAGTCCTAATCGAAGTAATAGCAGAATCCGCAAAGTTGCATCTTTGTGTGGCCTAGCAGATGTGTCAGATGACATATTCCAAAGATGAGGAGTTAATTGTGGCTATAAATAGCCTTGCACAGACACCAGGAACACACAGCTATTTAATTCTCTTCTCTAAAATGTATAGTCTAGCCGTGTCGTTAATCACTTGCATGTATTTTGAACTCCAGGGGAAGATCTGGCCCTGGTCTGAAGCAGGAGGAAAGATGGACGGGTTCTCTACTCTACAAGTAGATTAGCCAAGTCAGATAATTTGATTTCAGCCCATCGGGATGCCGCCGCGATTCCATTCTCAGGAAAGCACTGCATTAGAGCCAGTTAAATCCTGACAGAGAAACACGCAGAGAAAAATATTTGGCTGATCTGCTAATAGTGATGGTGGTAGGGCAGAAATCAGCTCTGCATACAAGTCACATTCTGGAAGGCATTTCTTTTATTCCTGAATCCTTTGTTAAGATGAGAATGAACAAAGGGCCCAAACTACAGTCATATCTGGTGTTTGTCGTGTCTCAAGCCGGTGGCGTCCAGTAAGCAAACAAACACACACGCACACCAGGCAAACAGCAGCAAGCAGCTGGATCAGGTTTCAAAGTCCTTGAGGTAGAAAGCGTTAAATCGTGGTCAGGAATTCCGAGGTCAGAGTTTCCAGAGAGTCTTGGTTGTCGTAAATCAGTTCAGGAGCACAGGAAGTTCAAGAGCCGTGGTTGCAAGAAAAGTTCCATTGTCTACAACAGCTCATGCTGGGTTCAGGCATCCTTAAGTAGGAGACAGTGCGGGTCGTCCTCTCCAGCGTGACTATTTGGAATGTAAACACACTGAACATCTCAGATGTTCTCATTATTGCCTGAGAGCGCTCTGAGATAGGTGTCGGCCAGTGTCAGAGTCCAAACTGTCCCCATTGTGGGAGACAGGATCAATGGGCACGTTTGACCTTTGCAGCGCGTGTTTGTCACACTGGCTGGCAGGGTAGTTTGCCTCGTCTTGTCTGGCCTGGCTGGTAACCACCTCATCCTTGGAGGAGGAGGTGCTGATGGCATGAAGCATGCCAGTGTTGGACCAGGGTCACACTCTGCTGAAATAGTCCATCTTATTAAGAAACCAGACTGAAACTACACAAAGACCCCGTTCCCAAAGGAACTAAAATCCGGACTGGATTGAGACTCGGCATCGAGGGATCACATTAAATTCCCCAGTTGTCCAAATCCGGGAAGGGCCGTCCAAATCCAAATCCAGTTCTTTTCCCCCAGATTTTCTGCAGAAACTCCTGCAGAAATCTGGTAGAGGGGGGACCCTCATCAGAAGAGGAGTTTCAGATCCAGTCTGGATTTTAGGTGAGCAAAGAAGGAGAGCCGGCAGCAGCGGCGAACAAGTGAGCGAGCAAACGGAGGGTGTGGGGTATGGGGAGGGGAGGCCACCCCTCGGATGTGGCGGGATCAAACGGGGGAGTGCAGGGGCCCCTCGGAGGTGGCAGCATCAGACGGGGAGTGCAAGGGTCCCTCGGATGTAGTGACATCAGACAGAGGGGTTCAGCTAGGGGAGGAATGGAGTGGGGGGGGGAAGTGAAGAGGTTGCAGACAGCCGAGGATCGAAGGAGGAGGCCAACAGTGGCGGCGTCGGCTCCTGTCCAAAAGCCGCTACACTGCGCTGCTTGGTGATGTGTTTGTGCGCACTCGTGGGTGCCATTTGGGAACAGCTCGATGCGCACTCGGTGCTGTTCTCGGCATCCGCTCAAATCTGCAGCAGAACTCGGACCAGAGTAATCCAAATTCGCTGAAGGTGGGAACGAGCCCTAACTCTGACCTCACCCAATACCTGATAATCCTTCCTCAGTTTGGGTCACTCTGCTCACATCCTGAGACTCCTTTAAGAGACTTTTTTGGATCTCTGCCCCTCAACACCCCTGCACTCTGATAGGATAGAAGTTCTGTCACTCAACAGCATGCTAGCACACATTGGATGAAAGGGAAGGCAAATTTGGGCAGTATCTACCCACCATAGTCTGATTCAGCCCTCTTTAGTCCTCTTCCCCGATCACACCCCAAAATGAAAACGGATTAACACTCCGTAACAGCTCGACGCTGGTAAAAATCAGAACTCGGGAAAGTGAAACTGAAGGAGGGAAAGTTCACAAACAAAACGGATTGGACCAAAAAGTTGTGAGTAATGGGGTCCGAAGACCGACTGAAGAAGGCTTAAAGCGAAGGTGTACTGCGCAACCAACAAATGGAAAATCAGCAGCTCAATGAGAGAAAGAAAAACCTAAGATACAAGAATAAAGAAATCCAAGAAATGTTTGGAAGATGTCAGAAAAGACAGAATAACAATTCCCCAAATGCAAAAAGCAACATCAGTTAAAATTAATTAAATTTACTTGGTCCTCAACCAGAATATTATTTATGGCAGGGTTTCCCAAACTGTGGGTTGGGACCCACCTCTATGAAATTTAACCGTACTTGAAATAACTTTTTTGATGTAATTATTTAATTAAGTAATAAAAAAATTGTATTAAAACTTTGTTATTTGAAAAGTCCTTTATTCATATTGGTAACGGTTAAATTTCATAGAGGTGGGTCCCGAGTTGGTAAACTTATATTAGATGGGTCGTAGCCCAGACAACTTTGGAAACCACTGATTTATGGTATTCCCAAAAAAGAAAAATGCAAAAATAACGATATCAGTCAAAAGCAATTAGATTTAAAAGGTTTAATCTTTTACATGCGGGACTAGCCACATTTTCCAAATGGACGTCCCTGATGGTTTAAGTCAGCAATGAGCCCAAAGTCCAGTCATTACAGGAAGAAGAGTCTGAAACCAATAAACACCGCCAGCTGGGCCTGCCACTTCAAACCCGGCAACGAAGAGGCAAGTCGCATGCATGCGCATGCATCCCCGTGTAGGCCCATGCCCGGGGGGGGTGCCCGGGGGGTTCCTGCGGGCTCTAGGGGACCCGATCATGTCACCTAGGGCCCACAGGAACCGGGGAAGGGACGAGGCAGGCCTGCCCGCCCCTGGGTCGAACCTGACCCATTGGCAGCAGGCCTGCCCCCGAGCCGGCCTTTTTGGGTTAGGCCATGCGGGGATGGGTTCCGCATTCACACCTAGGGAGGTAGGAACGCGTTCCCGCACGGTCCTTACCTACCTAGGTGAGAATGGGGAATGCGTCCCCGCGTGGCCTAGCCTTGGTGCACTACAGCCATTTGGCTGTAGGGTGAAAAGGCCTTTTAATTCCTGCTCTGGCAGGAGAATACTGATGCATATGCCAGTGCAAAATGGAGGCGCTTGAGCCAAATCATTTATATTTCTCATGTGGTGTTTTGTTTGCTTGCTTTTGTTCCCTCTACGGTGAACTCATTCTTACTGCCAGGGAAGAGGAATCGAATGACACGCTGCGTTCAAAGCCAGCTTTTTGCTCATGGTTTTGTTGACTGCTGAGAAATACACTCTTCACACTGATCGTGACCAGAGAGAGATAATATTCTGTCCGCTTTTCGCTATCTCTTCCAAGGCTCTTGGTATCTTTTGAGTTTTCACAGTCTTGGACAATAGCACAGGACAGATAAAGCAGTATCGTTCCATCCTTTTTACTCCGGTAACCGCACCTCACATTTTCTCCCAGATTATATATAAGAACTTGCGTGTGATTTGTCAGTATTGGGATGGCTTCGTTACACATCCGGAACAGAATGCAGTATCTTTCAGCTAACCGTAAGTGGGTCTTCCTCAGAAACTATCCTCATGACAAAGGAGCCAGTTAGAACATGAAGTCATCATTCAAGATCAGGCACATTAAATCATAGTAGAGGTGTGCAAAACACGGTTTCAAATGTTTTAGGGAGTGTTCAAAATAGCGTCATGCTCTGACATACGACTTGAGTTTGCTAGAACTCCCTGCCAGGGTCAGGGGGAGCCCTGGCCAACCGTAGGGGGAATTTGCTAGGTGTTCATAGAATCACAGAGTTGGAAGGGACCTCCAGGGTCATCCAGTCCAGCCCCCTGCTCAATGCAGGATTTCCTAAACCATCCCAGAGAGGTGTAGGTCCACCTTCTGCTTGAAGAACTCCAGTGAAAGAGAGCTTCTTACCTCCCGTGGCAACTTATTCCACTGACTGATCACCCTCACTGTCAGGAAGTTTTTCCTAATATCTGATCTGTATTGACTCCCTTGAAATTTCATCCTGTTGTTTCTAGTCCTCCCATCTTGTGCACGTGAGAATAGGGACAATCCCTCTGCACTGTGACAGTCCTTCAGAGACTTGAAGACCATGATCATGTCTCCTCTCAGTCTTCTCTTCTGTAGGCTAAACATTCCTAGATCCTTCAACCTTTCCTCGTAGGACATGGTTTCCAGACCACTAACCACTTTGGTAGCCCTCCTTTGGACTTGCTCTAGTTTGTCAATATCTTTTTTTAAATTGGGTTGCCCAGAACTGGACACAGGACTCTAGATGAGGTCTGACCAAGGTAAAGAGGAATAGTTACTTCTCGTGATCTAGACTCTAGACTCTTCTTGATGCATCCTAGGATGGTGTTTGCCTTTTTTGCAGCTGCCTCACATTGTTGACTCATGTTCATCCTGCAATCAACCAGTACACCCAGATCCTTTTCACTTGTGCTGCTACTCAGCCTAATTCCTCCCATTCTGTATTCATTTTTATCATTTTTTTTATCAAGATGTAGGACTTTACATTTGTCTTTATTAAATACTATCCTGTTAGTTATGGCCCACTGTTCAAGCTTATCTAGATCTTCTAAGCAAACTAGTCTCCAAGTCGAGAGGCACTGCAATTTTGAACCTTTTATAAAAACATTCAAAGCTGCATTTTGCACACCTGTAATTTACAGGGTTGCCATCTAGAAGCTAAGAGCAATGGAGAAGAGGGCATTTTAGCAAACGCTCTCAGCATTAGGTGCCGCAGTTCCTTCTTCTACCAGCTATTAAAAATACAGAAATCCTGACCTAGATTCCACACGGTAGCCCCTATCCATTAAACACAGTTTATGGTTTAAGCCAAGGATGAAGTTGCTATTTACTGATGGTTTCCTGGTTTGTGGCTGTCCAAGGCATGATAATAACAGCAGTGTGCAGATAGAGGCCACGTCCCCATGCAAGCCGTTTCGCGCTGTTTGGGCACCAATTGGGCTCGCATGGGCCGGGTGCGGGACCAAGATTGAATCTCGGGTGTCCCCATGCCATTTGCCCTAACATGGGGTGGGGGCAGATTCAGCCATCCCCAAGCAAACCGCACCAGGATCGTGATTTTGCTCCCTTTCCCAGGCAAGTCGCTTGCCTGCCTCAAAAGGGGAGTAAAATCAAGGGAGTAAGGGGGTGCAGAGGCTTGAGTTTTCTCTCTTTTCTAGGGAGGCAACTATTGCCCACCTGGAAAAGAGAGAAATCTCAAGCCTCTGCACCCCCTCTTTCCAATCTGCTGACAGAAAGAGGCTTGGCTTTACTGCCGAAGAAAAGGATCACCTTGGCAGTAAAGCCAAGCCTCTTTCTATCAGCAGATCTGAAAGAGGAGGTTCAGAGGCTTGAGATTTCTCACTTTTCCAGGGGTGCAACCTTATTGCAACCCCTGTTCACACTCTCGGCTGACAGGACAGAGGCTTGGCCTTAAAACTCAAACCCCTTTCCTGTCAGCTGAGATCGTGAAGTTTGGTACTGTCCCCATGGCAATGTGCACCAGGACCACAGTGCTGAGACTTGTTTTTACAGGTACCGAATTTGGTCCTGGTCTGTCACGGTTTGGGGCGATTTGGTCCGCTTTCTGCAGACCAAATCTAAAACGTATGTGGACGCCCCTTGCTGAGATCGTGTTCGGTACCGGACCAAATGTGCATGGGGACCTGCCCAGAGAGAAGCAGCATGGCATCACTCCACTCCTGTCACCGTTCCGCTTGAAATGCAACGCACAAAATCGGGGGGTTGTGCTGGCATATAGATGGAAATGCAGCCGTCGTCGGCGCAGTCTCTGAAATTGAACCCTCTGTGCTCCAAGGGGGAAAACGTGCCAAAGGAAAAGTCGTCTCGTGAACAACATGACCGTTCAGGGTGTTGCTATTTCTTTATCTCTTTTTTGCTTCTGTGTGCGCGCATGTGTGTGTTTTGTTTTATAAAGCAAACAAAACTCTCTCAGAGCCCTAATAATATTTTTTTTAAAAAAAAATCAGTGGGAAGCAAATGTACTGGGTCTTTTCTGAGTGTCGGAAATAATCCGTCTCTTCGTGGGCAGGCATTCAAAGGCAGAGAAAACAGATACATTTTAATGACAAGCCTCACAGAAGCCCATCATCTGAAGTGATGGGTTCTGGCACCAAAATGTTCCCGTCGCATTGCCAAACAGAACTGCCTTTGTTGTGCCCTCAACAAAGTGTCGCCGGCTGACGGAGAGACAGCAGCGGGATCATGAACCGTGCCAATTAACTCCGCAACCCCAGGGCGCATGATATCAGAAGTGCTCAGTGCACCTTGTTACACACACTTCTGAAAACCGGGCTGCTGTCCTGCCCCCGCCCCTCGGTTAAAGTCGAGCTCTGGTTTAATGGAAACTTCAAGGAAAGTGGACCTCAGCCTGGAGAGAACCACCGCGGTGCCTTTTCCAGGGAAACCAGGCCGATGGAGACAAAGGTTATGACAGAATCTATTCTGGGCTAGCAAAATGTCCCACACCTGCATTGCAAAAGGCACCAGGTGTGCAAGAGAAATACAAATAGCTCTGCAGCCTTCGCAGGGAAAATCAGGCTTTATGGGACATTATGCATGCAAACTAGGTGGCTGTTTCAATTCCTACACATCAGCAGCTTCTGAGAGCAGCCAAGAGGGGAGGGACAGGAGAGGACAAGACAGGCTCTCAGGCATGTTCCCTCTCTTGTCCAAGCATTTCCTGCCAGCACCTTCTGGTGCCTGTTATGGCTGGTGGGGCAGAGGGCAAACGGGTGTGAGACCTGGGCTTACAATGGCTGGCAGAAGAAGGCTGCCGTTCTGTGCAAATGCACGTGAAAATGGACCTCACTGTCATATCTCAGGCAGGCAAGGGCAGGGAAGCAAACACAGAGGCATGCACGCTCTCGGCAGTCTGTGGGGAGCTTGAGAGAAGGCAACGTCAGGTTAGTCCAAAGTCAGGGGTTCCAAAGGTTTGGCAGAGAGTCACAGCAAGATCCAAGAGTCACTTTCACAGGCAAGAACGTGGGTGGAGATTGCACAAATGTTTTGTCTGCAACACCGGAGCAGCGAGTGCTGCTGAGTTAAGTAGGCAAGACATCTCCACACCCTTTGCAACACAGCTGGGCAAAGCCAAACACTGGGATCTGCATAACACCTGCTTTTCCTGCTGGAGCAGATAAGGGAAGGGGTGCCCCTGAGGCTGTCTATCCAAACTCTCATCCCCAGGACTGTCTGTGTGCGCCCCTAAAACTGTCCCCTGGTTCTCAAAAAACCCATTTGTGCACATCCCTACTTGAAACATAACCTTTCCAGACCATTAATGAGTAATCCACCTAACCAACAGGCCTTCGGACAAGCTGCTAATGTTTGCACTAGCTGTAGTTCCTCAGGCACCTGCAAAAGGCAGGCCCATTGAGGGCTCCTTCTCCACTACCCAGCTGTGAAGTGCACATCCAGATGTCCGCTTGTTACAGAACAGAAGGAGGAAAGAGAGCAAGGCAACAATTACTCTTCCTCACCTTGAATGGCCAACCCAGGCAGCAACATGCTTCACATTTTGCCCGTAAGGGGAGGGAAACCAAGAGGAAAGGAAAGGAAAGGAAGCCCTGCAGGTATTTCTCACTCACTGAAAACAAGTCTCTTCTCTGCATATAACTACACGGCTTCCTCAATTAACAAACCACTAATGAAGCAACGGCCATTTCTTAGTTCCCTCACATCCTCTGGAAGGAGAGAACCGCTTTCTGAACTGACTTGGTACAAGTTCATTACAGGAAGCTCCACTTTGGAAGGAAAGGCCCAACATCTGCTTCCGTTCCTGTCACCCTGAGCAACATAGCAAGACTTGCTGAAGGCGGAACATGGGCTACTGTTAACGACACCAGGCCAATGGCCATCCTTCTTTCTTAGGGAGCCGGACTCTTTTCTGGGAATACCGGGTTCGATTCCGCCCTCCCCCATGAAGCCAGCTGGGTGACCTTGGGCTAGTCACAGCTTTCTTGTGAGCTCTCATATCCCCACCTACCTCGCAGGGTGATCTGTTGTGGGGAGAAGAAGAGAAGCTTTATCAGCCGCTTTGAGTCCCCTTAAATGGGTGAGAAAAGTGGGGTAGAACCTGCCGACAGGAAAGAGGCTTGGCTTTACTCCCAAAGTAAACTCAAGCCTCTTTCCTGTCAGCCAAAGTCTGGGACTGTCCTCATGCGCAGGCTCGGCTTGGACCAAATCACCTAAACTGTGCCCAGACTTGTTTTTCCGGGTACCAAATTTGGTCCTGGTTTGGCCTGGGTTTGGGCAATTTGGTCCCCGGAAATTGGGCCAAATCTAAAATGCATGGGGACCCCCCTTTCCGAACCCGATTTTGGTACTGGACCAAACGTGCATGGGGACACACCCTTAGAGGGAAATTTGTGGAGGACAGGTGTATCAATGGCTACTGGAATAGATGAGCAGATACCTCCCCCACTTTGGTGGAACAGACAGGATGCGTCTGAAGGCCATTTGCAGGGAGTTGAGAGTAGGTGAAGGTTTTGCCTTCATCTTCTCCTTGAGATGCCCAGAAGCAATTGATGGACCGCTGTGTGGGACCGAATGCTGGATTAGATAGGCTGTGGCCCGATCCAGCAAGGCTCCTCTCATGTTCTTAACTCTGCAATGGGAAAACAAATTTACTGACCAATGTCAGAGTCTCCAGAAATGTTTGCATCAGCCAAATGGAATTGCTGAACAAAAAATAAAGCAGGAAAGAAACAAGACAGGATTTTAAAAAAGGAAAGGAAAGGAAACGAAGATAAATACGGGAGACAGAAACAGTACGAAGGATTTTCCAGCAGGTAGAAATCCTAGTGATGTATACAGAATGAAACTCACTTAAAATAAACCTGTGTAAATACCGCACTCCGTCAGATTTGGCATCAAACTGGACACATTCGGCAATAACAAGAAATGCTAAGCTGCTTTACGCTGGCACAGAATTTGATTGGGGCTGCTTTGAGAACTAAGGGGACCGTTTCAGGAAATCAAAAATAAATGGCTGGAAGCCGTCGAGGTAAAGACAAAATCTACCAGTGCGCCACGGAGCAGCACAAAATAGGGTACACAGAACAAGGCAGTTTCTCAGCAAAACAAATAAAAGAACAAGCGTCAAAAGCTACTTCTATACAGCCACGGGGGAGCCGGAGGAGAGACTGGCAAGAATCGCATTGTGGCAACTGAGGGTACCATTAGAGTTGGCATGAATTAGCCTGGCAGGCAGAAGAATGCCGCTTCTGAGCTTGCAGACTGACCCTTTTCCTGTTTTAGGTCATGCAAATGGCTTGTAGAGTTTCCTGAACCGGTTCGGTCAGTTTGCGGCCTTTCACTCCGAAGATCAGCACAGACACCAAAGACACTCTGGAGCTATTTTGCAAAGACTTCAAAGTGACTTCAAAATGACTTCGAAGCTTAGGTTTTGGGGCTCCCCCTGCCAAGGGTGCCGCCTCCCCCTAGCCTTCTCTAGACCCCACTGCCAAACTAACATGAAAACAGGCACTCTTTGATCCGGATTTTCTGGCTGAAGACCCCATTGTAGACCCTATTAATGGGGTCTACAGAAAATCCGGGTTAAAGCCCTGAAAGTACCCATATGATCCAGATTTCCCAAGGCGCGGTGGAAACAAATGTGTCCCTAATGGGTGCCGTGGTGGAAATGGAGTCATCCGGCTCTCACCCAAATGGGTCCTTAATGGGTGCTAAAATGGGTACTAAGTGACCGTGGAAAAACAGCCATTGGCCAATAAACCAACCATGTAAGGACACGGGGCCTGAATCAAGATAAGCATTAGGTTCAGTGTACCGGTGGCTGTACGTCAGTGGTAGAGCAAAGTGCCTGGAAAGCAGAAGGTCGCCAGTTCAATCTCCAGCTTCTCTCCAAACAACTCCTCTGTCTCTGCCAAGAAAACTGCATGGATGTCCCCAGGCAGTCAACCAGGATTCAGCCATGACTCAATGGTACCCCACAGCAACCCATGACAGGAGGTTTATTTTTACTAAGTGAATTTTCAGAACATAAGCCCAATGACTTTATTTTCTTCCTCTACAACATCTCCTCTTTCCCCCTTCTTTTTTTTACTTTTAAAAGGAATTTGAACCCTTAATTTTTTCTCCTTCCCCGCAGTTCCTCTTCTAATTCTTCCTGATGTCTTTCCACATGAGTATCTCTCTATCCTGCTGGAGCACCTTCAGTCCAGCAATAAGAAACCAGGTTTCCTGCACCTTCCGGTTCAGCAAACCATCCCATTGCTCCTACAGATGCCAGAAAACAGAGAGAGTAACTGATGAGATTTCTTTATTATACTCTTCTGCTTTTGCAAAAAAAGATAAGAGGGAGAGATAGCAAGATAAGCAGCAGAGACAGGCAGTGTGCCTTTAGGGCTATTCGCTGGGGTTCGAGAGCAGGTGAAGGTTTTGCCTTTGTCTTCTGCTTGAACTGCCCAGAAGCAATTGGTGGACCACTTTGTAAGAGGGGATGCTGGACTAGATGGGCTGTGGCCTAATCCTGCAGGGCTGCTCACGGAAGTCCTGCAGTTTCCTCTCTTAGATGCACCCCAACATTCATCAGCTCTTTAAAGGCAATGGATGGATGGATGGATGGATGGATGGATGGATGGATGGATGGATGGATGGGTGGGTGGGTGGGTGGGTGGGTGGGTGGGTGGTCCTTAAAAACCACCCACAGCAGTCTTTGCATGTATGAATCAGGACAGCTTTAGACAGAGGTCCTTTCTCCACTGGGCCTTAATCCAGATTGTATCCCGGCATCTACGTTCTGGTGCAGACTCTGCCAGGCCCCACCCTATCAACATGCAAACACAAACAAAAATATATAGCAATCTGTATGCCTGCTATCCCACAACTAGAGATGGCACCCGTTCCCACAGAGATCCCTTCTCCAGCTTCAGTAAAGGCTCCAGTTCTAAAGTGGTTCCCTATAGGGGTGTGCATGAATGTGTTTTTTGCATTCGAATTTGAGCCGAATCCGAATTTGTTAAGAACCCAAATGCAACAAAAACCAGTTTGATTCCAACACATTCAAATCTATTCATTTGAATGTTAGATACGAATTGGAAGATACAAATGTCAACAACATTTGTATGCGTTATACGTATATGTACGCATTTTGTACGCATCCTGTTTTATCTGTATGCATCCCATTTTCGTTCCATATTATAAGTGCAAATGCGTGCAGATACATATGATATTTGTACAGATACATAAGTAATACATAAGTATGTGTACATTCGTATGATTCAAATCATTCGAATGAATCTTTTGTAACGTTCAAAATTTGTTTGAATGTTTACATTTGAATGCAAAGACATTCTATTCGAATTCAAATGCCCACATTCGATTGAATTTGATTGGATTTTGAATGTATAGAACAGGGTTTCTCAAACTATGGGTTGCGACCCACCTCTAGGAAATTTAACCGCTACCAATATGAATAAAGGACTTTTCAAATAACAAACAAAGTTTTAATACAATTTTTTTTAATACTTAATTAAATAATGAGATCAAAAAAGTTATTTCAAGTACGGTTAAATTTCCTAGAGGTGGGTCCCAAGTTGGTAAACTTATATTAGATGGGTCGTAGCCCAGACAACTTTGGGAACCACTGGTTTAGAACATTCGTGCCCATCCCTAGTTCCCTAGTCACTCGGTTCCTGCTAGGGCAACGTCTCTTTCCACCTCATTCAAGTCTTCTCTGGACAGCTCCCTTCCTGGTTCAGCAGTCGCTGTCTAGGAGCTCACGCTAAGTGAGAGACAAGCAAATCATTGAATCCGGTTTAAGGTTGGGTGGGGACAAGGATGGAGGTGGAGATAGGACAAAGATGAGGAAAATAGGATCTAAGACCCCACAAAGAGCTATCCAGTGATGCATCCAACCTCTGCAGCGTTTAATTGAAAGGTGAGCTGTGTCAGAATTAAAAGTGTGGAATACTGAACGCACCAGAGCCAGCAGAGTATTTTAGAATGCAAACCTTGGAAACAGGAACATAATTTCACCTTCTGTTGTTGATCCCTTTTCAATCTCCCCCCATGGATTTTGGACTACTGTCAAAATAGCTGAAGTGTCTGCTTTTCCACATATCCCTAAATTTCTGCTGTTTTCCCTCGCTTTCCTCTCTATTCCACATAACCTGCTAATGTGAGAACAGCCACTGCCACGACCACCACACATTCTGGGTTTGTTTACAGCCAAACTTGGAGTGGGAGGGCATATGAGTTTCAACAAAAAAAGAATTCATAGTAGCACAGCCACCAGCAAGGTCTTCCACAGATTTAAAGTGTTTCATGTTCTGTCGAAGTAATGAAGCAGACCAGAAAAACAATACAGAAGGGAGTTGTAGGAGCCCAGTACCGTTTAGAGGAGTTGTCAGTTGCAGATGCTTTCCAATAGAATCTTCCACTTCAATATGGAGCCCAAGGAATTCCTAATCTGAAGAAAACTGTCAGAAAAAGAAAGGCATATTTAAAAAAAAATAAGGCATTTTTTAATATTTGCATTACTTCGTTAATTCACACAATAACTTATACAATTATACTATTAAAGAATGATTACAAATTAATTTTGCATATTCTTTCATTATCTCTTATTCCATTAGAATGCTTTTTATCAATTCCCAAGTGTGCAAAAGTAAATCTGTGTAGGGAAGTGAACGAATGGGGGGGGGGGGTTGCATTCGATTCTTATCTAATTGAATTTGTACCAGGATAAAAACGGGATGAATTGGGCTCGATTCTTATATAATCGAATGTAAGAAAATTAATATTCGTTCAAACAAATCCCCTTCAAATGTGGGAGGATTCTATTCAACACAAATGTATTCATACAAATTCGTACAAATATCTGATATGAAGGCATACGTATCCGATACGTATCTGATATGTATCCCATAACATATCTGCTGTGAAAGCATCAAATCCATCCTGAATCCACTTTGAATCTGCCCTCAAACCATATTGAGTGCCCTCTGGATCCATTGCAGATGTGACTGGCACAGCTGTTTTCCTACCGCCCTGTTCACGAATGTTTCAAAGCATTCATATGAATACGAATGTCAATATACAAATGTTGTAATATTTGATTTGTATACGAATGTCTGAATTTGTACAAAATCATACAGATAACAAATGTTACAAATATTTGTGAATATTTGTGCACATTTCTAAAGGTGTGTTTATACAAGGGTCATCTGCATTTCAACCTCAAGTGGTATGTCCCAACACCAACACCCAACACCTATAGCTGGTACATCAACTGAAGCCTTTTCCAGATAGTGACGACTTGGCCAGAGTCATTCATGCTCTGGTAACCTCTAGATTGGACTACTGTAATGCACCCTACGTGGGGCTGCCCTTGAAGACGATCTGGAAGTTGCTGCTCGTGCAAAATGCAGCCGCTAGAGTGCTGACCGGGACAGTTGGCCAGACGCACATCAAGCCAGTTTTAAAAGGGTCACATTGCTGCCAATTCGCTGCCGAGCCCAATTTAAGGTGTTAACTTTGACTTACAAGGCGCTAAATGACTTGGGCCCCAAATATCTAAAGGGACACCTTCTCCCATACCAACCTGCCTGTGCCTTAAGATCTGCAAGTGAGGCCCTCCTGATTGTCCCACCGCCTTCAGTAGTGAGGCTGGCGGGCACCGGGGAGGGAGCCTTTTCAGTGATGGCCCCCAGACTATGGAATAGTCTCCCCCACAAGGTGTGTCACGCCCCTTCCTTATATATATTCAGGAAGGCAGCGAAGACACACCTCTTTGCCCTGGCCTTTGGCTGAGCTGATTATATTTTGCCCCCAGGACAGACACTATTATTTTAAATACCGAATGTACTGTTTTAAAGTTTGTTGAATTTTTGAAGGGTTTTTAATGTGTATCTTGTTTTTAATCTGTTGTTTTAACAGTTGTTACCCGCCCAGATACCTTTGGGTAGGGGGCAGGATAGAAATGTCAGTCAGTCAGTCAGTCAGTCAGTCAGTCAGTCAGTCAGTCAATCAATCAATAGCAACCTTCCACATGATAATGCCCATCAAGTATTTTAAGACTACACCTCACAAGAACTAGCATAGCCAAAGATGGAGAAGACGGAAATTGTGGTCCAACCACCACCGGAGGGCACCGAATTGGGCGTGAATACAACGAGACATCATACTAGAGGCGTGCATGAATGCAATTTTCAACATTCTATTTGATTCAAATCAGACATCTCAATGTCCAGATCCATATGAATAGAGAAAAAAACACGAATGTATTAAAATTCAAACTGACTCAAATACATTCATATCTATTCATATAAATATTTGATACGTATTTGACGATACGAATGTCGACAACATATACATCCCATATACATCCCGTTTTCATCCCGTACGTATCCATATGGATGCGTTCAGATACGAATAAGATGTATATGGATGCGTATGTAATACGTACATATCCGTACATATACAAATGTCTGAATGATTTAAAATATTTGTATTTGTTTGAATATTTAAAAACGAATGATTGGACATGGATTCGAATTCAAGTGTCTGAATTCGGCCGAACGCGACTGAATAGCGAATATTTCAAATATTCTTGCACATCCCTACATCATACCCTCATATAAAGCAATCTTCAGTTTTTGCGGACACTTGAAACTGGCTTAACAGTGGAGCCATCCGGGTCCATATTACATCTCCATGATTTCAGGTGGACGTCTCTCCCAGCCTTACTTAACCAAAAACCTTATGCCTGCATTCAACTAGGGCTGGCCAAGCTGTGGTGCTCCAGAAAGCTACAAATCTATCCTTCCTTGCTTTGGGTTGGATTGGCTGAGGCTCATGGGAGTTCCACTTCTGCAACATCTGGAGAGCCACAGTTTGCTACCTCTGCTATGGACCTTCTCCATTAACTTAAGCTGACAAAGCCTGTGATGCTCTCTGCACAGCAATTGAAGGAATCACAAAATCTAGACACAAATCTCTTTCCACTCCGTTAATGCTTTTCACACTCGACCTCCTGACCTTAACTTTAAGAAATCAAATGCAGCCTTCAATCAACGTATTTTTCAGATGGTTCACATTAGAGAAACAATAGGATACAGATTGAAAAACAAAGCAAAGCCATGTAACACAGCGGCAGGGAGTGCTTTGGAAGATGCCTACCTGCTGCTTTGGATACAATGGCAAGGAGCGGAATTTCTCATGAACTGAATAAATTCTATTTGAGTTGACTTGATGGGGTATCAGGCAAGGCTCTTGTGAAGGAACAATCCACGTGCATGAGCTGAGGGTTCTGCATGGCTATTTGCCACATTCAAAATCCGTTCAAATTCACACACTCAAACTGAACGTTGCCTACATTCGAAGACTGACATTTGCGTGCTTTTGCGCATTCATTCAAAGCTTTGTTATATTTGCAAACAGGGGGAGGTGGCAAAGCGGGCTGCTCGCTCACACCTGCAGCAGATCCAGAGCGGAACCGGAGCAGATCCAAAGTGGATTCAGAGTGGATTTGAAGTGTTCAGATCAGATTTGTAGAGGAAACTGGTGGCAGGGATTTCAAACTGGATTTGAACAGCAATCGAAGAACATTCACAGTGAATTTGAATCCTAGCACATTCGAAGGGGCTTTGTTCATAGGAGTGGGAATTTCTTGCATCTGATTGGATTCGAATTGAACAAGGAAAAAAACATTCATTCACATCTTTACATGGGGTGAGGCATCTCGCCGTCCTGAATTCTTTTTGAAATGCCACAAGGACTTCAAAACGGCCTGCGAAACAGCAAAGCGCCAGGAGGGGCCCCCCACCTGTGATGCCACCCCAGCCCAGCCACCATGGGACGCGCGGCGTCTACAGTCCATGCTCCAGTGTCTTCTGGAATTGACTGGTCCTGACCTGCATGTTCAATGCAGAATGGTGCATTACTACATCAAAAGCCTTTCCTTTTTCATCTAAGAGCATGAAACAGAAAGGTTCCAGGTGCAATTTTGAAGACCCAGGGCCTTTCTACACTCACTTCTCCATGGTCCAAACCAGTGGGCCTAGACTTGCCAGCACTAGGCCATGGAAGGGCATGGTTTGGAATAGTACTATCTGCACAATGATGCTGGTCCAAACCAACCTTTGATTTCATGATTTGATCCATACAGGTTTGAAAAGAAGAGGAAGAAGAAGAAGAGGAAGAGGAGGAGGAAGAGGAGGAGGAGGAAAAAGAAAAAAGAAGAAGAAGAAGAGAAGGAGGAGGAGGAGTGTGTAACATTTAATACATTCCCAGGTTTATTTCATTATACAACTTGGATCCCTTTTCTAGGATGGACTTTTAGTTGGGACTTTAATCAATTATATTACAGCTCTTAGTCGAGAAAGATGGAGGTGTAGGGAGGGGGCACACCGTAATGGCTTTTCTAATTGCTTGTTCTCTGTCACTTGTAACTAATCACCCTAGTCACACTGTTTTAGACTCCATTGTGGCTTTTTTTTAACACTCATTCAGCTGAAAAACACCTCCACTATTAAAGCAAAAAAAAAAAAGAGAAAAAAGAGGATACAATTAAGCCATACTTTTGACAACTGTCTCCAGCCCAGTAATGTGAAGAAATATTTTTTGACAATAGAGCTTTCCTGGCTCAAAATTCATCCAGCATCAAAATTCACCAGGCAGCCAGAAACCATTAATGCAAAGGCAAGCAGTGTGCAGCGCCACCTTCGAGTGCAGGTGTGGGTAAAGATGCCATACCATGGTTGCCCATGTCCTCCTGCAGAAGACTGGATGCAGACACAGATATTTATGCTCCAGAACCATCCAGGATAGACCACTGTACATGGCTTTGGAGGCTACTTCGGTTAGTTCAGAGAGTTGTTGCCAAGCTGCTGATAGGAGCTGGCTGTGGAAACCGAGTAGGGACGTCCATAAATATTCATCACTTTCGAAATTCGTATGAATTGGGACATTCGAACTCAAATCGAATGTTGGTCCATATGAAGATTGGCATTCAAATACGAATTGAATGCTTTGATACATTCATACGAAGCTTTGCTACATTCGTGAACCTGGGGAAGTGGGAAAGCGGCCGTCCCAGTCACATCTGCAACAGATCCAAAGCGGATTCAAAGCGGATTCAGACTGGATTCAAACTGGATTGAGAGCGCATTTGACGCATTCAGAGCAGATTACGGATGTGCACGAATATTTGAATGCATTTGAAATTCAATCGAATCGACTTAATTTCGACATTCGAATTCAAATCAAATGTCCTTAAATTCGAATTTAAAGATTTGATTTGAATTTTGAATTTTGGATCTATTTGTTCAAATTATTCGGACATTCGTATATTTATGGGTTTGTACACGATGTGTACTTGAAGATCTGCATCTTTCCCACATCCGTATGCATTTGTACGGATCCGTACAGGACAAAAACGGGTTGCATACAGGATAACTACGGAATGCATACACCCGTGCATGGATGTGTACAGACCTGGGGAAGATGCGCACGGGCATCTATGAATGTTGTCGACATTCGTAAGTGCAAATTTGAATAAAAAATTCAAACGAATAGATTTAGGTTTGCTTAATTCAAATTGAATTGGGCTAAATTTGAATTTTAAACATTCGGGTATTTGATTCGAATTGAATCCCAAAAATTGCATTCGTGCACACCCCTAGAGCAGATATGTAGGAGATTCATAGGGGATTCAAATCAGATTCATATCAAACATTCGTACTGAATTCAAATCCTACCACATTCAGAGGGGATCTATTCAAATGAATAATTTTTTTTTTTTTGTTTCGGCATATTATTCAATATGAATCAAACACACACACAAAATGTGCACATCCCCAGAACTGAGCCCCCTTCGGCACTGGGTTGAATTCCGGGTGATATTCCAGAATAGGGACCACTGGGGGCTGCCAAAGCCTGGACTAGCGTGTGGACGGTAGGATCCAATTCTGGGATATAATCTAGAATAAGGTGGAGTACAGAAAAGACCCTAATCTTGCTAGTTGGCAAACCTGAGCTCTAAGATCTGCTGGGCTTTAAAGGCCAGGTCCAATACCTTCAAAACATGGCTTGCTGCTGCTGTTCTTAAGGACTAATGCCTGCTGACTTACATGGACACGTTCACGCAGTTTTCTTGGCAGATACAGAAGTGGTTTGCCATTGCCGCCTCCCCTTCAACGAACTGAACTTTCAAGCTTTTTTTTTGTAGGCATTTGCCCTACCACTCCGTGAACCAGTTTATTTAGGCAAGCCTTTGACCAGTAATTAGCAGTTTAATTTTATTTCAGGTGTACAGAGAATTTTGTTGATTTCTGGACCCTCCTGAAGTGTAATAAATTAGCAAACACCTGGAAGGAACCAGCCGGCAAGGTGCTTTGAAAACAGGCCATGAGCTCACCAAACCCAGTTTGCAAGGGTGGGTTTTTTTTAACTGTGGATTTGGGCGATTTGTTCCACATGCAGTCTGGATTAGAGCCTTGGCATGGGGATGCTCCGAGTCAAATTCAGGTTCGCTTTGGAATATACAGTGCATGGGGACAAGCCCTACGGGTTTCTGGCCCTGCCTGGATGCATAAACGTAA
Source organism: Aspidoscelis tigris stejnegeri (assembly GCA_023333525.1). NCBI lineage: Eukaryota > Metazoa > Chordata > Lepidosauria > Squamata > Teiidae > Aspidoscelis > Aspidoscelis tigris. The sequence goes on along the minus strand of JALMGA010000022.1, from coordinate 3,272,985 downwards.
GGAATATTGGTCATATGGAGGCTTTCACGGCTGGATCCAACCTCATTTGCAGCAGTTTTGGGGCTGTTATGCCATGTTCCAGCTGAGGACCCAAGCTTTTGGATATAGCTGCAATACCCATCTTCAGAGGCATTTGCTCTTGGACAATTCAAAGGAAAGTAAGAAATATTTTTCTAGACCAAGCCAGTGGCCCTTCTAGTCCAGGAACCAGTTTGATCTACTGGTTAGGAAGCCAGACTCTTATCTGAGAATAGTGGGTTTAATTCCGTCCTCCTCCGTGAAGCTCGCCGGGTGACCTTGGGCTAGTCACAGCACCCTTTCTGAGCTCTCACAGCCCCACCAACCTCACAGGGTGTCTGTTGCAGGGAGAAGATCAGCAGCTTTTAGTCCCCCCATAAAGGGTGAGAAAAGCAGGGTAGAAAAGCCAACTCTTTTTCACATAGCGGCAGCCAGTTGCAGGGCATAAATCTACCTTTGCCCTGTTCATGGCTTCCCAGCAGTTGGCCTTTGGTGGAGCAGGATCTCATCCAGTCCCCCAGCCCATTCTCACAGTGGCAGCCCAGTGCGTATGAAAGCCCAGAAGAAGAGGAGGAGGTTTTTATACCCCACTTTTCTCACCCATTCAAGGGGACTCAAGGCTGCTGATAAACCTCCTGTTCTTCTCCCCACAAGTGTCACGCTGTGAGGCACGTGAGGCTGTGAGAGCTCAGAAGGAAAGCTGAGACTAGTCCAGGGTCACCTAGCTGGCTTGGTGAAGGAAGAAGGAGTGTTGGCTTTCATACCCCGCTTTCCTCACCCTTAGGGAGACTCAAAGCTGCTGCCAAACCTTCTGTTCTTCTCCCCACAATGGGGCTGTGAGAGCTCAGAAAGAGAGCTGTGACTATTAATTTTACTAATTTATTATTTATATTTCTATCCAGCCCTATACCCAGGTCTCAGGGCAGGTATCAACCTTTAAAATCCAACATATCAAAACATCGTATGTATTTAAAACAATAAAAACCACAGCAACATTTAAAACCCAACATGTTAAAAACAGAACCATGTCAATTGAAACAATAATGTTTGCAGTGGGGGAAACATGGCCAACATTTAGCCCAAGGCCTGAGCAAAGAGCTGCATCTTCTCCTCCTTCCTGAACGTAAACAGAGAAGGAGCCTGACATACCTCAAGGAGGAGACTATTCCATAGCCTGGGGGCCATTACTGAGAAGGCCCTCTCCTGGGTGGCCACCGCCTCGCTGCTGAAGGGTGGTGAGACTCCGGAGCCTTTGCCAATTGCTTCGGAGGGATTTCGGAGGGAAGTCCACGTGGTCTGGGCTAACAGCAAATGGACCGCGCTAACAGCTCCGGAGCCTCTCCGAAATCTTTGCCGATCTCTTCGAAGTGACTTCGGAGTCATTTCGGAATGATTTCGAAATGACTCCGAAATCATTTCAGAGCTGGGATTTTGGGGCTCCCCCCCCCAAGGGTGCATCCCCTCCCCCTAGCCTCCTCTAGACCCCATTGCCTGTCACTTGTGGATACAGGCTTCCTTTAATCCGGATTTTCTGGCTGAAGACCCCATTGTGGATCCTATTAATGGGGTCTACAGAAAATCCAGATTAAACGCTGAGATGTACCCGAGGTGTGGTGGAAACAAATGTGTCCTAAATGGGTGCCGTGGTGGAAATGAGATCATCTCACCCAAATGGGTCCCTAATGGGTGCAAAAATGGGTACTAACTGACCGTGGAAAAACACCCCTATATCCAAATCCTCATCTAGAGAATACGCTCTCTTGACTTAACATAGACCCAGTTGCCCTGAGCTGTAGACTGAAGGATCAGAAAGATACTTCTAAAATTACAGTTATACATAAGCTCTTTGAAAAGACACGGAAATTGTTTCTTTGTTGCGGGGGCCTTAATTTCCGTAATAACTACACTCCCAAGTGCTTTGTATTGTATAAACAGAGTTCCTAGTATTTGCTATGGCTTTTTTTTTCTCCTTTTCATCCTTGCATTGCAGATGTAATACATTATAAATACAATAAATACGAGAGATAAATAAATAAAAAAAATTAAAAAGGCAAGCCGAGCGACTCTTTGCTTTCAGGCCTTCTCACTGAGAAACCCATACCCTCACAAATAGAATTAGATTAGTTATCCTCTAAGAAGCACTTTATTGATCTGGAAAGGCACAAACAGTCAACGGATTGCACAATAACTCAAGCTAAAGGCTTTTTGGATAATGCAATATGGCCGGAAGCAAAGCAACATTGTCAGAACTGATGCAAAACCCTAACATATCCAAAACTGGCAGTGCTTATTATTAGTTTTATTCAAAATGTTTTTGAAAGAAAGAAAGAAAGAAAAAAGGGATCAGCTATTGAAAGCACCGAAAAGAGGTGAAAAATAATCCATAATTCAACCGTTCTGGCCTCTAGGTATACAGTTTTAGGCTGCACCCAGATGCATTTTTGAGCAAGTGCAGTTAGAAGGAAAGAGCGCCGTTTGGAAACAAAGAGTTTGATTCACACTAAGTCCACAATACAGGGAACATTCAGGATGGAGATGGGCACAAATATTCGTAGGCATTCAAAATCCGATCAAGCGCGCCAAATTTCGACATTCGAATTGGAACAGAATGTCCTGAAATTCGAATCTGAACATTCAAATTGAATTTTGAATTTCGGGTCTATTTGTTTGAATTATCCGGACACTCGTATGTGTACGCGTACTTGAAGATCTGCACCTTTCCCGCAGCCGTACGCATTTGTACGGATCCGTACGGGACGAAAACGGATTGTGTATGGGATAACTACAGGACGTATGTATGGCCGTGTACGGATGTGTACGGATGTCGAGAAGGCGCCTTCGGGCATCTAGGCATGTTGTCGACCTTCGTGAGTGCAAGTTTGAATCAAAAATTTGAACAAACAGATTCGAATTTGCTTAATTTGAATTGAATTTTGTTAAATTCAAATTTAAATGGAATGGAATTTTTTTGAGTATTCGAATTGACTTGATTAGAATGTAAAAAAAAAAAAAAACATTCTTGCACAACCCTTATACAGGCATTTCCCTGTGTGAGTGCCGCCCATTAAGCTCAAAGGGAAGTCAAAGAGACAAATGTTGCCTGTTCTTGACTCCCTGCAAATGGCCTCCAGAGGCATCCTGCCTGTCCCTCCAGCCTGGAGGCAGTACCTAGGCATCCATTCTAGTAGCCATGGATACCCCTGTCCTCCCTAAATATGTCTATACGAACATAAGAGGAGCCTTGCTGGATCAGGCATCCCATCTCTTACAGTGAGACACCAAGTGCTTCTGGGCAAAACCTGGAAATGGCCTTTGAAAGCATCCTGACTGTCCCTAACCTGGAGATGGCACCTTGGCATCCATTCTAGTAGCCACTGATGTACCTGTTCCTCGGCTAAATAGGAGGAGCCCTGCTGGATCCGCTCACAGCCTATCTAGTTCAGCAACCACCTCACCCAGTGTCCCACCAGTTGCTTCTGGGAATCTCACGCAGAAGACAAGAGCGAAGGCTTCACCTGTTCTCAACTCCCTAAAAATGGCCTTTAGAAGCATCCTGCCTGTTTCTCCACCCCAGATGTGGCACCTAGGCATCGTAGGAACCTAAGAGGAGCCCTGCTGGATCAGGCTGCAGCCTATCTTGTCTCATACAATAGCCCACCAATTACTTCAAAGCATCTCAGAGACACAAAGGCAAAACCTTCACCTGCTCTTGACTCCCTGCAAATGGCCTTTAGGGGCATCCTGCCTGTCTCTCCAATCTTCTCATTTTCCATTTAGCATTCATGAAACACCAAGGCAGAGAACAGTCCGGATTTAAAGGGTTTCTTCAACCAGGTGTACAGTTGCCACAGATAATTTCTGGGACTCACGTGAAGTGGGAAAGACGTTCAGAATTTGCCTTCCGATCAGCCTTGCAGATTAACAGCTGTACACAACTCGGAAATTTGCAAAGCCCACCAAGCATGCATGAATTATACATTTCTAACTGTTTCAAGCTAATGTTCCATAATCCTTCTGTGGAGATTTTGCAGAGAAACGGAGATCATTACCTTTTGTAAGGCTTCCTGATTGCAAATAAAAGCCATTTAGAAGCTGAAAGGAGGGACCGACAACAAGCAAGCAAGCATTTTCTTCATTATGCTCATGGAACATTAACAAGATGCTAATAAGTAGGCAGAAATAATTACGTACACACCTAAATTTCCACCACAGCAAACAGAGAGCTTCCCCCTGGAATTTATTTCGCAGTGGAACCAACACGGACTGCTGCAATCTTGACATTTTACAGCCTGGGAGACGCGCAAGTTCGTCAGACCCAATTAAATTAAAATGCAACATGCAATCACCTTTTATGCAAATTCTTAAAAGGCTTTATTACATTATATGCTAATTTTGAGTTTCGTATTCCTTAGATGATAAATTACCCAATACTGTTGCTCAGTACATTAAATAGACTCCAAGCCAAAAGATTTTAATTCTTCCATTCATCTTTCCACAGCAATCTGAGACAACGGATATTTCATCTTCTAGAAACATAATCCTCCGCCCACCACCAACAACCCAATGCTTAAATAATCATTTTATTTGCCATCAAACAAAGCCTATGAAAGGGGCTCAAGTTCCTCCTATCCTGAGGAGCCAGGGCTGGGACCAGTGCAGGGGGAAACTGGCTTCATGGGGGAGGGCGGAACCAAACCCGGTATTCCCGGATAAGAATCCAGCTCCCTAATCACTAAACCAAACTGGCCTAGTGGTTTCCAAATGGAGGTCTCTCCCCATTGCTCTGCACTCTCATTCCACTGGCTTTCCATCGCCCATGGTATGCTAGATAAGAGTCAATCCTGCAAATGCAGCCTACAGGATTCTGGGAAGACAAACAGAGCGATCACATGGGCTTTTCCTGAGCAACGTGGAGGAACAGTGAGATATTTTAAGAATAATGATGACAATAATAATGGAAAACGCCATGAGAAAATAGCCAGATGTGAAGACCTGAAGACAGAAGTGCGTAGACTAGTGATGGCCAACCTATGACACGTGTGTCACAGGTGACACGCCAAGCTCTTTTGGGTGACACACATGGTCACCCTGGCACCTGGGCGTGTAGTGCTTGCTTGTTCTTGAAGTGTACAAAATAGCAACTTTCAATTGAAGATTTAGCAAACAAAATTCAGCAACAAAATCCACTAATGTAAAGAATCGCTTTTGCTTTTAATAAAATACATATATCAAAAATATATATATTTTTTTTTACTAGAGCTACAAATATCACAAAATTATGGATATTTCTAGATGTGACACAGTACCTGAGTTAAGCTAGGTTTTCTTGCAAATTTTGACACACTGAGCTCAAAAGGTTCAACATCACTGGCGTAGACTCTGGCGCAAGCCGGCAGCTGTGGACCAGTGGTGATCGGCACACTTAGAGCACAAAAGACCGTGAAACAAATCAGTGTTGACAAAATCACCATCGGTCGACTGTAAAAGCCACACTGCCAAGATCTCTGTGCATCATCGGCCAGTACATCACAAGATCCTGAGTTCTTGGTAAGGATTCCATGCGCAGTGAAGACCAACCCATGATCTGGTGTTTGTGCTGTCCTGTTGCTTTATGTGTTCATAATAATAATAAACACGCAAGACGTAACTTCAGAATCTCTGGCTCCCCCAGATTCATTTCCCAACTCCCCCACCCCCCCGGAGTCTAAAATCTAACCTAGATCCAGACATTATGGGAACATCGAAGAACAAGAAACTGAATATTGTAATATATGGAGATTTAACACACAAGCTATACAGCCAGGTTATTAGATCTAGTACTAGGCAAGAAACAGCACTTTTAGATTGTATTAAGTTTCCATAATTATGCATAAATTCAGAACACGTTAGCTGTTTTGACATAGAACTGAAGGAAGAGGCGTCATGCTTCTTAAACAGGCAAGGCTGAATGACAGGGGATTTAGCAGGAACACCATAGTTTTCCTTCTGTTCCTGTATTCCAGATCTTAGCATCTCATAGCCCCATTCAGGGCCTCTTTTGTCTACACACCAGGGCACCAGACAGAGCATAATCCAGATACTGGTGCATTAGTGAATTACTTATTGATGGGTTATGTGACCATATCACACCCTTATGTACAAGTTAAAAAGTATAAGATCTATCACTTGGTGTACTAGTGAGGATTAGGGGAGGTCCACAAATATCTGGAACATTAGAAATTCATCTGAATTGACCAGAATTCAGCCATTCGAATTCAGACTGAATGTTGGCACCTTTGAAGACTGAAATTCAAACTGGAGCTGAATGCTTCAGAGCATTCATGTGAAGCTTCGTTACCTTCATGATCCTGGGGAGGTGGGAAAGGGGCTGCCCCAGTCACATCTGCAATGGATCGAGAGTGGATTCAAAGTGGATTGAGAGTGGATTCAAAGTGGATTGGGAGTGGATTTAAAGTGGATTCATGTGGATTTGATGCATTCAGAGCAGATACGCAGGGGATACATATCAGATATGTAGGGGATTTTTATGGGATTCATAGGGGATATGTGGAAGAATCATATGCAATTCATATTGAACATTCGTATTGAATTTGAATCCTACCACATTCAAAGGGGATCTATTTGAACGAATATGAATTTTCTTGCGTACGATATGAATCGAACACTGTCGTTCTGATTGGCTGGTGCACAGATCAGGACCGTGGCAAGTTAAATCCAGAAAGGTCTCCCCTTTCAAGGGCAGCCTGCTGTTATTTGGTACCATCAAGGGACAGTTAACTCTTGGTGACATGACACATGAACATATCCATGTAGATTCCTTGGAAGATACAAATGAGGTTGGTTGCAACCTTTGTCTTGGGAGACTGAGGGATCAAACTTACAATCATTTGCTTTCTGGACAGTTATTCTTCCTCTGGCCACTCTCCTTACAAAGATACATGAGGCAAAACATTACAATAGAACCACTGCTGGATTTCCTGTAATAGCAATGTTGGGGATATGGCCTTCATATTCTGGGATTATACTGAACATCAGAACATAAGAGGAGCCCTACTGGATCGGGCCACAGCCCATCTAGTCCAGCGTCCTGTCTCACACGGTGGTCCAGCAATTGCTTATGGCCATCTCAGGCTGAATTCAAAGGTAAAACCTTCACCTGCTCGCGACTCGCTGCAGATGGCCTTGAGAGGCATCCTGCTTGTCTTTCCAACCTGCAGGTGATACATGAGCATCCATGCTAGAAGCCATTGGTGCATGTATCCTCCATGAAAACTGGAAATGCTATGGATACATGCAGCATTCCAATGTAGTCCTAGGCAGGGATTTGATTCGAATTGAATATCTGAAAATTCAAATTGATTTGAATCGATTTGAATCCATTCATTCAAATTTTCTATTCGAATTTGCACAGACAAATGTCAACAACATTCTTATGTGCCCATACACATAATTACATATCCTGTACGCATCCATATACATCCTGTATTTATCCCATATGCATCCCGTTTTCATACCGTACAGAACTGTACAAATGTGTACAGATGTGGGAACAAGGTGTACGTGCGAGTACGCATCGTGTACACAGCTGTACCCATACGAAAGACTAAATAATTCATACGAATAAATTCAAAAATCCAAAATTCATTTGAATGTTTAAATTCAAATTTATAGACGTTCAATTCGAATCTGAATTGCCAAATTCGAATGAATTCAATCAAATTTTGAATGTTTTGAATATTTGTGCACTTCCCTGGTCCCAGGAGAATCAAGAGTTTTAACCCTTAGCGAACTCATTTTAAAATGTGTTTTTGTATTGGATTTATTCTAATTCACCCTGACCTCTGGCTCTTAGCTGGAACACAAATGAATACAAAACCCAGGATCAGCGGCAGAAGGTGTGGTCTTTTCCCTGCCTCCTATTATGCAGCCTATTTAGCCTGCAAACGCATCTGGATTCCCAATTGCAGAAGTGACGCTTGATCAGCTCTCCTCCTCTAAATGACCTCAGTTTTAGAAAGCCGCGTTGATCTAGAATGATCTCAAAGGGAAAGTCCAAACTCAAAGGAAGGAAGAAAAGGGCTCTCTCTGCCCATCCATGAGCTGAAAGACACTTGGCAGAACAGGACTGGGCTGGCACAATTTGGAATGGCTTAATAGAAACGCTCCTGGAAAGGAAAAGGTGAAATTAAAGGTGATGGGCTGTGGCCCTTGGGTCTTGCGGGGGAAGGAGAACCACTGCAAAAAAAAAAAAAAAAGAATTAAAAAAAATTAAAATACAGTAAGGATAAAAATAGCACTCTGCATTTACTGGAGGGAGAGAGAGAGAGAGAGAACGCTGACTGGGTAGACCTGTGAGAAAGAATTAATAATTCATAGCTGAGCTAGCCCCAAGTTTAAGAATTTTATTGGTAAGGCAGGAAAAGAAAAGGAGGAAAAGTAATACTCAGCAAAATGAGGGCTTAGCGAGGAGAGTGAATGCAGACAGAAGGTGATCTCTGCAGTTGGGAGAGATGGAGTCCCAGCCGCAGCCGAACCAGAGATCACATTGACAGTCCTTTATTGAGCTTTGGGAATCAGGAAGGTCCACTCCAGGGTAGAGACAGTGTTGAGACAGTGCTAGAGACATGCATGAACAAAAATCGCGTACTTGGGGGTTCGAATCGAACCGAGCGCCCGTTTGTTCAGTTTGACAGCAAGCCATTTAATCGAACTTGTTAATGAAAAAAAAAACCCTTTTCAAGTGCAAAAACACAGCAAAACCGAACAGTTTGGCTGAATTATTTGTTTTTGCCAGCAGGGAATTGGTCTTGTTTAAGCGAATTTACCAATAGTGAAGCTTCAATGCAAACAGCTCTGAATTGAAACTATTTGATTGAATATTTGCTGGTCCAAAGACACAGCAGAGGCAGGGCAGAAAGGCCCTTTGAGTGCGTTCTGCTGGTTCTTCAATGCACGCATGGCTGAGATTTTCATTTTCTCCCGTACCAACCTCCCTGTGCCTTAAGATCTGGAGGGGAGACCCTCCTGGTTGTCCCACCACCCTCAATAGTAGGATGGGTGGGCACTCAAGAGAGGGTCTTCTCAGTGATGGCCCCCAGGCTGAGGGACAGTCTCCCCCTCGAGATGCATCAGGCTCCTTCACTGCACACGTCCAGGAAGGCGGTGAAGACACACCTCTTTGCTCTGGCCTTTGGCTAAACGTGGTATAGTTTCTCCCTACACCAAACATTATTGTTTAATACTGTTTTACATATATGGGGTTATTTTAACATGTCTGTTTTTAAATGCTGTTACCTGGCCTGAGACCTTAGGGTATAGGGCGGGATAGAAATGTAAATGTAAATATAAATTGCAATTGGCTTTTACTGGCTGCTTCCTAGGGGATGTGACATTAAGAAATTTGTGATCAAGCAGTAAATAAATGTGTGTGTATGTCTGTGTGTGTGTGTGTGTTTAGTGGTCAGTAGCCTTTCCTGTCTTGCGTTACGTCACATTTTGAGTTCTCCAAGCAATGGATTATTTAGCTCCAAGATATATTTCAGATGGGGCTCAGAGACCCCACTGAAGTGTTAAGATAACCCTTTCTAAGGCTGTGGTCACACTTAGGCTACATTTCCATTGAAGTTTTCAAGCAAACTGAGTCCGTTTTCGGAGCTGTGCGTTCCCAAAGGATTAGAGGAATCTGCAGTTTCTGAGGATTAAAGAACCCCAAATGTGTACTATCTATATTCAGATAAAAAGAAAACTCGCAACGAGATTTAGAAATAATCCTCACTTTTTGTGAATGGGAACGCACAGGGTTTTTTTGGGGGGGGCGGGAAGGGGCATTCTTTTCAGTTCCCCCTGGCCCAATAACCACCCATTATTTTCCTCCTTTTTCTTCCAGCTGTAATGGCTAGAGCAGAGCAGGCAGCCACCATTGCAATGTTACAAGAGATTCCATCCATCCATCCATCCATCCATCCATCCATCGATTTATATTTACATTTTTATCCCACCTTATACCCTAAGGTCTCAGGGCAGGTAACAGCATTTAAAAACAAACATGTTAAAATAGAGCCATATATAAAAAACAGTATAAAACAATACATTACATTGTAACAGCAGGAGATTCTGACAAGGGCAGAGAAGAGGTACTCTTTTTCATCTCTCCCTTCCCCTCCCCTTGCTGCTTTCTGCATAGAGAGTCTGATCCCTGTCCCATAAAGCCGGGATATGATGCAAAAGAGAGGGGGCCAGCCCCCCCCTTAATCCGCATTATAAGCTATAAATGGGGACATGAAAAAACAGAGCTCAATTCAGATTAAATTTATCTGGATTTAAAACTGTATTAAACTGTGCAGTGGGGATACAGCCTTAAGGTTTAATTCAGCTTCAGTCCAATTTCAGAGTAAGAGCACATTCCCACCTACTTCCAACCCAGATTACTCTGGTCCAGAGTAATCCGGGTTCTGATGTGGGTTAGGGTTGGAGGCCGGGAACAGCACCGAGCACACATCGAGCTGTTCCCAAACCAAACCCGCAGGTGCACACAAGCACACCTGCAAACGGCGGAGTGGTTTTGGGGGAAAGGAGCCGCCGCCACCACCCCGGCCTCGGCCACCGTCCGACACTTGCTCCCTCGCTTGCCCCTCCCTCGCTTACCCCAGCCTCCTTCTCCTCCTCCTACGATCCTGCAACAACTGTCTGCCATTGTGACATTCCCTCCCCGCATCCCCCGGCCTCTTCCTCCTCCTCTGATCCTGCAACAACCATCTGCCACTGCCGCACTCCCTCCCTGAACCCCCCCCCCTCACTCACTCGCTTCACTTGTTCACCCCAGACACCAGCTTTCGCTGGGACTAAAATCCGGACTGGATAAGAAAGTCCTCATCTCATCAGGTGTTTTTTCCCCCCGGATTTCTGCAGGGGTTTCTGCAGAAAATCTAGGGGAAATTAACAGGCATGGGAACAGCCCTCCCCAAATTCAGACCACTGGCAAATTTAATGGGAACGCTAGTTGCCAAGTCTGAATCCAGTCCAGCTTTTAGTCCCAATGGGGATGCAGCCTTAGAGAATAGAACAGCAAAGTGGCCAGCTGTTTTCTTTCAGGGTTAAATAGCTCAGAAAATTCACCTTTGGGATAGATAATGTGGGAAGAAAGTTACTGGTCACTTTGCTGATGTGTTCTCTTGCTCCAAAAGTGGACTGAAACTGGATTAAACCTCAGGTGTGACCGCAGCCTAAATCTCACATAAATGTCTTATCTTGGAACCAGCTTAAGAATGTTGTATCAACTGTGGTTATACTTTGGTCCAGTGGTTAAGGAGCCTGACTCTTTTCTGGGAATACCAAGTTTGATTCCACACTCCTCCATGAAGCCAGTTGGGTGACCTTGGGTGAGTCACAGCTCTCTTCTGAGCTCTCACAGCCCCACCTACCTCATAGGGTGTCTGTTGTGGGGAGAAGAACAGAAGGTTTGTCAGCTGCTTTGAGTCCCCTTAAATGGGTGAGAAAAGCGGGGTAGATAAGCCAACTCTTCTTCTTCAATGCCCAGCTTATGGAAATAATTACCACCTGAGGTCGCCGAGTTCCCTCCGGCACTGAGTGAATGAAAATATTGCACCGTGGAAGGAAGGGAAATACAATAGCTAGACAATGTGGGTTTTTCCTAACAGATTTACAGATCTGGAGTGCCACTAGCTATAGAATTCAGCCCATCTGCTAGGTTCTTGGCTCTCCATAAACATCAAAACAAAACAACACCATACATGCAGAATCTCTCATAGCTAATTGAAAGATCAAAACCACAGGGCGCTTGATAGCATGTGAGTATAAGCATCAGGAATTGGTACACCTGGGAACAAAGTTGAACAGTAGACACACATGTTAATTTCTCCATTCCCTCGGCATTTGGCAAGGATCAGAAGCTGACAGAAATCTGCACCAAAATGAAGAGGAACAGCTTGATTACTGGAGATCCAGGTTTTCTGGTTCTAACCGACAGGGACTGCCTGGGTCATAAGAACCTAAGACGAGCCCTGCTGGATCAGGCCACAGCCCGTCTAGTTCAGCATCTTGGCTCACACAGTGGCCCACCAACTGCTCATGGGCACCTCAAGGAGAAGACAAGGGCAAACCTTCACAAAATAAGCAAGGTCACATTAATAATAGTCATGGAAGAGTGATTCAAATGTGTCTCTGTGCATGACCTGATAGCTGTCATAGATGTTCATGGCTGTGTTCAGCAAAGCTGCGGAAGGTAGATGAGAGAGAAGATGCAAGACAAGGTAGGTGGGCGGGATCAGAGGGGTTACCTGGACATCCTTGGAAGAGCTATGAGAGTTTGCTAAGAGTTTGCCTGTACCATCATGATACATCCATAAGCACATAAAAGTAGCCCCGGATCAGGCCACAGTCCATCTAGTCCAGCATCGTGTCTCACACAATGGTTCACCAATTGCTTCTGGGCATCACAAGCAGAAGACGAAGGCGAAACCCTCAGCTGCCCTTAAATCCCAGTAAATGGCCTACCTGTCTCCCCAGCCTGGAGGATGTACCTAAACACCCATTCCAGTAGCCATTGATACACCGTTCCTTAAAGCCATCTAGGCTGGTTGCTGTCACCGCCTCTTCTGGCAGCAAATTCCATAGACCAATGAGCCTTTGGGTAAAGAAATCCTTTCCTTTCCAGTTCAAAGATGCTCAGAAATTGTAACAGAAACACAATTTGTGGGACCACTTGTCAATTTCCTTGCTTTGGAGAAGATTCATGGTCGACCCCCAGTACATGGACACCTCTATGCAGTTTCCACAGCAGAGATAGAGCAGCAGTTTGCCATGGCCTACTTCTATGGAATAGCTGGCGATCAAACTGCCAACCCAGGCAGTATGTTCTACCACTGAGCTACAGCCACTCCCAGACTCCACAGTACCTAATTTCCCATGGGTTCCCAGTTTTCTAGGCAGGGATACAGAAGTGGTTTGCCATTTTCTGCTTCTAGGGAGAGGTTGGGGATCGAGCTGGCAACCCACTGCTTTGCAGGCAGTTTGCTCTACCATGGAGCTCCAGCCATTCCCAGACTCCATGGGCATGTCTTTGCAGCTTTATTAGCAGAGATGCAGCAGTGGTTTGCCATTGCCTGCCTCCGAGAAGAGGCTGAGTATTGAACTGGCAATTTCTGCTTCCCAGGCTTAGTGAATTAACACTAAGCCACAGCCCCTCCCTGTAATATTATTGCCTGTAATAAGATTGAAATATTTAGCAGCAAGTGTGATTTTGTTCCCAGCTTTGTCTTAACTGGCGGTGTATTTGTGTACTTTTGTCCTCACTGCAAGCCACCAAGCACAGCAACAGCAACTAAGCAAGGGGAAGCTTTAATTAATAATAATACCAGACTCCCCTAGGCCCCTTGGCAAACCGGAGGACCTCGCATCTCGGGCACACATGCTCCAAATCCATCATGCGCGCGGCAGGGTTGCCGCGAGGAAAAAAAGGAAAAAATAATTGGCAAGAAAGGCAAACCTAAAGGGACCCACATTTTCACTCTGTCAACACAAGCAGCCTTGCCAGGCAAGAGCCGGCAGGATGAAAAAGTGCCAACACACATTTGGAGATTTAAAAAAGAACAGAAACTGTGTCAATAAAAAGCCCCAAATCATTTGCTCCACAACATTTGGAGGGAAGATGTTATGGGGACGCAGATGGAGGAGACGGTGAGTAAATCTAAGGCTATCCCGGAGTCAGGAAACTTCAAAGGCAGCCTTTGGGTCCTCGCTTTGCACATGAAAGAGGCCTGGGATGCAAGGACTGAGTTCAGTCCCTACCGGGGAACTGGGCCCAGTGGGTCTCTAGGATGAACAGAGTCCTTAGAAAAACAGGCAGGCTCTCCAGCCAGCTGGGACTGGGAGACCCAAGGAGGTAACCATCAAGGACGCAGAGTAGAGTCTCTATCACCTAGGAAACTGAAAAGGGGATCCACTCCTGAACACTCCTGAGGTGATCAATTAGCTCGGTATTATGGAAATCCATCGGGCCGCAAGGGACAGCTCAGTTAGGCTGGCAACCAACAAACAGCTGGTGATGAGAATTCAAAGCAGCCAGAAAGAGGTTTTGCCTCCCAAAATTCACACCTGGCATTCTTTCCTTCCTTCCTTCCTTCCTAGCAAGAAAAAGGGTTTGCTTCCCAGAATTCACACCTGGATTCCTTCCTTCCTTCCCTTCCTTGTTCCTGTTACAAAACCTACATTGATTTTCATTCTTGGAATTCAAAGCAGCAAGAAAGAGGTTTTGCTTCCCAAAATCCACACCTTCCTTCCTTCCTTCCTTCCTTCCTTCCTTCCTTCCTTCCTTCCTTCCTTCCTTCCTTCCTTCCTTCCTTCCTTCCTTCCTTCCTTCCTTCCTTCCTTCCTTCCTTCCACTACTGAGCTAGAGCCCCACTTCCAGTTGCCTTCTTAGAACACCAGTTTTTAACAGCATTGTTCCTATACTGTTGGACTCCCATATCCACTGGGGATACCTTCCAGCTCCTACCGTGGTTACCTGAAATCGTGGATAATCGCAAACAGGCCTTCTGGTTCTGGGGTCGTGCAACCCCAGAACCAGAATTGCTTTTCTGGCCTCCAGAAGGCATATTTCGGCCTCTGGAGAGCATCAGAATAGGCGTGTGATGCCACCGGTGCCTCTCATGCGCCCCCTCACATTTTAGGACAGGTTCTGGTGGCATCACATGCCTATTCCAATGCTCTATGGAGGCTAAAATAGGTCTTCCAGTTCTGGGTACTTTCCCCTTATTGCATCTGTGGGGGGAGGGGGCTGATCCTGTAACCGTGGTTAACTGAAACCGTGGTTACTGAATCAGTGGATACAGGGAGTCTACGTCACTCTATGAAGCTGATGGACAATCAGTGGATACATTGGGGTCTTCAGCACTCTATGAAGCTGATGGGCAGGAGAGTAAGGACCCACAAGGGGAAGTCCCCCCCCCCCGAGGTCCATTGGACAGAAGAGGTGGTGACAGCAACCAGCCAGGATAGCTCTAAAGAAAGGATTAGATGATTTCATGGAGCAACTACCAGAATGGATGCCAGGGTCCTGCCTCCAGAGACCTCTCTGCACTTACCTTTATAGGCAGCCATGCACCAGGGCTGGTACACATCAGGTACAGGAGGTCCACTCGCATTTCTGGCCGGTGAGGGACATTCCCACCAGCCAGAAATGCAAACGGTCCTCCGTGGATCGGCCCACGCTGCTGCCACGAAAGGCTGGGTCCTGGCTCCTTGCTAGCTCTATTGGCTTCCACCAGCCTGTGATGCACCGGTAGCCCGATGCAGAGGGCCGGGACCCAATCGCAGCAATGTTTGGGGGCACATGCCCCACCATCTGTTGTGGTTTGGTCCCCTACCAGCCCTGCCCAATTGCGGCCACATTGTGCACAAGACGCCGGCAAGTGATCAGAGCTGGCAACATAGCTGCAGCTGTGCAAGACGCCGGGAATCAGTCTTGACCGGCAATGCAGCCAAACGTGTACAGACATGCAGCGAGCTGGACAAAGAGTGAATGGTCGCACCGCCGGACACCTGCAGTAAGTCTGGGGTAGAGGGTAAATTGTGCTCCTGACTTAATCAGCAGTTAGTACACCTCTAGTGAGGGCGGGCACACTTCTAGGCTGTGGCTAATTGTTTACCAGAGGCCTAAGTGCAAATTGGCTTCTGGTCAGAGGGTCAAGCAGGAGGCCTGCCTAGGCCACTTACAAGGATTCAAGAGCAGGTGAAGGTTCTGCCTTCGTCTTCTGCTTGAGGTGCCCAGAAGCAATTGGTGTCGGCCTATTTATTTATTTGTTCGCTTGCTTGCTTCTATTTCTATCCCACCTTATACCTGAAGGTTTCCGGGCGGGTAACAAAATTTAAAATCAGATATATATTAAAACAACAGTATACACTAAAACAATAACAGTGGCTGTAGAGTGGGAAGAGACAGTATATTCCCATTCAGACAAAGGCCAGGGAAAAGAGGTGCGTCTTCACTGCCCTTCTAAACATATACAGGGAAGGAGCCTGATACATCTCAAGAAGGAGACTATTCCATAGGCTAGGGGCCATCACTGAGAAGGCTCTCTCCCGGTAGGTGGAGCAACCAGGAGGGCCTCCCCTCCAGATCTGACGGCACAGGTTCTTATGCTCTGTGATATCTGAGAGTGATAAGGTTATAAACTTCATCCATGCTGGGGGTTTTCCTTGTATATTGCAAATTTGAGTATATCTATAGCTGCAGTAGGCAAGAACACACCCAGGTGTGCACACCTGCACACACGTACAGGGTTGATCCATCTTCCTGGATGAAACAGAATGCATTCGTTCTAGAGTCATTTCGGGCTTCGTTTTACACCAGTTGCATACTGAATACAAGCCTCAGGTCTCCCGGCTTTGGTTCTTGAAGTGGAATTATTAAAGATCACCTTTGCTTTATTTTCCCCTTGGCTTTGCAATTTAAATGGAACTTTCCCTTCCACTATCCTTTGGAATAATAACAAAAAAAAATTATTGATCATGTTAACAAATGAATCCCTTTTGTGAAAGCGATCTCTATTCTTATGTGGCGATATTACTTTTCCTCTGGCTTGTGGCTTGCTGAAAAATCCAATTAAATTTTGCAAGATGAATATTCATCTCTTTTTGGTTCCTAGTTCTAAAACATGGTGGAGAGACTGAATACATCCCGCTGATGATTCAGGTCTGCCTGCTGAAGTTCATAGGTTTTGCTGTGTCCCGAGATAAAGTGTTTATCCATCTTTTTTTTCCCTTTCTTTCTTTCTTTCTAATACAAAAGTGAGAATACTGTAATGGGAAAAAATACTTTATCCAGCTAATGAAGAGGGCTTCTTCCTTTTACCTGAAAACTCTTCATATTTAATTATTTTAAAAGCAAGAATTCTGGTAGAACACATGGTGTGAAGAAGCAGGGCTATTAACGATGATTTCATTCAGCTTAAATTATGCAAACTTGGCAGTTTTAATAAACTGCACAACTTATACTTTTTAAAACCCTCTTTTGAGGATGAAGGTTTGCAGCTGAAGCTCTGGGTGGTTGGAATGGTGTTGGGTTTCCATAGCAGCCAAGTATTTGTAGTGGGTTTTTTTCTGAATTATTATTGAAAACATAGATATGGGAGGACCCACATCTTTGAATTATGTCATTTCTGCAAAGGAACTTCAAGATTTAACCCTTGGAGATGTCCAGATAGAGTTGACAGAGATTCTAGAGGTGTGCACAGACAAAAAAATTGCATATTCTGCATCAAATAAATGGTTGTTGGTGTTCAATTGTCAACTTATTCAAAAACAAAAGAATTACCTTTTCTTCATCCCAAAAGCCTTCTTCTAGGGCAAAAACACAACAAACACAAACCGATCGAGTCATCTGTATTGATGAGCAGGCAACCGGTTTGGTTTCGACTTAATTTCCTGATCTTCAAACAGCCGCATTTTTATTTCACGTGAACAGCTCCAAACATGAACTGCTCGATCAATTTTTTTTAACATGAAACAAACTGCATGTTGTGAAAGATTCCTATTTGAAACCCTAACCAACAGCATGGAAACACTAATCTAAATAAGGAGATTTCCATACTTGGAGACAGAATATGCAGACCCAACCAAACCGCTTTTGTATCACTGCCAAGAAAACTGCCTAGAGATGCCCATGGAGTCTGGGAGTGGCTGTAACTCAGTGGTAGAGCAAACTGCCTGAAAAGTAGAGGGGTTGCCAGTTTGATACCCAGCCTCTTCCTGGAAGTAGGCAATGGCAAACCATAAGAACATAAGAGAAGCCTTGCTGGATCAGGCCACAGCCCATCTAGTCCAGCATCCTGTCGCACACAGTGGCCCACCAAATGCTCATGGGCATCTCAAACAGAGACAAGGACAAACTTTTTCCTGCTCTTGAATCCCAGCAAATGGCGTTAGAAGCGTCCTGCTTCTGCCTCCCCCCCCCCCAGCCTGAAAGATGCACCTAGGCATTCATTCTATTAGCCATTGATACATCTGTCATCCATAAATTTGTCTAACCCTACCTTGAAGCGATCCAGACTGGTAGCTGTCACCACCTCTTCCGGCAGCACATTCCATAAACTTATGACCCTCTGGCTGAAGAAATACTTCCCCTTGTCAGATCCGACTCTCCTACCCATCAGCTTCATAGATGCCCCCTGGTTCTAGTGTTGTGTGATAGAGAAATTTTCTTATCCACCTTTTCTATACCATGCCTAATTTTATATACTTCAATCAGGTCCCCTCTTAAATGCCGTCTCTCCAGACTGAAGAGGCCTAGACGTTGCAGCCTGGTTTCGTAAGGGAGGTGTTCCAGACCCTTAATCATTCTGAGAGTAGCCGGTTTAATTCCCAGCCCACGCAGCCAGTCAGGAGCCAAACACAACTTGGTGGTACCCAGGAAGAACTGATGGTTTCTTACACAGTCTAAGCCATCAGGTCTGCTATTTGGGTTGATGTTTTAAAAGGCCCACTGGAAACACCAAGCTAAGCGACTGGGGACAGTTCATCTATAAACAGATAGGGTTAGATACAGTGCAGCATGCCACGGACCCTTGCTGACAAGAGGTATAATAATCAGCGAGTCTGCCTGCATTTTCTGAATGCATCTGAATAAAATAGTTATACAGTGCATGATTCAGGATTAGTTTTGTCAGATAAATATACATGCATGCATAGTATCTTCGATTTGTCACAGTGCAATGTTCAAATTCATTAGCCTCTTTAGGACCACAGAAGAACGGAGATGCCCCATTCTCTGAATACTTTGCAACTCACCCATTTCATCATATGCACATAAAATATCTTTTCTAATTTATAGGTTTCCTCGTACAGTTCTCAAAGCCAAAAAAGAAATGAATAAAATCACATAATCAGATTCTCTCCCAAAATTAGATTTCCCTCCCTGTGTATAAACAGATAAATCAAGCTGTGGGAACTATCCATGTGAAATCAGGGGAGCTTAGGGGACAAGAGAGGAAAAAACACAAAAGACTCTGCTAACTAGACTAGCAGAATTCAGGGGTGGTAGCTGGGTGACAATGAAAAATTATTCCAGAAGGCAAGAAGGAGAAAAGATGAGCATGTGCCTTTGTTTTCTTTAGCCAGAAATCACAAAGAAGTGGTTCTACACTATTTGACTGTCCCATGCACAAGGAAAATAATGAAGGAGGAAGAGGAGGAGTAAAGAAGGAGGAGGAGGAGAGAAAGAAGAAAAAGGGAAGGAGGAAGAGAAGGAGGAGGAGATGGAGAAGAAGGAAGAGGAGGAGGAGGAGAAGGAGAAGGAGGGTTGGCTTTTATACCCCACTTTTCTCACCAATTTTAAGGGAACTCAAAGCAGCTGACAAGCCTTCTGTTCTCCCAACCACAGACTGCGGGGCTGTGAGCGCTCAGAAGAGAGCTGTGACTAGCCCAAGGTCACCCAGCTGGCTTCAGGGAGAAGTGCGGAATCAAACCCAGTATTCCCAAAAAAGAGTTCGGCTCCCTAACCACAAGACCAAACTGGCTCGGAGTTTCTGAAGTCCGTTTACAGGGAGCTGAGAACAGGTGAAGGTTTTACGCTCATCTCCTGCTTGTGCTGATCTTGCATTTCCTGCAACAGCGATACTCCCTGGGACTCTGATGGGACTCTACTGGCATATCGCAGTTCACTGCTGGGGAAATCCTTGGTCTGAAGGTGCCCTGATTCAGTTTTCACGTGCAAAGCAGCAACAGGCTCGCTGCCTCTCTGGAATGTTGGCTTCCAAAACCAGGTGGCGAACATGCCTAACTGAAGGGATGCTGAACCGCCTGGCAGGCCGTGTGTCAATTGTCACCTCGTCCAAAAGCTGCCAAGCCTTCTAATGCCAGTTGGCACAGTGCTAATGTTCTCAGCTTGACAACTCAAGGGATTAATTAACTCACTGAGGTCTCTATTAGACCCCTTCTCCCAATTCTCTGCCGCCTGCCGTTGGATGGCCGGGTGCCGGCAGGAGAAGAAGATCTCTGTGCCCTTTAATACAGGGGACGGTGGGCTCTGTGTGACATTAGTTGCTGCAAAGGCACAACCACTGGTGAAATGCGCCACTGTGTTGTGAGATAAATTCTAGCCATGAACATTAAAAAACTGACCTGTTACACTGGAACTGGTGTACTGAATGCCAAAGCCTCCTTGTGCACAATGTATGTGTGTGTGGGGGGGGGGGGACTTAAATAGAGATGTCTACATGATTCATAGGGCAAATGATGTGAGATGGTGCAGTGTGCAAAAGCCATGGGTTTGTGTTTTTGCAGCTGGATGCATGGGGCCAGAATCAGTATATGAAAGTCCGCTTGCGCCCATCTGAGCACTACCCCTTGCTTCTAGATGCCAATGTGGAACAGTTTCAGGTTAAGACTTCTCTCTTGCTGGGTACTGTAGAGTCATGACTGGGCACATCCCCATGCATGTTTGGTCCGGTACCGAAACTGGGCTTGGCATGGGGTGTACCCATGCGTTTTCTATTTGGTCTGGTTTCCATGGACCAAATCCCCCCAAACCATGCCAGACCAGGGCCAAATTTGGTACCTGAAGAAACAAGTCTGAGCATGGTTTGGGGTCCCGGCACACATTGGTTAGCAAGCTGAGACTGTGGATGGGGACATTCCTGGGCTATTTGCGGAGGAGATTGGTGCTTCATTTGGCGTCATTTGGAGGCGTGGTGTGCTTGCCATCCCTGCCCCGTGCATTGGAGATCGCAGCCGCCGACATTTTTTGGGAGTGGAAAAATCCCGATCGCCAAGGCAGGCAGGATAATGGCTTATTTTTTTGTACATTTTCCACGGAAAATATTCCACCCCCGTTTCCCAATCGCAAAGGCAGGCAGGATAATGGCTTGATTTTTGTTCCAGTACCAAAAACTTTCAAACCCCATTTCCTGATCGCCAAGCCAATCAGGAAAATGGCTTGATTTTCTCCCTTTTAAACTTAGTGGGCTTTCTCGCGGTTCCCGGTGGAGCGGAGGTGCGCAAAACTGCTGCTTTCGGTCTTCTAAAATTATTTATAAATTTATTATTAGTAGTAAGCTTTATTTTAATTTTTTTCTGTGCCTCTCAGCCCAGCCCTGGCTTTCTGCGCCACTAAGGGGTGGTGGTATGCGGCATTTGCAGCTGGCAGCACAGGGATGGGCTGACATCAATCCGGCTTCCAATGAGGAAAGAAGGGGCAGAGAGGAGGGGGCCCTGCTCCCCCATGCCGAGGTTTGGCACGGTTTGCATGGGGACGGGTGCATCCACGGCCAACCCGCATCCAGCCCACATCACTGGGAATGGCTTGGGGACAGGCAAGGATCGATCTTCCAAACGGCATGCATGGGGACACAGCCACTGACTGCAGGAGCTAGGAATGTGCACAAATATTCAAGTGCATTCAAAATTCAACTGAACCGACCGAATTTCGACATTCGAATTCAAATCAAATGTCCTTAAATTTGAATTTAAAGATTCAATTCAAATTTTGAATTTTAGATCTATTCATTCTAATCATTTGGACATTCCTATGTTTACGGGTTTGTACGCTATGCGTACTTGAAGATCCACACCTTTCCTGAATCCGTATGCATTTGTACGGATCCGTGTGGGATGAAAATGGGTTGCATATGGGATAACCACAGGATGTATATGGATGCCTACAGATGTGTACGGATGTGGGGAAGATGCATATGGACATCTACGAATGTTGTCAACATTCATAAGTGCAAATTCAAATGAAAAATTTGAACGAATAGATTTGAATTTGCTTAATTCGAATTGAATTTACAGTTAAATTTGAACTGTAAACATTCAAATCAAATCGAATGGTTGAGTATTCGATTTGAATTTAATCGAATCCCAAAAACTGCATTTGTGCATACCCCTAGTAGGAGCACCTCCATGGGCATCTCTATGCAGTTTTCTTGGCAGGGATACAGAACTAGTTTGCCATTGCCTATTTCCAGGAAGAGGCTAGGGATTGAACCAGGAACCCTCTGCTTTTCAGGCTCTACCACTGAGCTAGATCTTACAGCACCAATATTTAACTGCATTGTTAATATACATTGGGGTCTTGGGCTACTGTTTCGGCATTTCATGGGCATATCAAGTTTCTTTCCTCTCAAGTTGCAAACAGAGAAGTATTCTGCTCAGATTTGGTGATGCATTTAGGGAGGGGGTGAGCTCTCCATGTCTTTATACCCTTTCTCTGCTTCTCACATCTGCAGATCAGTATTGCTGACTGATTAAGTCCTCAGTCCCGTTCCCATTACAAGCTTAAAACGGTTTCGAAACGGTTTCGATCCTCACAGTCCCCACGTCAGGTTGGCTTAACATGCTTTTTGCGTGTTAAATAGCCCCAAAGCATTGAAAATAAAACACTCATTTCAACAGGTCTCGCTCTGGTTCTTGCATTTGAAACGGTTTACATTTCTTACTGTGGGAACGGTAGCGTTGTAGTGGGATGAGAATGCGTGTTTAGGGTTTCCCTCCACCAATTGAACTCCCCGCCCTTGTCACGTCAAAAATTTTGCGGAAGGAGGAACCCCAATCAGAGAGAGTTGGTGGGCACCATGACTGGCAATGGGCGGGTGCCTCTCCTTGCGTGGGCGCATGCGCCTCTGTGAGGGGGGGGTCGGCAGCGGGCACGCACCAGAGCGGTGGGGGCAATGGCGGGAGAACGAGAGACCGGGTGGTGGTGGCAGCGGTGGTGGCAGCTGATCCTTGCTTGGTCCCCGTCACCGCCACCGCCGCTGCTGCTGGAGGGAGGGAGGGAGGAGGGGCCCCCCGCGCACTGCCCTCTTGCCTCGCCTCAGCATGGTTGCCCGGGTGGCGGCAGCGGCCTGGCAGGCAGGCTGAGGGGGGGGGGAGATACGCTTTCCCAAATGAACTCCCCGCCCTTGTCATGTGAAAAATTTTGCAGAAAGAGAGAGAGGGTGGGCACCATGACTGGCAATGGGCGGGGAGAAAAAGATACGCTTTCTGAAAGTTTTCAAGTGCTTTCAGAATTGGGATCGAACGCGATTAAAGTTGAAAGTAATGGGATCACGTTTGCTTCCAGTTCTTTTATTTTGGTTTAGGAAAACCGCTTTAAGCTTGTAATGGGAACAGGGCCCTCGTGTTATTTCATTGCCTCTTGCATATTGCCTTCCTGCTTATCGCTCAAGACAGTTTGCGGGATAAAATAACAGCATGCAATTTATTGCCCACGGCAGAAAGCAGGAGAAAGGAAACAGACAAAGCTGAGAGTTTCTTCTCTGCATGACAGATTTTCACCTACAGTCCTGAAAGGTCTGAATCACTAATGCAAACTTACTATTCGTATAAATATTGCATTCTCCCTTTAGAATAGGAGGTCTTAGGTGATGCCCTGCTGAATCAGACCCTTGGCCCATTTAGGCCAGCAGCCTGTTATAGCAGTGCACACCTGCCCATGAAAGCCCACAGGCAGGATGCAAGACCACACCTGGCTCTGCTCACAGTCCTCCTAGCAGCCGGCCATCAAAGGGACACCAAAAGTCACCTGTCATCCTTCCGCCAGGATGCTGAATCACTCGCTAGAGACAGGGCTTTCTTTGTTGTGGCCCCCAAACAGCCTGGAACAGCTGTTCCCCAGAGATATGCCACAGATCCTCAATATCAACCTTCCAGCATTTTATTTCCTTGATGCCTTTTCAGCCAGACTTTTGCTAATTAGATCTAGCTATACTGCCCTTCCTAAACAATTCCTTTTAATTTGATTTTGATCCTAGCTTCTAGCTCCCTTCTTTATTTCTCCATTATAATTTTTCTTTATTATACTGCTATGAAAAACAAATAAATGCAAATAGAAATATCCCGTCCTTTGAGCTAGTAAACCACAATCGCCTTCTCTCCCATGAATGTGTTCAAACCTTTTCTGAAGCCATCAAAGCTGGTGGCTAACGCTACATCTTGTGGCAATGAGTTCCAAAGTCTAAGAATGTAGTACGTGTTGTTTGCGAGGGGAATCTTGTCTGTCTGTCTGTCTGTCTGTCTGACTGTCTGTGTCTGTCTGATCTCTTCCAAGATAAATTTTGAACCAAGGGACTCACACAACACTCCTCCTACTACTCTATGTTGGTCTCTACCCTGCACCAGTATTTAGGCCCAGGCCTTGCAGGATAAAGCTGATGCCATGCAAGCAAATTCCTCATCTCCTGCTCAAAGGAGGTTCCTTGACGATGCAAGTCTTGCCTGCAACCAAGTTAAACTAATGTGCTTTGGATACCGGCCAGCCTAGGAAATGAATTGGCACTTGCAACTCTCTAGATACACCTTGGAAGGTAATGAGGCAAAGGAAACACAGGTGTTTTAAAAAGGAGGAGGAGGGATGGGCAAGGAACTTGGAATATCCACAGAAAAATAACTGCAAAGGGCCCTTTAGATGCGTTTGTGAGCATTTCTGTCTCATCCTTTGGTGAACAGGGAATGTGGCTCAGCATCTCAGACCAGATGATTAGAAGCTCAGAGTCCAGATTCCTGCGTCACTAATAGTCCTTCTGTGCCTGGGGAGGTGATCTTGGCACCAGAGGGACGGTCTATGCTCACATCACATGGCTTTGCACATGAAAGGTTTTGTTCTGACATAGTATTGAAAATGCAGTTTCCTTGACCAAATGCAACCCCAGAAACTCCCAGCTGCACAATCTGGAACCAAGGACCTAAACTGGTGGAGTGGGGGTGTCCGCCAGGGCACCACTGACACACATCTGTACACTAAAGCTGCCTTCCCTGGAACTGCTAGGGGTGCTGGATCTCTCCTCCATGATAGCATAAGAGAACCTAAGAGGTGCCCTGCTGGATGAGGCCACAGCCCATCTAGTCCAGCATACCGTCTCACATAGTGGCCC
Organism: Aspidoscelis tigris stejnegeri; assembly: GCA_023333525.1. Lineage (NCBI taxonomy): Eukaryota > Metazoa > Chordata > Lepidosauria > Squamata > Teiidae > Aspidoscelis > Aspidoscelis tigris. The sequence goes on along the minus strand of JALMGA010000022.1, from coordinate 3,248,083 downwards.
ACCAATGGCTTCTGGGTATCTCAAGCAGAAGGAAAAGGCAAAATCCTCAGCTGCTCTAAACTCCCTGCAAATGGCTTTTGGAGATATATATCTCCAACTAACAGGATGATATTTAATAGGGACAAATGCAAAATCCTACATCTTGGTATGAAAAATGATTAAAACGGATACAGAATGGGAGGAATCTGGCTGAGTGAAATGGATCTGGGTGTTCTGGCTGATCAAAGGAGGAACATGAGTCAACCATGTGAGGCAGTTGCAAAAAAGGCAAACACCATCCTAGGATAAATATAAGCAGAAGTTTGTTGTAATTCATTTGTTATCAGATTTGTAATTTTATCCTGTTCCCATTCACTATTTATTGAGATATTTTTCATTTTTTTAATTAATAAAAAAGGTTTTTTTTAAAAAAATAAAAAGGTTGGTGGTTTTTCCTGGGAAAATCTAGCACAATCCCTCCCTGTGTGCTAAAGGTGTTTTCTGTTTCCTTCAGCACCGCTCAGGTTGTGAGCCCAGGCGTTTTAACTTAGCCTCTGGGACACCAGGAGTCCATTCTGAGCCCTAATCACCTTCCACTGGAGAAGTGGAACTGGGAAGGTGTCCTCTGGACATATGATCAGAAGCTAACAAACATAGGATACTCAGCAATTATTTCCTTAATGCAAGCTAGTGTTTGCAAACCTATGGACCTGTCCAAGGTCTAGAAGCTATCTGTAATGGATTCAACCATGATCCTCTTCTGACTACAGTAGTTAAGGACATAAGAACATAAGAGAAGCCCTGCTGGATTAGGCCACAGCCCATCTACTGTAGTCCAGCATCCCGTCGCACATGGTGGCCCACCAAATGCTCATGGGCATCTCAAGCAGAGACAAGGGCAAACCTTTTCCTGCTTTCCAATCCCAGCAAATGACCTTAGAAGCATCCTGCTTGTCCATCCCGCCCCCCAAGGCTGAAAGATGCGCCTAGGCATTCATTCTAGTAGCCACTGATACATCTGGCGTCCATAAATTTGCCTAACCCTTCCTTAAAGCCATCTAGACTGGTAGCTGTTACCACTTTCTCCAGCAGCAAATTCCATAAACCGATGACCCTCTGGATGAAGAAATACTTCCCCCTGTCAGACCTGACTCTCCTACCCATCAGCTTCATAGATGCCCCCCGGTTCTAGTGTTGTGTGATAGAGAAAAGAAATTTTCTCTATCCACCTTTTCTATACCATGCATGATTTTATATACTGCAATCAGGTCCCCTCTTAAACGCCGTCTCTCCAGACTGAAGAGGCCTAGATGTTGCAGCCTGGTTTCGTAAGGGAGGTGTTCCAGACCCTTAATCATTCTGGTTGCCCTTCTCTGCACCTTCTCTAGTTCCACAATATCCTTTTTGAGGTGTAGTGACCAGAACTGTACACAATATTCCAAATGTGGCCTCACCATAGATTTATAAAGAGGCAGAATGACACTTGCTGACTTGTTTTCTATTCCCTTCCTAATTATTCCCAGCACTGAATTAGCTTTTTAGTTAATATAGCTTAGCAAGACCAGGGAGGTTGTGAGGCAGTGGGCCGTTGCGGTTATTTGTGGTTGCCATACTTCTCCTGTACACATCTCAGCTTTCCATGCCGTTGCTTAATGTTGCTTGTTCTCTAGCTTACGTGTAGGCTGGCGGTGTGAATGAATGCAATCTTTGGGATTTGATTCAATTCTTTAAAATTAGAATTTACCCAAATATGATTCAAATTAAGCAAATTTGAATCTATTCGTTCCAATTTTCAATTCAAATTTGCATGTACAAATGTCGACAACATCCGCATGTGCCCGTGGGCATCCCGTAGTTATCCCATATCCAACCCATTTTCGTCCCATACAGATCTGTACAAATGCATATGGATGTGGGAAAGTTGCGGATCTTCTACTACGCATTGTGTACGTACCTTTTACACATACGAATGTCCGAACAATGTGAACAAATAGATTCGAAAATTCAAAATTTGTTTGAATATTTAAAATTGAATTTATGGACATTCGATTCAAGTTCGAATGTCAAAATCTAGACGGATTTGATCGAATTCTAAATGTCTTCAAATATTTGTGCCCGTCCCCACTTATCAGTGTAAGTCAGTGGAATCACAGAGGGCAAATCATTTAGTCGCAGGTTTCTGAAGAGGCAGGAAAGGAGGAAAGTTGTATTCTAGTGAGCACACAATTATAAAAGTTTTATACAAAAGGTTTTATACAAAAAGGATTCAAAAAGTTTTATACAAAAGCACATCAAACAGGCAAAATCATACTTCTGCATCAGAGCAGGAATTCAGTCCCCAGCGTAGCCATGTGCATGAATATTTAAAAATCTGAATATTCAATTTGAACCTGACAAATGTTGACATTCAAACTTGAATACAGATTTTTAAAATCCGCTACGGATTTTTGAATAATTCGAGTGTGTAGATTCTTATCTGTCATATACGAATCTGCATGAAAATTATCTGTATCTTGCACTTAAAATACAGGATTAAAACGGGATGCGTATGGGATAATACGGGATGCATACGGATTTTTATGGAATGCGCATAGATACGTATAAGATTTGCATCTTTAAATACAAACCTAACATTCGAACGCAGGAAATCAAATGTTGCGGATTTGAATGGGATTTTATGACGCTTGGATTCGAATGTCAAAAATACATTCGTGCACATCCCTACCCCAGCCTCTCCTTGGAATTAGGTAATGGCAAAGCGTTTCTGAATCACTGCCAGGAAAACTGTGCAGAGATGCTCATGGAGGGGCCCAAGAGCCAGATGTAATTCAGTGGTACCCAGAAAGTGCAGAAGAAGAGGAGCTGACTTTTCTACCCTGCTTTTCTCACCCTTAAGGGCACTCAAAGCAGCTGACAAACCTTCTGTTCTTCTCCCTACCACACCCTGCAAGGTAAGTGGGGTTGTGAGCGCTCAGAAACAGAGTTGTGACCAGCCCAAGGCCACCCAGCTGGCTTCATGGAGGAGTGCGGAATTTAACCAGGACATTATCAGCCAAGAGTCAGGTGCACTAGCCACAAGACCAAACCATCCAAAGACTATCTGGGTGCCCCTTTGTGCAGTATAATGTCTGTGTGTAAGTGACAGAAACACTGTAAAAGGAGACACAAGACAGCTGCAGAGCATTTCTGGGTCTAGCAAAAAAGCCACAACCAACACAACAAGCTGGTATTCTGCACTAATTATATCCTCACCAGAGGAGAAAGGACATGGCCCACTGTAGGTGAGCAGGTTCATTGCTAACATTTTAAATCACACATTGGAGTCCTTCCACAGGATTCATTTCTCTTTCTCCGCTCACTGTATAGGGTTCTTTTCTATCATCTAATTTTGTACTTTGACTCAGGCATTCCCTATATATTTTCATGCCACAGGACCAGCAGACATTACTAGCTGAGAGAAACAGGTGAGTATGGCAAAAGGACTGAGATTTAGGGCATAGCTGTGCATCACTTATGGTCTTTGGCATACTTCTACCCAGAAAGCCAATGGGAAGTGTCTGGGCATGAAGGTATGGAAACACAGAGCAGTCGAAGCACCAGAATTTTCCCTCCTGGCGCCACCAGTGTGATCCGAAGGAATATAAACATGGCATCTGGCTGGAAAGATGACTTAGGCACAATCTTAAGTTGGGTGCCTGGTTCAACTTGAACTGAACACCCTTTGTGAGCCAGTTTGGTCTAGTGGTTAGGGAGCCGGACATGTATCTGGGAAGGGGTAGGTGGGGCTGTGAGAGCTCAGAAGAGAGCTGTGACTAGCCCAAGGTCACCCAGCTGGCTTCATGGGGGACGGCAGAAATGAACCCAGTATTCCCAGATAAGAGTCTGGCTCCCAAACCACTAGACCAAACTGTCTAGTGAAAAGGAAGGAAGGAAAAGAAAGAAAGAAAGAAAGAAAGAAAGAAAGAAAGAAAGAAAGAAAGAAAGAAAGAAAGAAAGAAAGAAAGAAAGAAAGAAATGTTGGCTTTTCTACCCTGCTTTTCTCACCCATTTAAGGGGACTCAAAGCGGCTGACAAAGCTTTTCTGTTCTTCTTCCCACAAACAGAACACCCTGTGGGGTAGGTGGGGCTGTGAGAGCTCAGAAGAGAGCTGTGACTAGCCCAAGGTCACCCAGCTGGCTACATGGGGGAGGGCGGACTTGAACCTGGTATTCCCAGATAGGAGTCCGGCTCCCTAACCACTAGACCAAACTGGTCTAGTCAAAAGGAAGGAAGGAAGAAATCTGCAAAGCTCTATTAGCTGCTCGCGGAAACTGTGCACTTGCAAAATCCTGTTTTCTCCGCCACAACTAGCAGTGCTGAACCATCAGCTCACGCCTTTTTCCTATCAGCCCCATGGCATCGAACGCAATTGCAGTCTCAACGTGCGTATTAATTACTGATGCTAAAATGCATCTCTCACCCTGTTCCTTCCTTCTTCTTTTGTTACGCCTGCACGTTAGATAACTCCCAGTCTATCTGGCGAACGGATTCTCACCTTGAGATGCCTTTCCGTGCACCTGCCTTAATGCTGTCTTCAAACCCCCTTCTAGCAACCCAGAGCCAAAACCGCTTTGCCAAACTACTGGGATTATCCTGCCCCGGCAGGCGCGCTACAAATCTGTGATTTGCTGTTCCTGCAGAATCCTGCAGCCAAAACGGTCCAGCGGAGCCAAGCGCACAGATGTGTTTGAACTTTAAATAGCCTAGGTATCAATTGTTTTGAGCTATGAGCCCCAGAAGAGTGGCTGAATCACAGAGGCATCGGGTTAAGCTAATTTGCCATTCAGAGCTGTCTTCAGGACATGCTCAAGGTGCAGCGAGATGCAATGCAAGGAAAAGTAATTGCTTCCATTGAGTAAAATTGCACACTATCCTATGAGCCGCCTCGCTTTTGGAAAGTGCTTCTTCCACCTTGATTCAGAGACCCCTTTGATGGAAGTGCAGGCAGAAGTCCATTTCCCCAAATGGGAAAATGACCACAGGATATGTGTGACACACAGCCCAGGCTGAACTCTAACAGACGGCCGTTCTAAGTCGTAGAAGCAGCAAAAGTGATTTATGCAGCGTTCCAAAGCAGATCAGCACACCTTACTTGTGAACACAAGACTTCTCTGGTCAGAGGGCTTTCCTGCCCGTTTCATTTACTCTCCGCATATCAAGAATATAAAGTTCACTGTACAAAACTTCCAGCCCTCAATTTTCCTTCCTAAATGTCACTGTTTACAGCAGCGGTGCTATTTGGGGGTGAGTCAGTTTGGTCTTGCGGCCAGAGGCTCAAATTCATGTCTTTGTAGTCGCCGGGTTTGATTCCTCGCTCCTCCACGAAGCCAGCTGGGTGGCCTTGGGCTGGTCACAGCTCTCTTTCTGAGCTCTCACAGCCCCACCTACCTCATAGGGTGTTTGTTCTGGGGAGAAGAACAGGTGGTTTGTCAGCCACTTTGAGTTCCCTTAAATGGGTGAGAAAAGCAGGGTAGAAAAGCCAACTCTTCTTCGTCTTCTAACAGCAAACTTTTGGAAACAGAATGACCTTTACCTTCCGCTTAGCTTTCTCCTTGGGAGTAGGCAGGTAGGGCTGAGTGACAGCTGCCAGGGGGTGGCAGAAATAAAGCAGGAGGACCCAGCCCCTAGCAAACAGCGCCAGATGGGCTTCACTTCCCCTGCCCTCCACAACTGAGACCAAACAGTGGCAAACCAGGGACGCGCACAAAAATTTGAAACATTAGATATTTGTACAAATTTGGACATCGACCTTCATACACAAGACATTCGTATTTGTACGCGTGCTTTGGAACATTCGTGAACCAGGTAGGTGCCAGTCACATCTGCAACGGATCCAGAGCACATCTGGCATAGACTGAGAGTGGGTTAAAAGTGATTTCAGGGTGCATTTGACATTTTCAAAGCAGATATGTTATGGGATACGTATGGGGTACGTATGCACTCGTATCAGATATTCATACGAATACCTTTGCATCAGCTAGAATCCCACCACATTCGAAGGGCATCTATATGAACGAATACAAATGGAATGCAACCACCACCACCACCACCAGTTTGAGCACATCCTCAAAGCTGAGCAGCCGAATGCTCCAAAGCAAGTGCTCCGAAAGCACAGCCCCAAAGCTAAAGAAAAAGTGGGGGAGCTCATTTAGTGCTAATTACATCCCTAGGATGAAATCTGCCACCAAGCGTCCTTTCTCACTCGCCTGCAGAAAGCAGCAGCTAGAAGAGTCGGAGAGAAACAGGTGAGAGACCAACAGGAAGGGCCACTTTTTTCCTGCTCCCCTGCTAGCAAGTCAGAGCTTCACATCTGATAAGGGTCTCTCTGCACATGTGTATGTATGCGCCAAACTAATGGGGCACAAAAGGCGCTGGCACAATGGTTAGGCACCGTTGAGAACCGGGGAACAAGCCCTTGCTTCCCTTTAAGGCTCATGAGGTGACTGGGGGGGGGGGAGAGAAGGAGAAGGAGGAAGAGGACGAAGTAGAAGAGGAAAAAGGAGGAGGAGGAAGGAGAAAGTTGAAGGAAAAGGTTGAAGGAGGAGGAGGAGGAAGGAGGAAGAAGAAGTAGAAGTAGAAAAGGAGGAAGGAGGAAGAACATGGAAGGAGGAAGAAGGAAGGAGGAGGAGGAAGAAGAATTAGAAGTAGAAGCAGAAAAGGAGGAAGGAGGAGGAGAAGAAGAAGGAGGTTAAAGAAGAAGAAGAAGGAAGAAGAGTTGGCTTTTATACCCTGCTTTTCTCACCAATTTTAAGGGGACCCAAAGCAGCTGACAAACCTGTTCTCCCCACCAGAGACACCTTATGAGGTAGGTGGGGCTGTGAGAGCTCAGAAGAGAGCTGCGACTAGCCCAAGGCCACCCAGCTGCCTTCATGGAGGAGGAGCGAGGAATCAAACCCAGTAATCCCAGATAAGAGTCTGGCTCCCTAACAACAAGACCAAACTGGCTCAGAGTCTCTGACCCTAAGACAACCCAAGACAGCAAAACTCAGTTCTTCCAGTTCTTTGTTGTTTTTTCCTGCTCCATTTAAAATATTCTGTTCCCACCACACCTGATGGCTTTTCTCTATTCAGAAAGGTAGAGCTGCTCAGCTGGCCTCCACTGGGATTTCAGGGAAGAGGAGCGGAAGGGTAGCGAGGCTGCGGGGGAGGAGGAAAAAAGCGGAGCCAACAACAGGGAAGACAGCGTTTCATCTGTCATCAGAAGCCCTTTGGGGTGTACAAAAAAACCCCCCACGTCTGATTCACATCGAAGGAAATGCAAATGAAATTCATACTCGTATAAAAAAAGCCATTTCAAATGTGATGGGATTCAGATCCTCTGAGAACGTTCTTGGAATGCTATTTGGATCTGTTTCAAATCCCTGCTGCCAGTCGCCCCTCCGAAACTGTTCTGAATCTGCTTTGAATCTGCTCTGAACGCTTCAAATAATGGATACACCAACGCCCTTCGGTTCCAACTGGAGTATCAATGGTGAGGAAAGACAGGACCTTCAGTTCAACAATGGACACACCAAGCCCTTCAGCTCCAACCAGCAGGATGAATGGTGAAGGAAGACAGGACCTTTAGTTCAACAATGGACACACCAAGCCCTTCAGCTCCAACCAGCAGGATCAGTGGTGAAGGGAGACAGGACCTTTAGTTCAACAATGGACACACCAAGCCTTTCAGCTCCAACCAGCAGGATGAATGGTGAAGGAAGACAGGACCTTTAGTTCAACAATGGACACACCAAGCCCTTCAGCTCCAACCAGCAGGATGAATGGTGAAGGAAGACAGGACCTTTAGTTCAACAATGGACACACCAAGCCCTTCAGCTCCAACCAGCAGGATGAATGGTGAAGGAAGACAGGACCTTCAGTTCAACAATGGACACACCAAGCCCTTCAGCTCCAACCAGCAGGATGAATGGTGAAGGAAGACAGGACCTTTAGTTCAACAATGGACACACCAAGCCCTTCAGCTCCAACCAGCAGGATGAATGGTGAAGGAAGACAGGACCTTTAGTTCAACAATGGACACACCAAGCCCTTCAGCTCCAACCAGCAGGATGAATGGTGAAGGAAGACAGGACCTTTAGTTCAACAATGGACACACCAAGCCCTTCAGCTCCAACCAGCAGGATGAATGGTGAAGGAAGATGGGGCTTTAGTCCAACATTGGCTGCACCAACTTCAGTCAGCTTCAACTGGTGGCCTCATATGGTCAAGGAAGATGGGCCCTCAGTGTTTAAAGCTGCCTTATGGTATCATGGTGGGCTGGTGGGAGTGGGGGAAAGAAATCAGCACCAACCTGATCAAGACATGCAAGGAAACAGAAGAAAAGGAAGACTGCTATGGGAAGGAAGGAGGAGGAAAATGCAACTTGAAGGAAGAGGAGCTGGAAGCCATAATAAGTACCACTAATGCAGAAGTTGCAAGCAAGCTTTAGCTCTTTGCAGACTTGCATGAAAAGAAGGTCGCCATAGCAGTATTCACATCTAAATTTTAATCCAGCTTCAATCCGCCTTCAGTGTAAAAGAACACATTACCAAAGTAACTCTTCATTTACTTTCCACATTTTATCTATCCCAAAGGTGGCTTTTCTGAGATAGATACAGCCAAAAAGAAATAACTTGTCACTTTGCCAATGCATTATCCCACTCCAAAAGCGGACTGGAGCTGGATTAAATTTTACGTGTGAATGCAACCCATGACCCGTTCCTCATCCTTCAGCCCTGGGCCACCTCTGTCTGTTTGCTGTATCTCAGAGGCTTTATTTCTTCAAACTGAACCAGAGAAGGGCAGATGAAGAAAAACCTGCTTCTTTTCTCCAGTGTGGCCCGTGGAATGGACAGCATAACAAGGTTCCGAATATTCTTTTGTAGAAGTTTAGGAATTACCAGTATAAGGTAATAGGATCCTGAATTGGAAGCACGGGTTATGATCCTGATATAAATCTGATAAGCTATCTCAAAGAAATTGCTACATAGAGACATAAATATTTTATTACTAATTTACCGGCAATAGCACGTCTTTCTAGCCAGGTATTGGCAATCTTCTGCTAAAAGAGAAATAGAACAATGGCTGTAAAATGGTTGTAAAATAGCTGTAAAAGATTTCAGACACAAACCTTTGTGGTTAAATGGGTGGCATTAATCCCTAAAAGTGGGACTAGCAACAAAATTATGTCCTTAATAAACACAAAATGGAAGCACGAGCCTATGAAGAACTGGGGATATATTTTTTTTGACGGGCAATAGAGAAATAGGGATATGCACAAATGAAAATTGTGTTTGGTTTGCAAATGAACCTGTTAAACACAGCCTATTCGGTCCACATTCAGAGGTGTTCGAAGGTGTTTGAATCGAACTGAGCACTGGGTCTTTTTTCAAAGAAAAAAGATCTGGACTGAGTCCACCCTCTGACTCTTCCATGTACAGTCAGACCCCCCTATCCACTGATTCGGTAACCACAGTTTCGGTTAACCATAGTTAGCGGATCAGTCCACCCCCACCCACCCCCCAGGCAGCAAAAGGGAAAAGCACCCAGAAACAGAAGACCAATTTTGGCCTCCAGATGGCCTATTTCAGCCTCCTTAGAGCATTGGAATAGGTGCATGATGACACCGGAGTCCGGCCCAAAATGTTAGGGGGTGCGTCGTGGGAGGCGGGCGGGAGGCGTCCAGTGGCTTCGCACACCTATTCCAATGCTCTCCAGAGGCCAAAATAGGCCTTCTGGAGACCAGGAAAGCACTTCTGGTTCTGGGGTTGCATGACCCCAGACCGGGAAGGCCTGTTCATGCTTATCCATGGTTTCAGGTAACCATGGTAGGAACCAGAATGTATCCCCAGTGGACACAGGGGTCTGATTGTAATTAATGTGTAGAGGCACATTAGTGAACTTGTTTGAGTAACATCAGACTTTGATACACAGTTTGCAAGGGGAGTAAATTTACTGCGGATCTGGGCGATTTGTTCCACATGTAACTTGGTTTGGGGGCTTTGCGTGAGGACGCTCAGGGGCAAATTCAGATTTGATTCGGACTATAGAGTTCATGGGGACATGACCAGAGAGTTTTCACAGCAGCTGTAACTAACTGGGCCTTTCCAGTGAAATCTTCCAAGCCTCCTTCTGTTCTTTTGTTGATATTGTTTTTAATGCAGCCTTGTACATTTTTTTCCTTTAGTACATAGAAATTAGGTCATCCTTTCTAAGATGCATTTTTCTTTGTACAGTATAAACCAGTGTATATTACTTTGACCTAGAAATATGTGCATGCTTCACATTTGCCCTCTCTTTGCTTGCCAGCTAGACTTCAAAATTTAAACTTGTAAAATTTAAAATTAGTACTTCTTTATCTATTTTTCAGACTATGGTATATAGTTATCCCTTGTGCAATATGGTTTGGTCTAACAAAGGTTGCGCTTTTAAATAGCTTGCCCTCTACAACACTTTTTAACAGCATGGTTTTGCTTTTCGGTAGTCAGGAAACATAACTTGCAATGATTCTTTAATGCAATTATAAAAGCTTTAAATAATGTCATCTGGCTTTTGAGCTGCAATTGGCATATATTGTTCAACTAGGTCACACCTTCACGGTGCAAATGACATACTGACCAGATCTTCCTTCTTGTGCATGAACTCAAGTTCTAAGGTCTGCAGGTGAGGCCCTGCTGGTTGTCCCACAGCCTTCAGCAGTGAGGCGGGTGGGCACTCGAGAGAGGGCCTTCTCAGTAACAGCCCCCAGGCTATGGAATAGTCTCCTCCTTGAGGTATGTCAGGCTCCTTCTCTGTTTACGTTCAGGAAGGAGGAGAAGATGCAGCTCTTTGCTCAGGCCTTGGGCTATATGTTGGCCATGTTTCCCCCACGACAAACATTACTGTTTTAATTGACATGGTTCTGTTTTTAAATGTTGCTGTGGTTTTTATTGTTTTAATATATATGGTTTTTCGATACGTTGGATTTTAAAGGTTGTTACCCGCCCTGAGACCTTCAAGTATAAGGCGGGATAGATAGATAGATAGATAGATAGATAGATAGATAGATAGATAGATAGATAGATAGATAGATAGATAGATAGATAGACAGACAGACAGACAGACAGACAGACAGACAGACAGATAAAATAAGGTTTGATTCAAACTGAACCTCCCTGAGTTCAGTTTGATCGAGAACCGAGTAGAACAGTTTGTGAATTCGAGGTTAAGATTTTTTTAAAAGACCTTTGAAAATACATTGGGGGGAGGGGGATACTATTTTAAGGGCAAGACACGGTTGAACTCAAAATGGTTTGAATCAAACCATTCTGGTTCAACCAAGCAACCTCAACTGGTCTTGATTGAATAGTTCAAACTGAATAATTCAAATTTAAACCAAATTTATACATGACCTTGAGGTACATTAATTGACTAGATCCCATCTCTGGGGTACCTTTTCCACACTTACAATAAGAAGTAAGGAACAAGAAGGGAGATAGAGGCCTTCCTTCACACTGGTGCTGGATAAGGGTGGTCCCACCACTCTTTAATATGCTCTGTTTACACACAGGATGGAGCATAGAAGAAGAAGAAGAAGAATTCATTGTTCTACCCTGCTTTTCTCACCTATATGTGGGGACTCAAAGCAGCTGACAAACCTTCTGTTCTTCTCCCCACAACACAACACCATGTGAGGTCGGTGGGAGTGTGGGAGCTCGGAAGAAGGCTGTGACTAGCCCAAGGTCACCCAGCTGGCTTCATGGATGGATGCAGAATCAAATCCAATAGTCCCAGATAAGAGTCTGGCTCCCTAACCACTAGACTGACCTAGGGCACCCAAAATGGCATCCTGTTCTGTTTTACTTGTAGACCCTGATTTCAGGGTCTACTGCCATACTATATTGGATGATGGGGTCCACCTCCATGGTGTAGTACACCACAAGGGACCCGTTTTGGTGGAGCAACAAGATGCAACACTGAAATGATCCCCACAAGAGTCCAGAAGGGCAGGATCTTTAATTTCTGGCTTTCACAGCATTTGGAGGCCCCCTGCTCTGACTCCAAAGCAAGCACAAGCTTCAAAGGCTTGGACCAGGCCATCACAATGTGGATGACCTTGTCCTAGGAGCAATTCATTCCACCTTGTGTCAGGCCTCGTCCCCTCAGCCCCTCCTCCTCTTGACGAAGAACTGTCTGTCGCCAGGGACCACCAAGGCAAGCCAAGCTTCCCTGACAGTCAGGGCGAGGGAGGCGGGGCCGAGGGCTCAATGCAAATGCTGAACTTATAGCCCAAGATGGAGACAGCTTGGATGAAGACACCAGGCAATGCCCTTCCTCAAATGTTCTGAGGCAAGAGCGACAACAGTTGAGGTGGTCAGTGTGTCTGCAGGCCAAGCACAGAATCATGCGCCAGAGAGGACATGATTCTGCCTCACCTACTTAAATGTGCACCATGCCTGCAGAACTTGTTGCAGACAACGTCTCTTCATCCTGCAACCTCGGCTCATGTGCTCTTTGTATTTCTGATCCTGGGACTGGTATCCGACACCGCAGACCCTCTGGCGTCTTGGTACTCGGAACGTTTGACTACACTTCACTCTTGCTCCCTGGAAGAACTTTGAACTTTGGCCAGTCGCTACTACTGCTTGCCCTGAGTGAGCACCCATGTTTTGCTCTCTAAGACCTGGCTGGCTTGGGACACAGCATTCCCAAGGTAGGATTCAAGGCATGGACAACCTCACACAACATATGCAGTCAAAGTAAATGTCCCAGGTTCATCTCACGCACGGCTACCCTGCTTGCTTTGGGATACTTCTGGCATGGATCTAAACAGCCCTTTCAGTCCACATTCGGCCTTCTCTTTTTAAAATGAAAGCACTTCCCTTCCACCAGCGGACACACAACATTTCCTCCGATGTTTCTGCCTACGTTTCACTGCTATATTACGACTCCCTCTCGGGAGATCTTTTACCCTTCATGAATTTTCGCATTGGCATTCCCAGGTGGATCTGCTTACATATATTGGTAGGCAACTATTCCACAAATGAAGAAAAGGAAGAAGAATGACACCATTTTAATGGAAATAAAGAGATATGAAGAAGCAGTTTCTAGGGAGAAGGACCTTCAAGGATTAAACATATATTGCATGCAATCTGGCCCTGTATCACTAAAACAAAACTAAAAAATCAAAACCAGGGGCCAACTTGCACCTGGGCTCATAGTTCATGATTGGTGAACATCTGGGAATGTGCATTCACACCTGCAGGGGGCTCTTACAACCTGCAAGCGTCCCCTGCCTCCCCAGATGTTCACTGATCATGAACTAGCGGCGGAGCATGCAATTGTGCTCCACACACGACCAAACACGACTGCAACCTTACCTGTTGCGTTCAGCGGCAACTATTTGGACCTCTGGTGGCTGGAGAGGTCAGCGGAGCAGCCATACAAGCGCACCAGCAGCTCCAACAGCCCCCTAACACAAATGCGAAGAGCATCGGCAGCTGATGCAAATGCTGTAACTGAGGGTGTCGCAGTAAAGATGGCAGCGTCTACAAGAGGATCGGCCCGGGCAACGACTATAGGTAAGTGATGGATCGCGCGGGGAGTAGGCTAGTGTTGAAGAATGATCACAAGTGTGAGCACTTGACAACATTAGTAAAAAGACTTTGATATTGCACATGGTCACTGCAGCATACACAGAATATGGAAGGTGGAGGAATTACTAACAGAGGAGGAATGGCTTATTAAACTGATCGAGATGGCTGAAATGGACAAATTGACGAATCTGTTAAAGGACAGAACAGTGAATAAGTTTCTGGAAGACTGCAGCCCTCTTATTGAATTTCTACAGGACTTGGAGGTGATGACCGAAGGTTTCAGCTAACATATATGGAAAAGAACATAAGGCGTATATGAGGAGCACAGATTTAATTTGATTAGAAGAAGAGGAGTCGGAAGAACGGAGGAAGTCACGTTTAAAACTGTTACAAGTAGTTTAATAATGGGATGTGGGAAATATTCTTGTTGGAATGATGTGAAACTTAAAAAATAAAATTTAAAAAATAAACATTAGTTTATCACACACCTTTCCTGTACAAAGGACGGGAAAGGAAGTGCAAAATCGCCCCAGGGCTGTGGTCACACCTATGGTTTAATCCAGCTTCATTCCACTTTTGGAGTGAGAGAATGCATCATCAAAGTGACAAGCTATTTGTTCTTCAGTGTTAAAAAACTCAGAAAATTTACCTCTGGGATAGATAATGTGGAAAGAAAATTACTAGTGACGTTGCTGATGTGTTCTCTCACTCTGAAAGTGGAGTGAAGCTGGATTCAGCCTTAGGTGTGACCACAGCCAAGGTCTGAACATATTCAGAGGGATCTGTGCATGAAATCTAACACTGCTCCTTTCTTTACACCTCTAAATTTTTGGCCACGAAGCCAGGGAAGTGTGACCTACAGATCCATGTAACCCCTTTCCCCCTTACCGGCAGGATATCTTCTGAATGACCCTAATAAAATGTCCTCTTACGTCTACCCCGTACCCGACTCCATGGCTTTACAGTCTAAGAGCTGGTAACAATGAGATGCTCTGCCAAGGCAATCCATGGCTTTTTACAAAAATCTCAGCTCATGATGACACAGCTGTTTTGAGGACATCTGGATCTCTGAAACCATTTGCCTACCTCAGAACTACTACCTGTATGATATACCTTGTCATCTAATGCCATGTCCCCATGCAAGTCATTTGGCTCTGATCGGGCATAAATGTGACCAGGTGTGGGACTGAGATCGGATGTTGCCCGTCCCATGCCATTCTCGGCAACACGGGCTGGATGTGGATACAGCATGGGGGAGCAGCGCCATCTCCTCTCCGCCCCCCCTCTCCTCATTGGAAGCTGGATTGATGTCATCCCACCCCTGTGCCCCCCGCTACAAATGCCACATACCCCCCTCCCTTAGCAGCACAGAGAAGTCAGGACTGAATGGCAAAAATAATAATATTGAAAAACCCAGCTGTTTGATCAAAGCCACTATGAGGTTTGGCGGCAGTTGAGCAGCTGAGCAATTGAGAACTTTTGCTCACTTCCGCTCCATCTGGAAACCACGAGAACAAGTGGGAAATCAAACCATTATCTTGCCCGTCTTGGTGATTGGGGAAGGAGGGTGGAATGTTTTCTGTATAAAAGGGAGAAAAATCAAGCCATTATCCTGCCTGCCTTGGTGATCAGGGAATATTTGTATAAAAGAGTCTCATGGGGCAACGAAGGCCATTCGACCACCTCATCGATTCTGCTTTAACACCATTTACTCCCCCCAAAATCTCAGCGGATGAGATCTCCAATGCACAGGGCAGAAACGGTGAGCACAGGACATGAAATTCCACCTCCCCAAATAGCCCGGGACCGTCCCCATGTGCAGGCTCGGCTCACAAAGCAATGTGTGCCGGGACACCAAACCGTGGCAAGACTTGTTTTTTCCAGTACCAAATTTGCTATGGGTTTGGTTCGGGTTTGGGCAATTTGATCCGCGGAAATCAGACCAAATCAAAAGTGCATGGGGACGACCCTTGCCGAACCCGATTTCGATTCGGGCCAAAATGTGCATGGGGACATGTCTAGGAAGAGCATATACTCTGTCCATGTTGAACAATTTGATTCTATGGTAAAAAGTGGGGAGAAATGTGAATTGAAAAAAGTTGTTTGAAACATTCAGGATCAAACCAAACACCCTGCCTGTTAAAAAACAAAAGTTTGGGCTCAAACCTAACAAAGGGAGTGTTCAATTGGACCTACCCAAGATATTCTGTTGGATCCAAGTTTGATGGTGTTTCAATCAAACCAAAGAACAGACAATTTTGGTTCACGCACATCTCTGAAAAGTGAAAAGTCTCACTGAGACCCTTTACTCTGAGAAACTATGCGTGTCAACAAGTATTGAGGATTTAATCCACAATTTGTTGGATTGCCTGAACCACAAGGTGTTCAGGGAGGTTCACAATAAATTAGCTTATTCGCGCCTGGGAATTAATATACGTATTACAGTGGTACCTCGACATACAAGTGCCCTGACATACAAGTGTTTTGAGATACAAGCCGCCGAGCGAGTGATATTTTGCTGTGAGATGAGAGCAAGATTTGAGATACGAGTATGTAAATACAGTACAGTACATAACAAAAACAACTGAGGTGGTGTTTTGGGAGCTGGAATGGATTAATGGGAAAATTGCTTTGAGATACGAGCGATTTGACATAAGAGCAAGGTTACGGAACGAATTAAACTCGTATGTCAAGGTACCACTGTATTAGGAAGGTGGCCTTATTTTGCGCAAAAGATTAACAGCAAAGGTAAGCATATTTGGAACAGAACAAAGTGGCCTGCAAGGGGAGATGAGGACAGATAAGAACATAACAACCCTGCTGGATCAGGTCACAGTCCATCTAGTCCAGCACCCTGTCCCACACAGTGGCCCACCAATTGCTTCTGGCCTTCTCAAGCTGAAGACAAAGGCCAAAACCTTCACCTGCTCTCAAATCCCAGAAAATGGCCTTTAGCGGCATCCTACCTGCCCCCCCCCAGCTTGGAGGATGTACCAAAGCATCCATTCTCGTAGCCATTAATACACCTGTTATCCATGAAGTTGGTACACCCTCCCTTAAAGCCATCTAGGCTGGTTGCTGTTCCCACCTCTTCTGGCAGCCAGCTCCATAGGCCGATGAGCCTCTGGTGACGAAATCCTTCCCCTTGTCTGATCTGCCTCTCCTGGCCATCAGCCTCATAGAGTGCCCCTTGGTTCTAGCGTTGCGTATCAGAGAAGATAATTATGAGTTAGTAGTTTTTATATGTACCTGTGGTCGTGTAAAGTCATCATTTACATTTTATGTTCATTCTAGTATCTTGTATATTGATAAAGCCATCTGACTAATCAATAAACTTTTCATTCATTCAGCCAGCACAGGCTAAAGAAATTAAGTCTGTACAGGGATGGTAGCACATCCAGCCATGGTTGTTTCAATTTACAAAAATTCCAAAGCAGCGGGGAGATAGGATCCATTGCTCTTAAAAGAATACAGTATATGGTGGTTGTCCGGTCAGATGTGCACGAATATTTGAAAATTTGAAAATCCAATTCGAATCGGATGAATGTTGACATTCAAATTTGAATCGGATTGAATAACATTCGTATTTAGACATTCAAATGGATTTTGGATGCTCCGAAACGTTTGTTCAAATGATTTGAATGTACAGATACGTATGTATTCCATACGTATCTGTACAAACATGATACATATTTACACTTATAATACGGCATGAAAACGGGATGCACCCGGGATGAAACGGGATGGATACGAAATGTGCACAGATACGTATAACAGATACGCATGTTGTCAACATTTGTATCTTTAAATACGAATCTAACGTTTCAACAAACAGATTCGAATGTTATGGATTCAAATCTGATTTTTTTGACATTCGGACTTTAAACATTCAAATAAAGTGTTTTGACATCAGATTCGACTCTAATTCAAATGCAAAAAAAAAAAACATTCGTGCAAATCCCTAGTGCGGTCAGATGGGAATTTAAGGAGCAGCAAAATTCAGTGCTGCTGAACTATTGCAGGAGCAAAATGCTCTGCAGATACATGTCAAGCTTTATTGAATGTATTTTTAACAGCCAATAGAGCCTTAATAAACAGGCGTCCTCTTTGCTGTGCTTAAGAAACGCTGGGATAATTAATTAAGGAATTTTGATACTAAACAGTATAGCTGATCGCTCTTTCAAAAGAACTGACTTATAAACAAAGATCTAGAAAGGGAAGAAGGCATCAAGCCAATTTGCATCTGATTAGGACTCTTTTATAGAACATATGGACTGTAATAAGCCAGAGAGCTCATGCTCAAAGCTCATGAAATCCATAGAATACCATCCATCCCATTTCTCTTGTCAGATTAATAAGGTCACGGCTCTGGAATGTGTTTTAACGCTACACCGATGTGCAGGGGAAAGGGAAAAAGAAAAAGGGGAAATTTAGGGTGTGGTGGGAAGGAATCAGTTGGTTTCGAGTGGAAATTCTAAATCATATGTTTAATATCTGCAAACAGCAGCTGGGTTCTGCCTGAAAGGATGGTGCCAAGTGTACATAATAATCTAGTCTGGACTTTCGGAACTCGGCCTCATTCTGCTAAATGGGGATCCACTTTTCCCTCCCCACCTGCAGATGGTGTTGTTTTAATATATACTGTTATTGCTTTAATGGTGTTTGATTTTAGATGTTGTTACCTGCCCCGAGATCGTCAGGTACAGGGTGGGATAAAGATGGATGTACAGTTATAGCGCTCAAGAAATAAACTTTAACAACAACAATAATAATGCACAGAGAGAGAGAGATGAGAGAGAGAGATGCTGTTGTTGGATGCCACTGAAGAAGAAGAAGAAGAAGAGTTGGCTTTTCTATCTCACTTTTCTCACCCATTTAAGGGTACTCAAAGCGGCTGACAAACCTTCTGTTCTTCTCCCCACAACAAACATCCTGTGAGGTAGGTAGGGCTGTGAGAGCTCAGAAAGAGAGCTGTGACTAGCCCAAGGCCACACAGCTGACTTCATGGAAGAGTGCGGAATCAAACCTCCTGAGTACAAGATATGAGGCCAGCACTCTAACCAAATTCTGACCAAACTCTTTGCAGTTTTCTTGGCAGAGATACAGAAGTGGTTTGCCATTGCCTACTTCCAGGAAGAGGCTGTGGATCACACCAGCAATCCTCTGTTCTCCAGGCAGTTTGCTCTACCACTGAGCTACAACCACTAACAAGCTGCTGGTTAAATTCCGGACTCCTCCACGAAGCCAGCTGGATGACCTTGGGCTGGTCACAGGTCTCTTTCTGAGCTCTCACAGCCCCACCTACTTCACAGGGTGTCTGTTGTGGGAGAAGAATGGAAGGTTTGTCAGCTGCTTTGAGTTCCCTTAAGGGTGAGAAAAGCAGGGTAGAAAAGCCAACACTTCTTCTCTTGAATAAATGGGAAATTGCTTCAAGCAGTGCTGTGAAATGCCACCTGCAATGGAAGATGTGTTGGGGATGGGGGAACAGAAAAGCAAGCAAGGATACCTGTATATTTCCCCAGTGTTTTGGACACCCACACACTAGAAATCTCCTTTTAAAAAATCACATTTGGTTTGAACCCAATGTTCGATGGCAAACTGTTCAATCAAGCAAACAGTTCACGTTTGATTCTGAACTGGTTCAAGAACAAAAAATACCATTTTTCAAGGGCAAAATGCAACGAACACTTAGTTAAATCATTTGTGCTTGCAAGCAGGGGAATGGTCCAGTTCAGCTGGATTTCCTGGTATTACAACCAAGTCCATGTTCTTGGCAATACAGAAATTATTTCAACGCGCCACAATAACCAGATCTATTTCTCACCTTCCTTATGTCACAAATGCTCAGCGGCACCCTGAAATGTCATTTTTTTTGATGCAACTTTCTACTGTCATTTATAAAATAACGAATAGCAAAAATGGCTTCATCTCAGATGCAATGAGTAATTAATGAAATCAAACCTAAATGGTACAAAATGCGTTATTTGCAAGCCTGCAGATCACAGAAGACTAAAGGGAGACAAAATATGTAATTAACAGATGTATAATTAGTCACACTGGGTTTGGGCCGTCTTGATCTCAATTTGAACAATCATATCACAGGCGAAAGCGTATGAGAAAATAGGTCTCACCAAGAAATCGAGGAAAGTCTGGAATTAAGTTAGAATCTATCACTCAAAAATTCTCTCTCTTTTCTCACCCCCACCTGCATCAATAAAGACAATGCAAGCGAAAACATGACAAGACAATGCAATATGGATCTGGGAAAAATGTCAAGATTTCTCATTATGTTTTTGGTGCGTAATTAATGCTGCTCTGAACTTCTTGCACAGATGGGACATACAGCAACATCTCCAAAGACATAATCATGGGAATTGAGGCTCTTATTAAGTCTATTTAAAGGGTATCCCGAATGAAGCAAAGAAATTTTGGAACTGTTGAGATTTAAAAGATGAATTACATTGCACAAGGGACGCGCATGAATATTCGAAACATTCGACATTCAGTTGAATTTGTTCAAATTTGGACATTCGCATTTTTGAACAGAATGTACAAAAATTCAAATCTAAACATTCAAACAAATTTCGGATTTTTGAATCTATTCATTTTAATTATTTGGACATTTGTATGTGTACGGACATGCACATGATGCGTACTTGCATGTACGCATCTTTCCCACATCCGTACGCATCTGTATGGATCCATACAGGATGCATATGCTATAAATATAGGATGAATAATGATGCGTACTGGCACATACAAATGTTGTCGACATTTGTATGTGCAAATTTGAATCAAAAATTCAAATGTATAGATTTGAATCTATTCACACTGAACCAAATGTGAGTACATTTGAATTTTAAAGATTCAAATCGATTCAAATTTTTGGGTATTTGATTCGAATTAAACTCGGAAAATTGCATTCGTGAACACACACACCCTAGGTTGCGCAGGACGAGAATGAAATAAAAACATGGGAAAGGACTTGAAACCTCATGCAATATAAAAGATGTTGAACACCCCTCTTCTTTTAACCGGCCTTCTGCCCACCACAAAAAAAGCCCTCCCATAAGGCTGATGGGGCGAAGATGTGCAAAGTTTGGTTTGTGTTCAAAAATTGGATCAAATACTTCATGTTTGAATTCGTGGGTGTTTTTCCACCGAGCTCCTTTAATCCGGATCTAAGAAGATCCGGATCTAGGGAATGGGACGTTCTGAGCCCCAGAGTGAGCCTGGGTGGTCCCACCTCCTCTCTGTTTTGCTGGCTTGCTACAGCAAATGCTGGTCTGAAAGAAAACAGAAAAAAAAAATCTTGTCTCCTGCTCTGAGATGCGCAGGGTAAATTCCTGCACACTGTGCACTGCTCTGAAATAAACTTCAGTGGTGTTTTTCCACCACGCTCCTTTAATCCGGATCTAAGAAGATCCAGATCTAGGGAATGGGTACTTCCCTTAATTCAGATCTAGTAGATCCAGATTAAGGGAAGTACCCAATGTGTTTCCATGGGTGGTCTAGCACCCAATAGCAATGGGTGCTAGCCTCCCTGCTGCGGAAACACCGGAGCACCCATTTGGAAATCCGGATCTACCCACGAGGGGTCTGCCTGTCACCCCAGGTGTTTGGGGGGACAAGGGGGTGCAATCTCCGAAGTGGCTTCAAAGTCATTTCAAAGTCACTTCAAAGTTATTTCGAAGTCATTTTGAAGTCACTTTGAAGTCTGTGCTGATCTTCGGAGTAAACTACGAATATTCATGCACATCCCTACTCACACTGAAGGTGAACCTAGAGGCACGATGCAACTCCCTCAATTTGAGGAACCAAAGGATGTCTGGATGTTTCCCCAGGCTGCTTCCAAAAGTTTAAAACAGCCAAAGAAGGACACTGGTGGAAGGAAAAGACTGCAAAGATGAAAAGCGCAATAAAACATTGTGATACTGAAAATTAACCCGCAATGGGTGTGGGGGGTTGCAACAGATTAGAAAGCTTTCATCCATTTGATGGAACAAGTGGGTGTTTGTGTTTGATTTTGAAATTCTTTGAAAACAAAAAAAATGCCATTTTTTCCATTAAAAGGCCCTTTTCAAGGGCAAAATCACAGAAAGCATTTGTGTTTCCAAGTGGGAGGCTGGTTCAGTTTGACTGACTTTCCTGGTAGTCAAACAACCACATGTTCTGCTCGATATGGGGTGTTTTTCCATGGTCACTTAGTACCCATTTTAGCACCCATTAAGGACCCATTTGGGTGAGAGCCAGATGACCCCATTTCCACCACATTAGGGACACATTTGTTTCCACTGCACCTCGGGAAATCCAGATCATATGGGTACTTTTGGGCCTTTAATCTGGATTTTCTGTAGACCCCATTAATGGAGTCTACAATGGGGTCTTCAGCCAGAAAATCTGGATTAAAGGGAGCCTGTTTGCACATTCGTTTGGCAATGGGATCTAGAGGAGGCTAGGGAGAGGGGGCACCCTTGGGGGGGGGGCAAAACCTAAGCTTCGAAGTCATTTCGAAGTCACTTTGAAGTCTGTGCAAAATAGCTCCAGAGCATCTTTGAAGTCTGTGCTGATCTTCAGAGTGAACTTCGAAGTTTACTCCGAAGATCAGCACAGACTTTAAAGACACTCCAGAGCTTTTTTGCACAGACTTCAAAGTGACTTCGGAGCCGCTTCGGAGATTGCACCCCCTGTCCCCCCAAACACCTGGAGTGACAGGCAGACCCCTCGTGGGTAGATCCGGATTTCCAGATGGGTGCTCCGGTGTTTCCACGGCAGGGAGGCTAGCACCCATTGGTATTGGGTGCTAGACCACCCATGGAAACACATTGGGTACTTCCCTTAATCCGGATCTACTAGATCTGGATTAAGGGAAGTACCCATTCCCTAGATCTGGATCTTCTTAGATCCAGATTAAAGGAGCGCGGTGGAAAAACACTCCTGAAGTTTATTTCAGAGTAGTGCACAGTGTGCAGGAATTTACCCTGCGCATCTCAGAGCAGGAGACAAGATTTTTTTTTCTGTTTTCTTTCTCCCTTTCGGATGAGCATTTGCTGTAGCAAGCCAGCAAAACAGAGAGGAGTTGGGAAACCACTCAGGGTCACTCTGGGGCTCAGAACGTCTGGGAAAAATATCATATTCCCTCCAGGATGCATTTCCTACCAATTAGGCTAAGCACTAAAAATATCATCTAGTTAAGTATACTTTACAATCGTTTCCCAAGGCCCTTCCCTCTCGCTCCGGTATGCTCTGAGCCAAGAAACCCATTTTGGGTTGAAGGACCTTGCTGTGCAAAATTAGCTCCAGGAACAGGAATGTTAATGGCAGCTTTGTACACTGATAAGGATTAGTGCGGGCCCTGAAATCAATGCATTGTCAACAGGCTGCAGAGAGCGAAAGAGAGAGGGATTTGGACCCCAAATAGCAAATGAATTCCAGCATCAGTCCAATGGGCTGCCGACCCCACCTGCTTGGATTCAGAGCGGCCTGATCTCCTTGACCAGGACAACCCAAAGACAGGTTTGCAATGGGGTTTGCAATGTGCTCTCCCTCTGTCTTTTGTTGTGTGCAAAATGCAGCGTGAAACACAACAAGGGGTTAAAGGCTACTTTCAGGGCAAGGCAAAAATACCATTGTTCACAAGAAAGCCATATAGGAGAGTTCATGATCTAAATTCAAGGCACAGGCAGGAAAATATTATCTTTGTGACCGTTGCCAGGTTTAGGTTTGCTTCTTCCAGAGGTCCAAAGGCTGACATCAGTTGAGAGCTAGTTCACACAATCATGAAACGTATGGAACCCATGAAAACTCAGGAAAAGGAGGCCTTTGCGAGCCAACTGTGGAGTCAGAAGCTGCAAAAGAATTAGAATTACCAGTGGGGGACCCTGATACCAAAGGGGATCTGGCCAAAAAGAACGTAAGAGGAGCTCTGCTAGAACAGGCAGCAGCCCATCTAGTCCACAAGAACCTAAAAGCCCTGCTGGATCAGGCCACAACCCATCTAGTCCACAAGAACCTAAGAGGAGCCCTGCTGGATCAGGCCACAACCCATCTAGACCATAAGAACATAACAGGAGCCCTGCTGGATTAGGCAACAGCCCATCTAGTCCACAAGAACCTAAGAGGAGCCCTGCTGGTTCAGGCCACAGCCCATCTAGTCCACAAGAACCTAAGAGGAGCCCTGCTGGATCAGGCCACAGCCCATCTAGACCATAAGAACATAACAGAAGCCCTGCTGGATTAGGCAACAGCCTATCAAGTCTACAAGAACCTAAGAGGAGCCCTGCTGGATCAGGCCAGAGCTCATCTAGTCCAGCATCCCATCTCACACAGTGCCCTCCTTATTGCTTATGAGCATCTCAATCTGATCCTCTCTTGAAGTTATCCAGGCTGGTTGCTGTCACCCCATCTTCTGTCTCAGTCCAGAGCTGAAAGCAGCTAATAGAGACAGGGACACAGTATAAGAAGGCGAGCTCAACTCAGCCACCCCATCTGACAACACACACATCAAGTATACATATAACTGGGGATCTCTCTGGTTTGGTCTTCCTAGAAGGTTTTTTCTATCATGGGTCTGTGCATCTGTGCTTCTGGAGACCTCCAGCACCTGGTTCTAGGGAAGATCAAAACCAAACAGGATGATTCTCTTTCAAGCCCGCTTTATCTTTGTCCAAAACAATCCTGTAAAGATATTCAAAATATTCAAAACTCAATCAAATTTGTTCGAATTTGGACATTCGAATTTAAACACTGGAACAAATTTTGAATTTCCGGACCCATTTGCGTGAATTATTCAGACGTTAACATGTATGTGGATATGTACATGATGCGTGCTTACCCACACGCATCCTTTCCGCATTCGTATGCATTTGTACCAATCCGTATGGGACAAAACGGGATGCATATGAGATAAATACAGGATGCATACGAATGTGTACCAGCACAGACAAATGTTGTCGACATTTATATTTGCAAATTCGAACTGAACATTTGCATGAACTTTTGGACACTCAATTCAATTCAAATCGAATCCCGAAAACTGCACGCACGGACACCCCTAGCGATGAGACGGCCAACGCAAGCCAGTTTAAGCTAGGCTTGTTTAAGCTGCTACGCTCCAAATGCACGCTCATTTAATGCTCACATTCAAGCAATGCACATTTTGCTTTTAGCTTCAATGAACTTGCTGCAGAGAAAGGCCTTCATAAATGCTGGTGATGTCTCTAAAAGCTGTAATACGGAACAGTAACCTTATTCATTCTGTCACTAATTCCAGCCTTGGATTTAAATACTCTTCAAGTAGCTATTTGTGACAAATGAAGTGCAGGCAGGCAAGACCTAGGATTTTATCAAAGCAAGTGAGCACGCTAGTAGGTGGAAATGGAATGGAACACAGAAACAGAAAGGGTGGCCCTTTTCTCCCTGACCGTCAGGGAAACTGAATAGTTTTGGCACCGGCACGCATGTATTAAAAATGCTGCGACCCTGTTACGTTTCTAGGAATATATGCAGGAAAAATGACTTTACAAGACAACGCAGCTAGCAAGATTGTCTTTTCTTAGTTTACAATATGGTCTCTGTGAGAACCTTCAAGCAAAGGCCACAAGCTACTGATGCTGAAGAAGATCTAGAGGTATTTACAATGTAAAATCCATATTGTGGTTTGTGAGTGAGTAAGAAACAAGCGGACCTGAAAAATCACTTTCCATATCAAATGACCATGAGACTTCACCCACCTGAGAATCAATCAGTTTAGGCATTGCTCACCTTCAAGGTGTCCTTCATAATGGAAGACACCTACAAGAAACCATCTTCACCCTGAAGTGTTAACTTTCAGAATGTGAAGGGGCTGTGGTGACATCTCCACTTTAGACCTTCTTCAGTCCATCTTCAGCTCTGACTACTCACGCCTTTTCATTTCTATCCGTTTTATTTGTGGAAGGTGGAAACCTCGTACTGGTTTTAGTATAGTCTGATACAGTTTTAATATGTTCGTTTTTAAATTTCTTTTCTCTATCGCACAACACTAGAACCAGGGGGCACTCTATGAAGCTGATGGGTAGGAGCGTAAGGTCTGACAGGGGGAAGTATTTCTTCACACAGAGGGTCATCGGCCTATGGAATGTGCTGCCAGAAGAGGTGGTGACAGCTACCAGTCTGGATGGCTTTAAGGTAGGGTTGGACAAATTTATGGATGACAGATGTATCAATGGCTACTAGAACGAATGCCTAGGTGCATCTTTCAGGCTGAGGGGGGGGGAGGAAATGGGGCGCTTCTAGGGCCATCTGCTGGGACTCGAGAGCAGGAGAAGGTTTGTCCTTGTCTCTGCTTGAGATGCCCATGAGCATTTGGTGGGCCACTGTGTGCGACAGGATGCTGGACTAGATGGGCTGTGGCCTGATCCAGCAAGGCTTCTCTTATGTTCTTATGTTCTTATGTTCTTAAATGTTGTGAGCCGCCCAGAGACCCCTGGGTATGGGGCGGGATATAAATATAAATATAAGTAAACAAATAAATAAATAAATAAAATGGACAGAAACAAAAAGGTCGGAGCAGTTAGACCTGAAGATGGACTAAAGAAGGTCTAAAGTGAAGGTGTGATCACAGTCCGGGATAGTTATTTTTACACAGACGAGTATGTGAGCCCCCATCTTCATATGTGTATGGATACGTATGCATTAATCATATCCATACACATCTGTACGCATCCATATGCATCTGTATGGGATTAAAACGGGATATGTACGGATGCGTACGGATACCATACGAATGTTGTCCACAATCGTATCATCAAATACGTATTGAATATTCCTACGAATAGATACAAATGTATTCAAATCGGTTCAAATTTTAATAGATTCATTTTTCTCTATTCGCATGAATTTGGCCATTCAAATATTCGATTCGAATTGAATCGAATGTCAGAAACTGCATTCGTGAACACCCCTAGTATCAACTCCTTCAGGTCACTCACACAATAAGCCTTTCTCCAGTTTTATGGGATTAGAGATTTTTCCAACGAGCACTACAGAGAACAGAACTGTATTCTTGACTTGTCTTAATTGAGTAGCGGGAGAAAGAGATCTGTCAGCAAGCTGTGACAGAGACTAATTTTTTGGCTTCCAGGCCTGTGTTTATATATTCTGCAAAGAAAGTGGTGGAGGAAGGTGTAATGATCTTTTAACCAAATAGTGTTTAAATAATATTCATGACTCAAAGCAAACAGAAAGCAGAAAGCAAAGATGATTAAAGGGCCTTGGAGTCATCTACTACTACTACTACTACTACTACTACTACTACTACTACTACTACTACTACTACTACTACTACTACTACAGTAGTAGTAGTAATAATAAGTGATACTAATACTAATAATGCTAATATTAATAATACTAATACTAAATAATACTAATAATAAATGCTACCCGTATATTCCGGCATATAAGACGACTGGGCATGTAAGATGACCTCCACCTTTTCCAGCTAAAATATGGAGTTCGGGATATACTCGCTGTATAAGAAGACGACACCCGGAGTATAAGATGACCCCCAACTTTTGAGATTACCCTGGGTTAAAAAGTAGTCTTATACGCCAGAATATACTGTAATTCTAATACTACTAATAAGAAGCAGCGTTATTCCTTGTCAGAAGCAACCAGGCCAAAAGACCCAGACTGCTTACTTTCTCCTTCTCAGCAGCCATCTGCACAGACATATGGGCCGTTGATGAAGTACAACACAGTCTCTAAAAGTTTTAAAACGCCAGTGTCACTGCTATTATATCCCAATGTGTTCCTTTAATGAAGACTTTTGGATGAAAATAAGACCAGCTGGGTCTCACTGGAGCTTCAGTATTAACATTGCACCGGACTCCATCAGCAGGAGAGATGGGAAGCAGGATGGGTCCATTCAGACCCCCAAGGGAGGCTCTGTCAAAGGTCTTCCCACTCCACTGCTGTTAGGGCTACAGTGGCACCTGGTTGTGCAATCACTTGGTCCATCTTTATAGCCCTACCTTGGAGGGCTCAAGGAAGTCTTCACTTCCTCTTGCCTCATTTGCCCTAAAAGATTCTATATTTGCTCTCTGGTTAGAATGTTGGACTCTTATCTAGAAATCTCCCAGTTTGATTCCACATGCCTCCACGAAGCCAGCTGGGTGACCTTGGGTGAGTCACAGGTATCTTTCTGAGCTCTTACAGCCCCACCCACCTCACAGGGTGTCCTGTTGTGGGGAAAAGAACAGAAAGTTTGTCAGCTGCTTTGAGTCCCCTTGAGGGTGAGAAAGCGGAGTATAAAAGCCAACTCTTCTTCTTTTTCTAGATCAAGAAAGTCTTTATCTAGTTGAGATGGTGGTGATACACAAATGATATAGAAACATATTTAATATCTGCTTCTAGGAACTCGTGTTTTAATGATTCAAATAATAATCTGCCATCTTTATTATCTTATTTAATTGCACTGTATTTTGAAATGGCTAGTAGACTATTCAGTCCCTCCATCCATCCACAGCTGGTTGTAACTCCTTTGGGTAAAAATTCTGTACTACAGGGTTTATTCATTCATTCTATGATCTACTGGACCAGTGGTTTCTATATCCTGGGCTAGTTGCTACATTTAACCCCAACCTTCCTCACAAGGGGGTCTTGAGGGTGGGGATAGGGAAGAATAACCTTCTTTAGAAGAATGGTAGGCTACATACACAATGCCACCAGTATGTACTTCACTCCATAAAACAACACACCTAAGCGTATTTGCAGAATAGCTTAAAATAACGTCTTGAAACAGCTTTGGAATCATACACCAAAAGGCAACAGGAAGGGTATCTAAAAATTTACATTGGGAAGTTGCAAGAAAGAAGAGGTCTCTTTCCAGAAAATACAATCTCAGTAGCTATGGCAACAGACTTAACTTCTCAAGAGAAAAGAATTTCCACCATTGGTTCAAATGAGATAAACTGCCTAAAAATGAACCCGAAATTCAATTGCTCACTACAGTCATAAGAACATAAGAGGAGCCCTGCTGGATCAGGCCACAGTCCATCTAGTCCAGCACACAGTGGCCCACCAACTGCCCATGGGCATCTCAAGAAGAGACAAGGACAAACCTTCTACTGCTCTCAAATCCCAGCAAATGGCCTTAGAAGAGTCCTGCTGTCCCATCTGGCTGAAAGATGTACCTAGGCATTCATTCTAGTAGCCATTGATACATCTGTCATCCATCAATTTTGGGGGCAGAGGCAAATTTGGGACAGAGGCAAGGGAACAGACAAATCCTGAAGCCTAATTCTTTGCAACACAGATGTCTTTCATTTGTTAACCTGATGTACACACACACACACACACACACACAAGAGGCTCACACATCCTTCAGTGGGCTACCTCAATGTAAAGAAAGCAGAGCAGATTTCAGAGAATCAACCTGGTCAGCAATGCTCAAAACTTCTCTCTGCCTTTCCTGCAACCACACATGACAACAGCCAATGTCTGCACATGGACTCAGTCCCACATCATTCTTGGCTGCCAATTCACCTCCGAGCCCAATTCAAGGTTTTGACTCTGACATACAAGGCCCTAAATGACTTGGGCCCCAAATATCTAATGGAACGCCTTCTCCCATATCGACCTGGCTGTGCCTTAAGATCAAGCAGTGAGGCCCTCCTGGTTGTCCCACCACCTTCAAGAGTGAGGTTGGTGGGCACCCAGGAGAGAGCCCTTTCTGTGATGGCCCCCAGACTATGGAATAGCCTCCCCCTCAAGGTGCATCAGGCCCCCTCCTTATATACCTTTAGGAGGGCAGTGAAGACGCACCTCTTTACCCTGGCCTTTGGCTGAGCTGTTTATGTCCCCTCCCAATACAGACACTATTATTTTAAACATATTGTATACTGTTTTATATTTGTTGAACTTTTAATGTTTTTTAATGCATATTCTATTTTACTCTGTTGTCACCGGCCCAGAGACCTTCGGGTATGGGGCGGGATAGAAATGTAAATAATAAATAAATATATTAGGGGCTGATGGTAGACCTCAGTTCCCAGTAACCATATGAATGAATGCTCATCATCTTGAGCTCTCTGTGGGACTCTGTATGTGACTGGTTGCCTCTAAAGATGTGCTGGACTGGTTTGGGTTCAGACCAGTTCAAATTAAACCAGAAGCGCGCAGATGCGCTGAGTTCAGACTGAACACCCAGCTTGTTCGAACTGAAACAGGAAACAGTGTTCAAGTGATCCTACTGAACACCCCTGGCTTGATTGAGTCTGGAGGTGTTCAAATGGAACCAAATGCAAACCCTGTTCAACGGGGTGCTTTGTTCAAACTGAATGAAACCAGGGGGGGAAGGCTTTGTGGGCATCTCTAGTCACCATTGTGAGAACAGACTGTTGGACTAGATGTGGGGTGTTTCTCCAATGTCAATGGTACCCATTTTTGCACCCATTTTTGTACCTTTTGGCTATGAGCCGGATGATCCCATTTCCACTACGGCACCCATTTTGAACCTGATTGTTTCCACTGCCGTGGGGGAAATCTGAATCTTTTTGGCCTTTAATCCGGATATTCTGTAGACCCCATTAATGGGGGTCTACAATGGGGTCTTCTGCCAGAAAATCCGGATTAAAGGGAGCCTGTTTCCACTGGAAACAGGCAATGGGGTCCAAAGGAGGCTAGGGGGAGGGGATGCACCTTTGACCCCCCCCCCAACATTGGCTTCGAAGTCACTTTGAAGTCACTTCGAAGTTGACTTCACATTCCCTTCAAAGTCACTTCGAAGCTGACTTTGAAGTCACTTCAAAATCACTTCAAAGTTGCTTCGAAGACTGCATCCCCTGCCCCCCAAAACACCTGGGGTAATGGACCGACCCCTTGTGGGTCGATCTGGATTCCCCAGATGGGTGCAAAGCTGTTTCCACAGCAGGGGTGTTAGCACCCATTCCTAATGGGTGCTACACCTCCTGTGGAAACACATTGGGTGCTTCCCTTAATCCGGATCTTCTAGATCCGGATCAAGAAATGTACCCGTTCCTTAGATCCAGATCTTCTTAGATCCAGATCTAAGGGCTGCAGTGGAAAAACACCCGTGATCTTGTACCCATTTGCTCTTTCTGCACTTCAGGGCATTTCAAACCATGGTCTCCAGACCCATTATCCAAAGGCATCTGCCATATCTGCTTCCTTTCTCCCTCTCTCTCAAAGTCTAACTTCCAGACGCATGACAATGAAAAGGATCATTGTTTCACTCATTCTGAACTTTGCAGACATGGAAGTGAGCCAGTTTGGAGAAGAACAGAAGGTTTGTCAGCTGCTTTGAGTTCCCTTGAGTGAGTGAGAAAAGCCAGGTAGAAAAGCCAACTCTTCGTCGTCGTCATCATCGTCGTCTCCTGGACTTCCCGCTGCTTTCTTTCCTAGAATTATTCTCCTCCTTAATTCTATAGCATGCTACTACCTATCTTTGTCTTCTGAGAAGCACAAGAGAACGAGAGTTTCTACTACCACCTCCAGGGCTCTGATGCAAACTGTTCTTAAAGAAAAATGTCTCCACTCAGACTCTTCTAGGGGAAAAGAAAGCTGCTGCATTACATGTTTTCCAGTGGCGCCAGTTATGGCCAACGTCCATAGTCTTGCTCAGCATAATGGAAAACAGAGTGCCAAGCGCCAAGCATTTTGGCTTCTCACATTTTGGAGTTAACTGAAGCAGTACGAAACCTCGGATCATTTGCTCCCCTTCCTAATATGATCATTAAGTTCAGAGTCAAATAAAGTCAGATGCACCTCTGAATCCTTCATTAACTTTCCTCAGTGCTGGGGAAAAACTTTCACTTTGAAGCAAACCGCACTTTTTAATGCTGAATTGAAGTTGCCCGGCATTTAGAAGAAGAAGAAAAAGAGTTGGCTTTTCTCCCCAACTTTTCTCCCCCGTTTAAGGGGACTCAAAGCAGCTGACAAACCTTCTGTTCTTCTCCCCACAACGGAACACCCTGTGAGGTAGGTGGGGCTGTGAGAGCTCAGAAGAGAACTGTGACTAGCCCAAGGTCACCCAGTTGGCTTTGTGGAAGAAGAAGAGTTGGCTTTTCTACCCCGCTTTTCTCACCCATTTAAGGGGACTCAAAGCGGCTGACAAACCTTCTGTTCTTCTCCCCACAATGGAACACCGTCAGGAAGGTTATCTTGTATTAAGGTTTAAAAATGAAAATCCCAGCTAGCTGTCTCTACCACACAACCCGCCCACCCTGCAAAACTAAAGCACCTCTTATGTTAGTGATATACAAAATATACAAAATAACATCCTTGTGAGACATTAAGGCTTTTCACCAGATGCAAGACACCAACTCCAGGGAGACGTGGCTTTCCCACATGCTAAGAGCAAACTGCCTAGAAAGCAGAGGGTTGCCGGTTCAATCCCCAGTCCCTTCCCAGAAGGAGGCAATGGCAAACCACTTCTGTATCTCTGCCAAGAAAATTGCAGAGGGCAACACACAGAGTCTGTGAGTTTCTGTACCTCAGTGACAGAGCAAACTGTCTGGAAAGTAGAGGGTGGCCAGTTTAATCCCCAGCTGCTCCCAGGAAGTAGGTAATCGCAAACCAGCTCTGTACCTCTGCTTAGAAAGCTGCACAGAAATGGGCACAGAGGTGCCAATGCGGTCGTCCAATGTTGCCCAACCACAAGCCTCCATTATCCATACGTGTGTGAGCCAGTTTGGTCTAGTGGTTAGGGAGCCGGACTCTTATGTGGGAATACCGGGTTCGATTCCGCCCTCCTCCATGAAGCCAGCTGGGTGACCTTGGGCTACTCACAGCTCTCTTCTGAGCTCTCACACTCCCACCTACCTCACAGGGTGTCTGTTGTGGGGAGAAGAACAGAAGGTTTGTCAGCCGCTTTGAGCCCCCTTAAATGGCCGAGAAAAGCGAGGTAGAAAAGCCAACTCTTCTTTTTCATCCACAAAGCCAGCTGGATGACTTTGGGCTAGTCAGAGCTCTCTTCTGAGCTCTCACACTCCCACCTACCTCACTGGTGTTCCGTTGTGGGGAGAAGAACAGAAAGCTTCGTCAGCCGCCTAGAGTCCCCTTAAATGGGTGAGAAAAGCAGGGTAGAAAAGCCAACTCCTCTTCAGTTATCGTAGGGATGTGTATGAATATTTGTAAATATTCATTATCGTACAAATTTGTCCAAATTTCTCGATAAACATTTTTATGAATACAAATGTTTCGGACATCCATACGAATAGTTTGGACATTCGGTAAACTGGGGAGGTGGGAAAGCGGCTGCGCCAGTCATATCTGCAAAAGATCCAGATTGCATTCGGCATGGATCAAGAGTGGATTAAAAGTGGATTCAGGTCGGATTTGATGCATTCATAATGGATATGTGTGTCACCCAAAAGTGTTTGGCGTGTCACCTGTGACACACGTGTCATAGGTTGGCCATCACTGAACTAGAGAGTGGCCATCAGTTTTATATGCATCTCATTTTTCATCATCTTTGTCGGAGGCCAAAACAGGCAGGCCGTATCGTTTTAAAAGAAAATTAGAGAGGAATAGGATGAACAGCAACAGAAACAAGGATCTTGAAAGTATTGACAAAAAGTCTTATACCTTGATGGAAGACGTTTCTGTTTACCTTGACCCCTCCTTGCAACTCAGTGAACCGCCTGCCGTATTCAGCAACCATCTCCAGACGGCCATGGCCCAGCATCTATTTTATACCCAGTAGTCTGGTCATGTCCAGAAGTGAACGTTTTGGAGAATAAGAAAGCCAGCAAAAGACACACAATTAGGGCTCATGCAAACACACACACACATATACACACACTCTCTGCTTTGTGGCCAATTCCACAACACAGGCTCTTGGTAGACGTTCTTCAGCAACCACGTATTTTGCGTTTATGGGCTGACAACGATGATGGATCATGGTTGACAAGGGATAATCCCCCTGGTGCAACTCTGCGATAAATCATGGGTTCCTTCATCCTTCCCATAAGAAACCAATTGGTTTTGTAATGTCTGCTCACTCCAAAAGCTTCCCTTTGTGTCTCTCGCTGATGTGCGCAACTGGTTGGACAAAATAAACCGCTGGCTTTTGCCAATCTCTCCTCTGTCCGTGCTCAACATCAGATGGAGGTGCGTCTTCTCTTTGCTGAGATAAGATGCGCCAATACCACCAGAGCTGTTTGCAAAACCACCCATTGTGACGGTTTCAGGGTACAGGCTGCAAACTGCTTTGCTTTCTGGCATTGCAGGCTTCTTGCAAGCTGCAAAAGCCAGCTTGTTGCAGAGCTAGGCAGAGGCTGCAAAAAGAGCGGGAAATCCTGTGCGGGCCCTGTTGCAGTGATTGGCTGGAGTAAGGTTTTGGAGGGAAAAGCTGTCCGGGGATCTGAGTGCTGGAGGGGCTAGAGAAGGAGTTCCCACCAATCAGGCTGGAGGGACAGCAACCATTGTTAGGAATCTCCAGCAGCATTTTATTGCGGCTAGAGCCAATCAGGATCAGGGGTGTGTGTATAAATGAACACAGAGTACAGCAGAGAAGGTCTTCATGCTGGGACCAGAGCTGAAATCAGAAGAAGAGCTGAACCTGAAGGAGCCAGACCAGTAGTTGACCAGGGGTCTTCATGCTGGGACAAGAGCTGAAAGGAAAAGAGCTGAATCCTGAGGGAGCTGGAACCAGTAGCTGACCATTGGGCTGTTGGCTGAGCGATTTCTGAAGGGGACAATCAAGGAAGATTGGGGCTCCGAGGGAGACTTCGCTAGCAACTGACCAGGCTGGATGATCGGAGAAGCAAGGACAGACTGGGCCTTGTGATCATCTAGGGCCACGTTCTGGTACACTGGCTTGGTTTGAGCTGTGGCCAAGCAAGTCAGAGGGAGAGAGGAACGTGGAGAGGTTTGTCTTTTAAAAGGGGAACTATTTTCCTTTAGAGAAAGGGGTAGCTCCTAGCCTTAAGAGACTTGCAAATTTAAACTGACAACTACCTGAACCTTATTTTATCTTATATAGTATTGCTTGTGTATAATAATAAACTTGTTTTAGTTCACTGTTGAAACGCTTGCTACCAGTGTTTTGTGTCCACACTGTAGTATTCACTTGGCCATTGCACGAACCCAGCATCCAAACAGGGCCAAGCTACTCCCAGAGAGGGCGGGCACTTACAGGATCGCTGGGCATCGTGGCACCCATTATTAGGAACTATGGATGACAAGGAAGGGTTATTGTGATAGGCTTCGGCCTTCACCAAGAGATCTTGCTTTATTTTCACACAGTTCATTCCTCCTAGTGATTGTTCCTGCATCCTTTGATACCTAAGTGACTTTCCCAGATGATGCAGAACGTATTTATGGGAGCAATTAAAAGGGAGATGGGACGTGCTATAACTGCTAGGGATGTGAAAATATTAGAAACATTCAAAATTTGATCAAATTTGTTCAAATTTGGACATCTGAATTCAAATCGAACATCCATACATTCATTTTTTTTAACATTCAAGCGGATTTGAATGTTTTGAGTCATTCATATGAATTATTCGGACATTCGTATGTGTACAGATACATATGCATTACATACTTATCCACAGGCATCTTATTCGTATCCGTACGCATTCGTACGGATCTGTACAGGACGAAAACGGGATGCATATGGGATAAAAACGGGATGCGTGCGAATGCGTACAGATGGATACGGGTGCGTACGGACACATAAGAATGTTGTCGACATTCATATCATCAAATGCGAATCAAATATTCGTACAAATAGATACAAATGTGTTTGAATCGGTTCGAATTTTAATACATTTGTTTTTTTCTCTATTCGTATGAATTCAGACATTCGAACATTTGATTAGAATCGGATGTCAAAATTGCATTCACGCACACCCCTAATAACTGCAGGAAATCCATCCGGCTGGTCATATTTATCGTTTGCTTGTTTGCATCTCTATCATGCCCTAAACTCTAAGCCCTTAGGGCGGGTTACAATAAAAACAGTGCAATGAAACTGAATTACCATTCAGTTAATTACACCCATAACTCAGGCTGCTTTCAGGCCCTGAGAGGAAATGCTGGATATTAATGGTAACCCAGTGTTGCCCCTGGCCATGGTCCTTCAGAGGCAGTCAGATTCCCCGGGGAGCTTTGCAGAAAGAAATAATCTGCAGCTTCTTTGGGACAGGACATAACCCCCGCTAGGTTAGGCCACAGCCCGTCTGGTTCAGCAGCCTTTCCCACACAAGGGCCCACCAACTGCTTCTGAGCATCTTAAGAAGAAGACAAAGGCAAGACCTCTGCCTCCTCTTGACTCCTTGCAAACAACCCTCCTCCACCTGACCCTCCAACCTGGAGACCAGTTCCTAGACGTCCATTCTAGCAGCTACTGATACACCTGTCCTCCACGATCCTTAAAGCTGTTCAGGATGGTTGCAATCCTTGGTGTAAATTCCACAGACTGATGACCCTCTGGGACAATTGATGACCCTAAGGGATTCTACAAATCAACTGTGAGCCAGTTTGGTCTAGTGCAGTGGTTCTCAACCTGGGGGTCGGGACCCCTTTGGGGGTCGAACTACCCTTTCAGAGGGGTCGCAACAGGTCTCCCACCACCCTTCCCTCCCACCTCCCAGGTGTTCTTCCTCCATGGTTGGGGGTCTCCACAACATGAGGAACTCCATTAAGGGGTTGCGGCATTAGGAAGGTTGAGAACCACTGGTCTAGTGGTTAGGAGGCCGGACTCCTTTCTGGGAATAGAAAAGCTTTGTCAGCCACTTTGAGTCCCGTTAAATGGGTGAGAAAAGTAGGGTAGAAAAGCCAACTCTTCTTCTTCTTCTCTACAATCTAAAACACAGCTTTCCTATAGCTCTGCCTTTCCACTTCAGTCTTCCAGAACAAACTCTTATTGTTATTGTTATTTATTCTTAGTGGGAAAAGAAAAGATCGGATTTGCACTGTGGAACCAGTGAAGCCAAGTGAGTCAGCAGAGTGCTGAAATGGCAGGAAAGGCATGGAACATTCCAGGTGAGTGATTCCATTTGTTTAAATATTCTGCTCCATGAGGTAAAGATGGTCTACGGACAGAAAATGAGTGCAGCTGGCAATGGGTTGGAACGCAAAGAGACTCCATCATCATAGGTTGTTTGTAAGAACCACCCAAAAATAAAAGTAAAAAAAATGGAGGAAAGGAGGGAGCAGGAAATTGAAAATTGAAAATCCTCACAGGCTGATATGATGCAGCAGCCCAATACAGTAACTTGGGATTTGCACGGAAATTTGATTTGAATCTTTAAAATAAGTACCCATTCAGGACCCATTAGGCTCAGAGCAGGAAGACCCCGTTTCTACTGCAGATCCCATTAGAACTCGATTTGTTCACACCTGTACTAGAGAAATCCGGATTAAATGGGTCCTTCAGGACCTATAATCCAGATCTCCTATGGACCCCATTAAAGGGGTCTACACTCTGGTCTTCAGGCATCAAATCCAGATTAGACATGCCACCCACCAAAAAGGTGGTGTGACAGATGTCTCTCACTTGGGTACAGACACATACTCCACATGGGTGCTCCGGCATTCCCACTATGAGCTTGCCTAGCACCCATTGCTCCTGGGTGCTACACTGCCCGTGGAGATGCATCGGGTACTTCTTTAGATACAGATCTTCTAAATCCAGATTAGTTGAAGGACCCATTTCTTAGATCTGGATCATCTTAGATCGAGATTAAGGGAGGTAAGTGGAAAAAAAACCATGAAGAAAGAAAGAAAGAAAGAAAGAAAGAAAGAAAGAAAGAAAGAAAGAAAGAAAGAAAGTCTCCATAGTCGACAGTTTCAGGGTAATCCAGGAAGCATTTTTGCCTACCATCCATGTTGCAATGAATTCCACTGATGTGGAATAACTGATTCTGTCACATGGGTTTTTTCTACCCTCACCAAAAAAAAGAAAAAAGTGGGGTGGGGGACTATATTTCTGTGAGATTTACACATTACTGGGTCTCTAGAAGCAAAGGTGCAACAATTTCAAGGTCTAAAACAGCCCCTGACCAGGACAAGCCAAAAGCAGCGATTAACTTTCTCCTGTGAGGCCAAAAGGACTAATTTAGAATTCCTGGAGCACTGATTAGCGTAACTGAGAATCTAGCCCAGCTAATTAGAAATCAATGGGAAGTAAAAAAGAAATTGGGAGCTGTATAATAAGACCAATAGGCCTCCCTTTGAAGTGCATGTGTGTGTTTTCTAATTAACTTTTCCATCCTCCAATATCGCCGTCTCCTTTTAAGCAGGCGCTCACAGGTGGAGGAGGAACACGCAGCTCTTGTTTTGGGGACTGAAAGAAGGCTGTTGGCCCTCAGATTATATCTCTTTACACTCTCCATGCCCCTTCCTTTCCCAGATAGAAATCTCATCTGTCAATGGCTGATGGTTCAAGAGATTTGACCTAGCAAGGTAGGTTCTCAACAGCACACGTGCATCACAATAGAAGGTAAAATTAATGTGCTTATAAGAAACTCCTGTGACTTCCCATAAGCTTTCTAGCAACATTCAACTTAGGCTGTGGTCACACCTAAGGTTTAATCCACCTTCAGTCCACTTTCAGAGTTTGAAGAACACATCAGCAAAATGACATGCCCTGCTCTTTCCACACTTTCTTTCTTTCTTTCTTTTTCGGTATCACATAAAGCCAAAAATCAAGCAACTTGTCACTTTGCCAATATGTTCTCTCACCCTGAAAGTGGACTGAAGCTCGATTAGACTTTAAAAAGAAGAGTTGAAGAAGAATTGGCTTTTCTATCCAGCTTTTCTCACCCATTTAAGGGGACTCAACAGACACCCTGTGAGGTAGGTGGGGCTGTGAGAGCTCAGAGGAGAGCTGTGACTAGCCCAAGGTCACCCAGCTGGCTTCATGGGGGAGGGTGGAATCGAACCTGATATTCCCAGATAAGAGTCTGGCTCCCTAACCACTAGACCAAGTGTGACTACAGCCTTACAGACACTCATGGGCTGCATCCAGACATTGGTTACCTATTCCACTATATTTGGATATTGCAGAATAAAACATGGGTATTCCGGAATATCCATGCCTTATTGCAGAATATCCAAATATAGCAGAATAGCCCCTTTTGCACATCCAACAAAGACTCCATTAGGAACCTGATAGGTACGCAATTGGTACAGATCAGTTACATTCCTTCTGTGCACACGACCCCATAAAGACCCCATTAGAGTGTAATCAAAATCCGGATTTAATGGGGTCTTCAGGCCCTTCAATCCAGTCTTCTGCCATGAACACTGGATCACAGAGCATGCCTAGAGGCCGCCATTTGCAGTGGGGTGACTCCAGCTCTACCCCTCAACACACACGCTACGTAGTCTTGCACGTCCATTGTAGTGGTCTACGAAGCTGATCATGTTTTGTAGCGGCTACGTAGGCAGCTACGAGGCCATATCTCTCCGCCATGCTCACTGTAACCAGAGATGAGCCCTGATTGATGGCTATGTGGGCCAACCACACTGTGCCATTAGTGAACCTTCCTGCTCAGAGCTACTTGGAGCCTTGGGGTGGGTGCTATGGTGTCTGCAAGACAGCTCTCTTTAGCTCCCATAACAACAAGGTGCTAGACGGCCCATGGATACACATGGGGTCCTCGCAATGATGTGGAACTTCAAGGACCAGATTCCACAAGGACCAGATACCAAAGCACCGGACTGTCTTAATCCGGATTAAGAGAGGGCTGTGCAAAAAGGCCCAATAAATAACTGATATCCGGATGCAATGGAAGAGTTAACGTTTAGAAAAGCTAGGTAAGGGAAATTCAAGAGTTGTAGGCCCCTTCTTGTAAATTTTAATTTGTTAGATGACAAGTGCAAACTGCATGTTTTGCTAAGGGGTTGTGGTAAACCCATGGTTTTAAATCTAGCTCTTTTTCTTAGTCAGCCTTTGAAAATTTGTTTTAATTGCCTAATGTCATCGGATGTACTGTATTTTCTGGTGTATAAGACTACTTTTTAACCCAGGAAAATCTTCTCAAAAGTCAGGGGTCATCTTATACGTCGGGTGTCATCTTCTTATATGGTGAGTATATCCCAAACTCTATATTTTAACTGGAAAGTTGGGGGTCGTGTTATACACCCAGTCGTCTTATATGCCGGGAAATACGGGTAGTTATTTTCTTTCAAGTGACTCTATACTTCTTTTCTCTGGGTGCAGGTCCTTATATGACTGAAAGGGTCAAAAGACTAATCAATCAGCAAACTAGAAGAGTTCTAGTTTGTAATCCAAACAGCACTTGCTTAAACTTCCTGCTCTGCACAACTGTTAACAGGAACCTTCATTTTGAAATGCCAAACAGATTAAATCCTAATCCTCAAGAAAATAAAAAACCCTGGCTCGGATGGAAGGCAACTGCTGGCACAGTGAGCTATTAGCCCATGCTCCAGTCACCTGCAATTCTGGGTAAATCTGGTAGAGAGGACAAATCACAGGAAGTGGATGCAAAAGTGAGCCAGTTTGGCCTAGTGGTTAGGGAGCCAGACTCTTATCTGGGAATACTGGGTTCGATTCCACCCTCCCCCATGAAGCCAGCTGGATGACCTTCGGCTAGTCACAGCTCTCTTCTGAGCTCTCACAGCCCTACCTACCTCACAGGGTGTTCTGTTGCGGGGAGAAGAACAGAAGCTTTGTCAACCACTTTGAGTCCCCTTAAATGTTTGCCTTTAGCATTATCTAACCCAGAAAAATCCACCTGTGGGTTAGGTAAAGCAGAAAGAAAATTACTGATCGCTCTGTTGATCTGTTCTCTCGCTCTGAAGGTGGATTGAAGCTGGGTTAAACCTTAGGTGTGACCACGGCCCAGGCGACTGTGACTTTCCTAAGACAACATCTTCCGTACTTCTCCTTGCAAAGGCTGCCGGGAACTCTCCTTGGTGCTGCCTTCGCCCAGAAGACAATCTGATGAATGTCATTTGCTCTGCAAACGTCAAGACTCCAGCCAAAGGGGATAAGGATGGAAGAAATACGTCCTAGGGCTCTTAAGCAAGAGCAAAGATCGCGCTGCTAATGAGCAGGTTGGAAGAGAGGCCAAGGAGAATGGAGTGGGAAGGTCAGGGGGATCAGGGGGGAATTTGATTTTCCATCGATTTGAAATTTGCCACAAGACCCTTTTACTTTGTGTCACGCTGGCAGGGCTGAGAAAAGCCAAAGCCCTGAATGCTGATTCCTGTTTGCAGAGGGGTCCGCAGATGCATCCCAGCATCAGGTTTTAATTGCCAACTTCACCTGTTTAATATTCAATTGAATTACCCTCCAGGGAGGGAATCTATTCCATAATGACTGGTCAAATATACCCAAGACGCTGATTTGCAGAGCATTCTGTCAAAACAGTCTTGCGGCATTAACGGAAGGTGCCATTAAGCCGCATGCCTGAATAATAAGTTGGGAGCGCCTGCCAGCCACGGGAACAAAAACAGTATAATCGAGCAAGCACCCATTTCCCCCCGTTCTTCTCCGGAAAAGCAGCCCACATTTACGTGCAGAGTCAAAGGGCTTACTTAGAAGCACATCTGCCGGCAGGTAAATAAAAGTCTATTTATAGCATCTTATTTTCACTCATATCGGCCATCTTTTACAAGGAATTAAGAAATGACAGCATTCAGTATCGCCCCAAACTAAGCTCTGAACACCCCATTGTGCTTCCATCCAGGTCAGGATTAACTATAATGCTACCTGCAACTGAAGGCCTGGAGTGCTTGTTTTAAAAAATACTAATTCTTTCGATGCATTAAGTATACCTATGCGTGCCCGGTTCCTTTTAATATCTGCCAACACTCAGAAAGCAGGGATTATGCCCTCATAATACGTCATAGTTTTCCATTAAATAGCTCAAAAGTTGCCAGGCTGATCACAATTTTTACAAGTTTAACCAGGGACTTTCCTGTTACTTCCCGGCTATTAAATGCTTGCCAGACAAAGTGAAGGTTATAAATCATGGCTAAAGCAGGTACCTTGTCATGACTGTTATTATTACCAGCTTAATACACACAGGACTGCTAAGCAGGGGGTGTTTAAGGAAGATTGCCACTGAAGAATTTAACAGAGTGTCACAAGGAAGGGCTGTAGCTCAGGAGTGGAGGAAGCTACCTAGGAAGCAGAGGGTTGCTGGTTCAATTCCCCAGCCTCTCCTCTGGAGTAGGCAATGGCAAACCACTTCTGTATCACTGCCAATAAAACTGCAAAGAGGTGTACATGGAGTCTGGGAAGGGCTGTACCAAATTGGCCTCAGGGGGGCATGAAGACTTTGGGTTCCCATTCTCACCTCTAAGTCGCCATTCCTAGCCCAGAAGGTTCATGGGGCAAGGGGCAGATGTGTAGTCCTGCTTTTTTGTCTGTTTTTATTATGGTTTTATTGTGACCTGCCATGAGACCTTTGGGTATAGGATGGGAATAAGAAAGAGAGAGAGAGAGAGAGAAAGGAGTTGAGGAAGTTTCTGACCTTCTAGCAAAAATATATAATCTTTCCCTAACATCAGGCTCCGTACCTGAGGACTGGAGGGTAGCAAATGTAGCACCAATCTTCAGAAAAGGATCCAAGGGTGATCCAGGCAATTACAGACCAGTTAGCTTGTTCCATGTAAGGTGATGGAAACCATCATTAAAAGACTGCATTAATGGGTACTAAATGGGTACTTTTAGTGACAGTGGAAAAACACCCATTGTCTATCTGAACTTTCAGAAGGCTTCTGACAAAGTCCCACATCAAAG
Source organism: Aspidoscelis tigris stejnegeri (assembly GCA_023333525.1). Classification (NCBI taxonomy): domain Eukaryota; kingdom Metazoa; phylum Chordata; class Lepidosauria; order Squamata; family Teiidae; genus Aspidoscelis; species Aspidoscelis tigris. Next base: position 3,205,786 of record JALMGA010000022.1, on the reverse strand, counting down.
GCTACTGGAATAAAAGGACAGGTCTGTCCTGGATTTGTGACTGGCTTAAGGGCAGGAAGCAGAGAGTAATAATAAACCAGGGGTCCCTCTATGAAGCTGATGGGTGGGAGAGTTGGATCCGACAAGGGGAAGTATTTCTTCACCCAGAGGGTAATCTGTCTATAGAATTTGCTGCCAGAAGAGGTGATGACAGCTACCAGTCTAGATGGCTTTAAGGAAGGGTTAGACAAATTTATGGTTGACAGATGTATCAATGGCTACTAGAATGAATGCCTAGGTGCATCTTTCAGGCTGGGGAGAGGAAGCAGGACGCTTCTAAGGCCATTTGCTGGGATTCAAGAGCAGGAAAAGGTTTGTTCTTGTCTCTGCTTGAGCTGCCCGTGGGCAATTTGGTGGGCCACTGTGTGCGATGGGATGCTGGACTAGATGGGCTGTGGCCTGATCCAGCAAGGCTTCTCTTATGTCCTTAAGGAAAGAAGGAAGTATCTATGAAAGAAAGAGCCAAGGAAGGAGGGAAGGAAGGATGTGGAAATGATTCCACTGGTGATCTCTTTCTAAGCATCACTAAGGCAAAAACGCATCTCAGAGGTTTCAGCATGTGGCCCTTGAGTTTCTCATCCCATCTCTAATCCACATACCTGGGGGTGGGGGGAAACAACTTGACAGCCACTCTACAAGCTAAATACAGAACCACTAAGGCTGCGTCTACATGCAAATAAAAATCTGTTTAAAAACTTCTTTTGCCTTGGAGCGCCTCCATGCAGAGCTTTACTCTGGGCTTCCAGAGCCACAAAGGAAGAAAATCCGCGGCAGAAAAAAACCCTTTAAACAAGATTACCTCCGCACTTTTTGTAAGCCGTGGGTTTTCCTGGGAGCATTGGGAAGGGTATTCTCCACATCTTCTCCCATATTCCACTGAATTTTGGGGCATTTTTGATCCCTGCAGAAGAACTGGCTGTCAGAACCAGCTGCCTGTACTCAGCTCTTTCAGCACAGAAGCAGAGCTGCAAACTGTCACATTGTTTCACTTCAGAGGGGGAGAGAGATTTTGTGCTTGCTAACAAGGAAAGGTGATACTAATTATCATTATCATTACCACGGAGATTGTTTCTCAGCAAGCAAATCTCTCTCTCCCCCTCCTAATAATGCAGCCTCCGAAGTGAATGCACGCAGCTGAATTTGACAGCTGAAGGGAGCTTGCTTTCCGTTATGCTTGTAACTATGTTACAAGAATTAGTTATGGAGAGAGTAAGCTGCTTTCAGTTATGCTTGTAACTGCTTTTAACTCTTGGCAGCCAAGAAAAGGGATGATCTCTGTTGTGTTTTGGAGGTTCAATTGAGTTTTTTGCCTATCATTGCTGCAGCGGACAGGGGGTAGGAGTGGGGAGAAAAAGATGCGGGCTCACAAAAAGTGGTTTGCATGGAGACAGGAAAGTATGTTTTAAATCCGCATTGCCCCAAACCACATGGGGATGCTTTATTCTGAATTACAATCCACATTTTTAAAATCAGACACAAGAGGGAAGCAAAAAGAGACCATGGAGACGCGCCCCAAGGAACCATTTTTAAAGAACAACAGCAAACACCCATGCCCATCTGTAGAATAACAATGCAGCTGCCTGTCTAACCAACTTCTGTTTGAGAGAAACGAGTAGACCTAGCGCTGTTCTTTCCTTGGGCAGCGAAAGAGCTTGAGCCAGCTGCGTTCACACCTAAATTTTAATCCAGTCTCAGCCCACTTTCAGAGTCAGAGAACACATCAGCAAAATGATTAGCTATTTTCTTTCCGCTTTATCTAACCCAAGGGTGAATTTGGTGAGTTTGGATAATGCTAAAACAGCTTGATTTCTAAGAATTGCTTATGCATTCTCTCACTTTGGCTGCGGTTTAATCCAGCTACAGTCCACTTTCAAAGTGAGGGAATACATCAGCAAAGTAACACCAAAATTCACCTGTGGGATAGATAGTGTGGAAAGAAAACTACTGGTCACTTGGCTGTTGTGTTCTCTTGCCAGGTTGGTCTAGTGGTTAGAGAGCTGGTCCCTTATCTGGGAATACCATGTTTGATTCCACACTCCTCCACAAAGCCAGCTGGGTGACCCTGGGCTAGTTGCAGCTCTCTTCTGAGCTCTCATAGTCCCACCTACCTCACAGGGTGTTCTTTTGTGGGGAGAAGATCAGGAGGTTTGTCAGCTGCTTTGAGTCCCCTTAAATGGGTGAGAAAATCGGGGTAGAAAAGCCAACTCTTCTTCTTCTCCTCCTGAAGGTGGGTTGAAGTTGGATTAAACCTTAAATGTAACCACACCCTTTGAAAAGTGGACCCAAACTGGATTAAAACTTCAGTGTGAACAGAGCCTCTGACATCGAAAGAAGAGAGAAAGCACTCTGAGATACTCAGCCAGTTTGGACGAAATTCATTCTGACTAGCTTTAGCCTGTCAAGAGCTATGGTGTTCCACGGCGCTATTTGATCTAAAAGGAAATACTTCTGAGGGGATGTGTACATATGTACAAAAGAGATGAGATCTGTCATATAAAATAAAAAAGAAACTTTTAAATATTCACAAGATGCCTCACTTTCTTGTTTCACTCACTTTCCTTTAAGGCTAAGCACTAAGAAGAAAGAATATGGAGGTTTAAAAATAAAACTGAAAGCACCAAAGCTTTCTCGGTTAATTTGTGAAACATTTAATTCAAAAACGGGAGACTTCCACAAGAGGATAATAGATTATTGTAGCTTAAGCGTGTCTAGCTCTTTTCAGGTGTATTTTCCTTACTCCTCTACGGCCTTCAGCAGTTTTGGCTGCTCACAGAGGTACGTGCAAAATTGAATGCGGATGTACACAAGTGAAAATTGTGGGTTTGGTTCAAAATTGAACCAAACATCCATTTGCTTGATTTCATAGCGAACCTTTAATCAGACAAATGACTGTTCATGTTTCTGACTGACTGACTGAAGGGATATGCACAATTTTTTTAGTTCAATTCGTATCGAATCAAATGCAAGAAAATTTATATTTGTTCGAAGAGATCCCCTTCGACTGTGGTAGGATTCGAATTCGAGACAAATGTTCAATACGAATTCGATATGAACGTTCGATACGAATCCCCTACGAATCCCTACATATCCAAAATGTATCCCCTATGTATCCACTCTGAACATGTCAAATCCACCCTGAATCCACTCTGAATCTGCCCTCAATCCACTTTGAATCCCCTCTGGGTCCATTGCAAACGTGACCGGCGCAGCCACTTTCCCAACTCCTCAGGTTCATGAATGGAATGAAGCTTTGTGCAAATGTTCCACAGCATTCTGTTTGAATTCAAAATGTGCCAACACTTGATTCAAATTCACATCTGAATTCAGACAAATTTCAAATGTTACTACTATTCACCCAAATCCCTAACCGATTTCATTTTTCCCCACACTATATATGCCCAAAGGTTACAACATTTAAAACCAAACATATTAAAACAATAAAGGTGTCTGTAAAGCGCCAAGGCAAAGAGGCCTGATGGGCCATCACTGAGAAGGCCCTCTCTCCGGGTTGCCCACCCCTTTTACTATGGAGGGTGGTGGTACAACCAGGAGGGACCCCCTTCAGATCTTAAGGCATGGGCAGATCAGTATGGACGAAGGTGTTCCTTTAGACATTTGAAGCCCAAGTCATTTAGAGCCTTACACTTTAAAGTTAACACCTTGAATTGGCCTTGGTAGCAAATCTGCAGCCAGTGCAATTCTTTTAAGACCAGCATGACATGCATCTGGGCCAGCTGTCCCAGTCAGCGGTCTAGCAGCTGTCTTCTGTATCGGCTGCAGCTTCCAAACCATCTTCAAGGGCAGCCCCATGTAGAGCACATTATAATAATCCAGTCTTGGGGTGTGTGGGTGTGTTTCCACTGACCTCCCTTAATCCAGATCTAAGATGATCCAGATCTAAGGAATGGGTCCTTCAACTAATCCAGATCTAGCAGATCCGGATTAAGGGAGGTACCTGATGCGTCCCCACAGGCGGTGCAGCACCCAACAGCAATGGGTGCTAACCAGCCCACAGTGGAAACACCAGAGCACCCATGTGGCAAAACTGGATCGACCCCAGATTTTTGGAGAGATGGGGTGCAATCTCCATAGATGATCCAGAGATTCTTCAAAGATTCTCCAGAGTGATCTGCCACAAACTTCGAAGATTCTCCAGAGCCTTCGACAAAGGTCCGTAGGATTGGCATTTCTCTCGCATGGGGTCCTCTTCAGAGCCTATACTATTCTTCAGAGCCAGCTTCAGAGCTGGCTTCGGAGATTGTGCACAGAATTCAGAGCTTTGGGTTTGGGAGCACCCCCCCCCATGAGTGCACCCCCAACCCCCCCCCCAAAACCCCCCCTAGACCCACTGCCCAATTGCAGGGGAAAACACACTCTGTATAATCCGGATTTGATACCTGAAGACCCCATTGTAGGGGTCTACAGGAAATCCGGATTATAGGTCCTGAAGGACCCATTCAATCCGAATTTCCCTAGAATGGGTGGAAACAAATGTGGCTCTAATGGGGTCTGTAGTGGAAATGGGGTCTTCCTGCTCTGAGACTAATGGGACCTTAATGGGTCCCTAATGGGTACTTAGTGCTAGTGGAAAAAACCCTTTGAAGTTACCAGAGCATGGATTAGCAAGGATATATATTTTGTTCAAAACAAAATTTACAGTTTTTCCATTGAAAAAAGCATTTTTCAAGGGCAACAAAATGCTTGTATTCATGAGTGTCGGCCTGGATCAGCTTGATTGAATTTCTGTATTTTCAAACCATCGCCTGTTCGGATCGATGCAAACAGCTTCAGACACGAACTATTCAATGGAATTTTCAAAAACAGGCTGAACTTCGCACATTTCCAATTCTAAGTTTTGATCTAAGCTCGAAGAGAACTCAAAACTGACTGAAACATTTGGAGTTTTTCATCACATACCCAGTCTTACCCCCACTTCACGCAGAGAGCCCTATGTGGCACTTTTAATTTTAAAAATATTATCTAAATGCAATCTAATGCTTGAAAACTAACGGCTACCACAACACTTGGAAAATTTGAAATGTTTGTTTAAATTTAAGGGCGATTTTGTTCTGAGCTCCAAACAAGCCACTTTTTCTTGAAGGTTTCAAACCCTCCAAAGCGGCTTGTTTTGAATGCGAAGTGTTTCAGTTCAAAATATCTAAAGGAACGCCTTCTCCCATGTCGACCTGCCCATGCCTTAAGATCAAGCTGTGAGGCCCTCCTGGTTGTCCCACCACCTTCAACAGTGAGGTTGGTGGGCACCCGGGAGAGAGCCTTTTCTGTGATGGCCCCCAGACTATGGAATAGCCTCCCCCTCGAGGTGGGTCATGCCCCTTCCTTATATATATTTAGGAGGGTGGTGAAGACGCACCTCTTTGCCCTGGCCTTTGGCTGAGCTGCTTATGTTCCCTCCAGTACAGACACTGTCATTTTAAACATATTGTATATTGTTTTATACTTGTTGGATTTTTAATGTCTCTTACTGTTATATTCTATTTTAATCTGTTACCCGCCCAGAGACCTTCGGGTATGGGGTGGGATAGAAATGTAAATAATAAATAAATAATAAAATAAATAAATAAAATGTCTTGCACACCTATAGGCTTTTAGATAATTTTTAGCAGAGACATTGATAAACAGAACATGGGCCTCCTTGGTGTTGGCTCCTATATTATGCAATTCCATTCCTGGTAAGATCCCTAAGCTCCACCCCATAATTCTTGGAGACCTGCCTTGTTTTTGGTTTGGAGAGGAGTCTCCATGTTGAATTTCTCTTAGGCCAGTGGTTCTCAACCTTCCTAAAGTTGCAACCCTTTAATACAGTTCCTCGTGTTGTGGTGACCCCCAACCTAACCCTTACCCTTACCCCCAACCATAAAATTATTTTCCTTGCTACTTCATAACTGTAATTTTGCTACTATTATGAATCGTAATGTAAATATCTGATATGCAGGATGTATTTTCATTGTTACAAATTGAGCATCATTAAAGCATAGTATTCACATCAACCGCAGGTGAATATAAAAGTGTCATTTTACCTCCAATACTGCTGCTTTCTACACAGTGGCTGCTCTCGACTGTATTTGTATGGGTTGCATGTGATGGGGTTGGCGCAATGATGTCATCACGCCAGGTACTCGTAGGTGGGCGTATCTGCATGTGGGCGGACCCACCTGGAGATGGAGAGAGGAGCACAAGGTGTCTTGGGTCCTATGTGTTTTCCAATGGTCTTAGACAACCCCTGTGAAAGAGTAGATGGACCCCCAAAGGGGACATGACCCACAGGTTGAGAACCACTATGTTAGGCTGTTTGTTACACCCGAGCAAGGTATTAGCACCATTACATAACAAAGTAAATCTCTCTCCCTGACAGTCGTTTACACACAACAACCTTCATTTAATCTGTGTTATACATGCCAATATAATTTTTTATTTATGGCTGTCAAGACTTGGGAGTGCTGCAGTGAACACAATTGTATTAAACGATGCCTGAATTTCCAACTAAAGCATTTTCAGGAAGAGTCATGGAATAACTTCTAATTGCAAGAGCCCTTTTGCATTCAAGAGAGACATTTCTAAACCCTTCTGCCACAAAAGCACAGTAGCAAAAAAAGAAGAAAAAATCAGTTCGTTAAGAAAATTGCCCAGAGTGGTTTCTAAGCATTAATTATCTCATTCTTTTGAATATTTATTTATTTATTGAAAAAGAGCTTTATATCACCTTTCACCAGAGTATCACAGCATTACACAAATATAACCACAAACCCATAGACAACGGCTAATAATAAAGTCCAAGATACAGTATGATAATAAAAACCAAGTTGAAAACTCACTACTGATTACTTACTTGATACCTCTTTACAGTTTCAGTGCTCATTTAAGCCTTACTTAATTAGAACTGTTAAATCCTGTGCCAATGCTTTATCAACCTGATTGACAGAAAGGAGAGGAGACTTTTACTTACAAGCCAAGCTTACAAAACGAGAACAATGGAAGAATAAAAGTGCCGGTGTTTCACAGTGGTCATCGTCTGGATGTCAGCATACAAGGTAATTTGAATATAGCGCCATCTAGTGCCAGCAAGAAATACTTGCCAGAGCTTTCATTTCCATGCTTTTGTTTCCATTGTTTTGCAGGGCTTCATCTCCAGCTCCTTTTCCATTCCAATTTTAAATTTTAATCTTTTCTGAAATTATAGTTTGTTCCTTAGCTGTTGTTGTTGCATTTTATATTACAGTATATTCCATCTTTAGATTATAATGTATCTTGCCTTGAGACCTATGGAGGGCTTCAAATGATAAATTGGGTGCATCCTGTCTTCACTGCCTTGGCGAGGTTACAAGGTCTAGATTTAGGTCTCTAGATGTTCTTCCATCTAGTCTTCTTTTATTTATTCCACCCCAGGTTCTCTTTCCAAACCTGGTGCACTGAATGAGGGGGCAGAAGAAACGATGCCCCAGTCCCTGAACCTTCCTTTACGCCGGCCAAAAATCTGACAAATTTGTCTTCCTAGCACAAGCTTCAAAAAGCAACAGCAATATCTTCAGTTCCCAAAGCAACAATTACCAGAAGGAAACGCTGGCGAAGAAACCGAGCAGATTTTAGAATCTGACCTCCTTGCTGGTTGATATCAGGGATCACTAACAGGTTTAAAAACAGTAAAAAATAAAATAAACCAGTGGTTTTTTTTTTTTGGCAGGGCCAGAGTTAATTTTTAAGGCTCAACAAATTATTTGTTATTTTATTCAGGAAATTTATATCCCACCCTTCACCAGATGGTTCCAGGGCAGGTTACAATAAAAACAAAAAATATGAAATATTAAAACATAATTAAAAACATAAGCCACCCTCCCTCTCACCCTATCTCATTCCCACCCTCCCTAACAAGGCAGCTAGTTAAACATTAAAAGTCCTGGTGAAAAGACATATATTAACCAGGTGCCAAAATCTTTCCAGCTTAGATGCCTGTGGAACCTCAAGAGGGGGGCTGTTCCAGAGTCTGGGGGCCACCACAGAAAAGGCCCTCCTGCATATCCCTATGCCTCATACCTCTGAAACAGAAGGCAGTGCAAGAAGACCCTCTATAAGAAGACCCTTTCCCTGAGATCTCAGGGCATGGGCAGGTCTATATAGGAGGAGACACTCCTTCAGATACCCAGGCCCAAGCCATTTAAGGCTTTATATGGTAGGCCGCATCCCCATGGGCTCCGTTTATTGCGGCATTGAATCGGGTCAGTACCGATGCACATTGTAATTCGAATTAACACATCCCCATGTGACTGTAGTTCAAATTAAAATGTCCCCGAATTGGTCTGTCCCCATGAAAACTGCGGTAAACCCCTGCATTGGGGAACCACATCCTTTTTCCTCTCCCTAGACAGGAAGCCCAGCTGACATCACCATGCTCTGTCCCACCTGCTGCAGCAATAACAGGGGAAACCCCTCCAAGTTGCACCTCCAAAAACACCACACACAGCTTTGATAAAATTAAAAAAAGATAAAGGGGGGCATAATAGGAAAGGAAAGTGGCTCTTTGCTTGAAGCTGCGGCTCAGTGCTTGAATCAGTTTAGCGGAGGTGCGCACCTCCGCATGACAGCAAGCTGCTTCTGATCTTTCTCAGCCTAGTGCAGGGAAGCTACTCGCACTTTGCCCATTAAGGCGAAGCAGTGCTCATGCGCTAAATCAAGCCCTTTACCCACTCATGCCTTGCCAATCGAGCAATCAGGGAAGGGGGGTCATGCTTGTAGCCGGAGAGACACTCACAGGGCAAATGAGAGCCATTTGACACCCTCATCCCTTCTCTTTTAGCCTAATTTCTTTGAAGATATCCCCCAAGCAGTTGCAATCAGAGCGCACGGCAGGGATAGCGAACACAGGCGAAAACCTGCCCGCTGATTCTGTGATCACCAATCTCCACCGCCAATAACCCGAGAGCGTCCCCATGCGTCCAGGATAATGCGTGGTTGCCTCCTAATTCACGGCGAAAACAGTTGGAAAGGGGGGGCTGCCACAGATTTGTGTGATTTGTCCCACAGGTAGCCCGGATTAGAGGCTTTGCATGGGGATGCTCCGAGGCGAATTCAGGTTCGCTCCGAAGTATATTCAGCATGGGGACAAGCCCTTAGTGTCAACACCTTAAACTGATAGATAGTGTAGATCCTTCAGGGCCAGCATGATGCAGGTCTGGCTGGATCAGTCTCAGGGATATCCCCACATGGAATACGTTACAGTAGTCTAATCTGAAGGCTGTGAGAATTAGCCAACTACAGGGGTGCCCAAACTTCTTTTTCCTACAGGTCCCAAGGTCTTGGTCAGCCCATAACTATTCTATCCGGTGTAAAGTGGGGAAAACAATCAGTCTTGGATTTTGTGTCCTTGGACCTGAGCAATCGGACATTGTAGTTCCTACCTGCTCTTCTGCACCCTAATTGATCTTGGGATCTGGGGGATGGATGTTTAAGTCCCCATTAAATCGATGCAGATGACATCTTAGGATAGTCACCCTTAGTAAGTGGCACACGAGCCTTCTCCAAGGTGGCCCCCAAGTTTTGGAACATGCACCAGGCAGTGATGTTAGATAGCTTTCGTACCTGTGAACTGCTGCGGTTCACTTGGTTTGGTTTCTATTTGAACCAATTTTTTTCAGACAGCGGGGTGGATCACCTGAACACCCCAGTTTGCTGCGAACTGCAAACTAACTGAACCAGCTTGACACATCTCTAATCTATGGCCCTTTCTGCACTTACCTTGGTTAATCTGTGTTAGCTAGATCTGTGTTAGCTAGATCCGGATCAACCCACAGGCAGAGGCATCCGGGTTGAGTGGGCTTCAGGACAGCAACTGTGTGCTAGCCCAGAGGTAGACCACATTTATCTGGTCTACAAGTCCAGATTAGTGAGCCCTTAGTGCAGATGATGTGTTCTCAGATGCTACATGATCCAGATAAACCAGTAAGGGCAGAAAGAGTCTACAGCCACCTACTCTATGAGCCAGTTTGGTCTAGTGATTTGGGAGCCGCACTCTTAGCTGGGAATACTGGGTTGGATTCCTCCCTCCTCCACGAAGGCAGCTGGGTGACCTTGGGCTCGTCACAGCTGAACTCTCACAGCCTCACCTACCACACAGGATGTTCTGTTGTGTGGAGAAGAACAGAAGGTTTGTCAGCTGCTTTGAGTCCCTTTAAATAGGTGAGAAAAGTGGGTAGAAGTCAACTTTTCTTCTTCTTCCACCATAAAGCCAGCAGGGTGTCCTTGGGCTAGTCACAGCTCTTTTTTGAGCTCTCACAGCTCCACCTACCTCCCAGGGTGTTCTGTTGTGGGGAGAAGAGCCAACAGTTTGTTAGCTTCTTTGAGTCCCCTTAAATAAGTGAGAGAAATGGGTAGAAAAGCCAACTCTTCTTCTTCTTCATAAGTGGGTACAAGGAAAAAGGGTTGAATTCCATTATAGAGACAGTTCTTCTACCTGCATTAGAGAGGCTTGTCATGGTAGCACTGTGGGTTTCACTTTCCAGGATCCAGAGAGAAGATGAAGCTTTAAAAATGTTATTATGCAGCAGTTCCGGCCTCCTTATCACACATCCATATAGCCAGGCACAAATCAAGTACAGAGAAAATGTCACCCAGCAGTGATAGGCGAGTGTTCGCTCCAAGTGTTATTTAATTATTCTGATTTATGTTCGCTGTCAGCTATCAAGCCAAGATGATAAACATACTAAACATTTTTGTTCAAGAAATAATATTTTGTTCCCTACCTATTCATGGTACATAAACTATTAATAGCTCCGGTGCTATACAAAGACCGGCGTTTCATGCAAATGTGATTTATCAAAAGCCCCTTAATACCTCGGGAAGGGAGAAGAAGCCAGTTTTCAGAGCAGACAGCAGCTGCCAGGCTGACAATTGCAAGCCAAAGGAAAAATATGGTATAGATGAGGCAGCTTTTGTCTCGGAGCCAAGTCACTGGGGTAGAAATGCAGAAGGTGTTGAGTCACACAAAACTCTTGGAGTCGGGAGGGAAAAAAAACAGCCAACCAGCTTCCTTACTGTCAATGCTCCGTTTCATCTGAGGAATGATGCTCATTGGAGGGTAGATGGGGGATAGGGTGGGCAAGGAAATCAACGTTGTAGGACAGAGGCCAGGGGAAGAGGAGGAGGAAGAAGAAGAAGAAGGAGAAAGAGGACGAGGAAGGGGAAGGGGAAGGGGAAGGGGAAGGGGAAGAAGAAGAGGAAGAAGGAGGAGGGGAAGAGGAGGGGGGGAAGAGGAGGAAGAGAAAGAGGGAGGAGGAAGAAGGAGGAGGAGGAGGAAGAAGAGGAAGGAGGAGGAAGAAGGTGGAGGAGGAGGAAGAGGAGGAGGAGGAAGAGGAAGAGGAAGGAGGAGGAGGAAGGGGAAGGGGAAGAGGAAGAAGGAAGAGGGGAAGAGGAGGAGGGGGGAAGAGGAAGAAGGTGGTGGAGGAGGAGGAAGAGGAAGAAGAGGAAGAGGAAGGAGGAGGAAGAAGGTGGAGGAGGAGGAAGAAGAGGAAGGAGGAGGAAGAAGGTGGAGGAGGAGGAAGAGGAGGAGGAGGAAGAGGAAGAGGAAGGAGGAGGAAGGGGAAGGGGAAGAGGAAGAAGGAAGAGGGGAAGAGGAGGAGGGGGGAAGAGGAAGAAGGTGGTGGAGGAGGATGAAGAGGAAGAAGAGGAAGGAGGAGGAAGAAGGCGGAGGAGGAGGAGGAAGAGGAGGAGGAAGAGGAAGGAGGAGGGGGAAGAGGAGGAAGAGGGAGGAGAAGGGGGAAGAAGGAAGATGATGGGGAAGAGGAAGGAGAAGGAAGAGGAAGGGGAGGGGAGGAAGAGGAAGAGGAAGATTGAGGAGGAAGAAGAAGAAAGAGGAAAAAGAAGAAGAAAAAGAATTGGATTTTATTTTTATACCACACTTTTCTCACCCATTGAAGGGGACTTAAAATGGCTGACAAACCTTCTGTTCTCTCCACCACACACACCCTGTGAGGTAGTTGGGGCTGTGGGAGCTCAGAAAGAGAGCTGTGACTAGCCCAAGGTCATCTAGTTGGCTTTGCGGAGGAGTGCGGAATCAAACCTGGTTATGAGATATGAGTCCAGCACTCTAACTGCAAGACCAGACTGGCTCACTTAGGAAAGAGATGGTACCATAAGCAAGAAGCTTTAGTGATGTGCACAGATTTTTTTTGCATTCAAATTTGAGTGGAATTGAATATCCAAACATTCAATTTGATTCGAATGATTAGAATCCAAATGCAACAAAATTCAATTCGAATCAAATACATTTGAATCTATTCGTTCGAATGTTAGATTCAAATCTGAAGCTACGAATGTCAACATTTGTATGCATTACATGTATCTGTATGCATTTCGTACGCATTTCAGTCATGCGCCATGTTCCTGCCAAGCAAAATTAAAATTCTAACTTAGTCAGGAACTAAAGAGACACAATGAGTCAGCAACTCATGATTCCAGCCTCATGCTGTTGCAGTAATTAGATGACATCATTCTAAAACCTCATGATGATGACTTGCAGATTATGGGCTATGTAAGTATCTCTGCTATGTAAATCTGCTACTGGCTTACTGGTTTCTTGTTTAAGAGAGAGGGCTCTGTCTCAGAACAGGACTCTGAAATAAAGCTGCTGAACCTTCCAGTGAGGAAAGAAATACTGGGAGTGTCCCATGCACGTTTTGATCCAAACCGAAATCGGGTTCGGCAAGGGGTGTCCCCATGTACTTTTGATTTGGTCTGATTTCCGCAGACCAAATCAGCCAAACCCGTACCAAACCCATACCAAACCCATACCAGATTTGGTACCCAAAAAAAAACAAGTCTTGTCATGGTTTGGTGTCCCAGCATGCATTGCTTTGTGAGCCGAGCCTGCACATGGGGACAGTCCCGGGCTATTTAGGGAGGAGATTGGCTCTCGCATCAGTGGGAGGTGGGGGTTCATGCCCTGTGCTTGCCGTTCCTGCCCTGTGCGTTGGAAATCGCAACCACTGAGATTTTTCGAAGTAAAAAAATCCCACCAGGACAAAGGGTATGTCCCCATGGAAGCCGGTTGCTTCGCTTGTGACGCGTGTCATAAAGATCCGCGTTGTAACTCGCAATAAAGCATCCCCATTTGGTTTGGGGAAACACAGATTCAAATCGCACGTGCCTGTCCCCATGGAAGCCGCAGCATGGACCCACATCTTTTTCTCCCCATCCACCTTTTCCCCTGATAGGAAGCCAGGTTGACGTCACCATAACCCATCCCGCCCGCTGCAGTGATGACAGGCAAACAGCTGAAGCAGTGACAGGCAAACACCTCAGTTGCACCTCCATGGACACAAAGATCATTCCTGTCCTTGGCCACCACAGTTAAAAGCATAACCAAAGTTAGTTAAAAGCATAAAAGCAGATTATTCCCTTCCTTGGCTGCCATAAGTTAGCGGAGGGGCGCACCTCTGCATTTTTTTTATTGCCCTGCAATTCTGGTTCTGAAATTCTAAACAGAATCTTGAGCAGAAGCATTTCTACTGCCGCAAGCCAGCATTCAAGTTTTTATCTTTTTTAAAGACGATAGCTTTACTAGCTATGGAGTTGAAGCTTTAAAGGAAAACAACCAACAGCAGGAACAGGGAGCAGAGGTGAAACCCTGCCCGCTAATACTGTGGCTGCCAAGCTCCACCCCAAATAACCCGGGAGCATTCACATGAAACCTGGACAATATGTGCTAGCCCCTTATTTTAGATGTAGTACATTTACTAAGTGGGGCTTTTTTGACACGTATTGTCTCACACGTAGCCCATATTAGGGCTTTGCATGGAGACACTCCCGAGGTGACCTCAGAATAATTTTGGAATATTTTCAGCATGGGGACAAGCCCAAAGTCTGGGATGGGTCAGCGCTTGCAGTGTGAACACCAGCCACCATCTCTGATCTTAACTGCTGCGAGGTGCTTTCCTACTGCATTTAAGTGCCAGAGGGCCTCATTTTCCTTAGTGGTTCTTCCTTTATCTGCATTTCTCCAGCTCAAGAGATGAGAGTGCACCTGGAATTATATCCCACACCTTATATTCACTAAGAAAAAAGGACTAATATTTAAGGTCTGTGACCTCCTGACTTCAGCCTCACCTAAGCTGGGTGTTTCCAGCCCTTCTGTGGCGAAAGACTTGGGGATGGTGGGAGTTTCTCTTTAGAGACCCAAATCTATTGCCTGTTGCAGTCAGAGCCGACAAATTGGAAGCTGAAGCAGACAAGATCTGACTGTCCATTAAAAATGATTATTTTAGCTCTTCCTGCAAAACTTCTAACTTGCCGCTGAAGGGCTGGCTGGGAACAGCCAGATAAAGCACCAAGATATTGCCTAGGCAACTGCCGATCTTCGCCGCCGTCAGTGGCAGAGCTAATTAGGACTACTGTGAAGGATGCTTTTCAGCTCTTGAACTGTTTTAATTTAAGGGCAGTGCAACCAACACGAGCAATTCTTACTGAAGAATATGCTCATCAGCCACAGCATTTGATAATTGCTGCTTTCTAAACCTGGTGGCATCTTGGAAGTCTAAACAACACAGTTCTGGGCGCCGGAAAAAAGAACATAAGAAATGAGAGGAGCCTGGCAGGATTAGGCCACACAGACCACCTAGTTCAGCATCCTGTCCCAAACAGTGGACCACCAGTTGCTGCTGGGCATCTCAAGCAGAAGATGAAGGCAAAACCTTCACCTGCTCTCAAATCTCTGGAAATGGCCTTCAGAGGCATCCTGCCTGTCTCTCCAACCTGGAAAAGGTACCTGGGCATCCATTCTAGTAGCCATTGATACACCTGTACTCCATGAATTAAGAGAGGCCCTGCCGGATCTGATCACAGACCATCCAGTCCAGCATCCTCCACTGCACAGTGGCCTAGCAATTGCCCCTAGGCCTTCACCTGCTCTTGAATCCCAGCAAATGGTCCTTAGAGGCATCCTGCCTGTCACTCCAGGCTAGAAGTGGTACCTGGGCATCCATTCTAGGAATGGCACAATGACGCGTGGACTTCCCAGTACAGTTCTGAGAACATTATGGGGTATAGCCAATTTCTGGAGACACCCCAAATTCTTCCCAAGCCATTCTGCAAAGAACAAACATTCCCTACAGAGGGCTCCTTCCTTCCTTCCTTCCTTCCTTCCTTCCTTCCTTCCTTCCTTCCTTCCTTCCTTCCTTCCTTCCTTCCCACTCCTCTTTCCACTGCAGAGAGAAATCCTGACTGCACAATTGTCCCTCATTAAATGACTTTCACTCAGGCTATGAAAACTGCTCATACTGTGAAACCAAAGTTTTTGGGAAAGTGTTGCATAATACTTTCTTCTCCGCCTCTTCCCATTTTCCACACTTAACAAAATATGACTTCCCTTTTGACAAGCAAGGGTTTGGTTTTACTAAGCTAGCAAAATGTGTCTTCCATTCTTAGTGCAATCCCAGGACCTATCAATAACGCAATTTGGGCCCTGAGGGTACACTCACACTTCCAGCCACTATCCCAGAATACGGTAGGTCATCACATCCCAGAATTAACAACCCATCCCAAGCCGGATTAGGTGCAGGCTAGGGTAGCCTGTCCCACGCCAGGCCCCATGGCAGCTCCAAACCTTCAGTCTCCCAGCAGTTAGCCTTCAGAAGCAAACCAGCTCCTACAGCCATCAGGGCTACTAGTCACTAATAGTGCCAGCTTCCATACATGAAAGCACATAAAATATATCCCCCTGCGGTCTGCTCTTGCGGTGGTGGCACATAGAAGCCCACCAGCAGGAAGCGAGCACATAGCTTGCCTCGTCCATGGTCTCTGAGCAGTTGGCCTTCAAAAGCAGAAGAACCAAAGAACTGACCCACTGGATTGGCCCATCTAATCCAGCAGCACACGGAAGCCCACCAGCAGAGCGTGAGCACACAGCCAGCCTTCAGAGGCATATCACCTCCCATTGTCACTGCTTGCCTTGTTCATGGTCCCTCAGCAGTTGGCCTTCAAAAGAAGAGGAACCTGAGGGCACATTCCCATAAGGGCTAAAATCTGGAGTGTTTTCAGATTCGGCACTGGGGGTTCCAATGAAGTCCTCCAGTACCCCAAATGCACTCCAGATTTTCCAGCCCTGTTCCCATGCCAGTTTTCTTTCCCAGGCTGACTCAGATTAAAGAAGGACAGCAGCCAGGGTAAGTGAGCGAGGGGGTCACCGAGGGGTGGCCGCCCCTCAGGTGTGGCAGCATTGAGTGGCAGGCAGGGGCCCTGGGGAGAGATTCCTTATCCTGCCCCCCCCCAGGAAAGAGGAGAGCCAGCGCATGAGCGAGCAAACAAGGGGGAGGTGCGTGGCTGCCTTCCTTCCTTTTCCCTCCCGCCCGCTTGCCGCCCAACGCCGCGACATCCGAGGGGCAGCCTCCCCCCCACGCACCCCCTCGCTCACTTACCCCCCTCGCCCTGGCCACCGGCTGCCCTCCTTCACTCGGGGACATGAAGAGGAGTCTGGTGGCGGCTTGCCGTGCAGCGCAGCGCCACTTACAGGTGTGCTTCTGCACACCTGCGGGTTCTGTTTGGGAACAGCCCGACGTGCGCTCAGTGCTCTTCCCGGCCTCCAACCCTAACCCGCAGTAGAACCCAGATTACTCCAGATCAGGTGGGAACGCGGCCAAAGAAATGACCCACTGGATTGGCCCGTGTAATCCAGCTGCAGATGGAAGCCACCAACAGAGCTTGAACACACAGCTCTGTCCAATTGCAATCTCCCAGCAGCAGGTCTTTAGAGGCAGAAGAACCACAGAAATGAGACATTGGATTGGACCCCTGGTCCACCTAGTCCAGCAGCCTGTTCCAGCAGTGGCGTACCAGTGGCATATGTCCTTTCCTCCCTTAAAACACTTCATTTTTCAAACACAACACATCAATTTAGAGATGTACATTTGCACCACAAGGCAACAGGCAATATTGTGTAATGTGGAGGAGGCTTCATGCAGGGTGACACGTGGCAGAAGAGTATATGAGATTATGGGGTGGGGGGGGCGATTCTGGCCTGGCGTCCATCCAGTACTAGCAAGCCAAGGATTAGCGCTTAAATAGATGCCAGCTTTATTTGTATTACAAACACAGGGGAAGGCAGTGCCAGCATTCTATCAGCTCCTGCCTTCTACCTGCTTTCACAAATTAAGATGCGCCGCAGTGAAACAAAACGTCAAATTAAAAGCCACACTTATTTATTTATTTTTAGCCAAGAGGGTGAAGTGTGGCTTTTAATATGCCAGTTCAGCTTCACTATTTTTAGTAGTAACCAAGAACTGTTTTTAATTTGTTCAAGGGGAGGGGAAAACATTACAAATGCACACAAGCCAAGACTATATTAGAAGATCTGAAGAACTCAATATGAAATATACTCTCGGGATCCGGAAATAAACACATTCAATGCTTATTTTCCCACACATTGCCTGTGTCTGCAGCGGATGTTTTCTGAGCCGCATTGCACGGTGATTTGGCTTGCAAAGTCTATCAGGGATTTATTTTCTCTGTCTCGCGGAAAAACATCCAGAGCATGCAACAAGACTTTACAGAAAATATTTTCACATTGCCTAATATTCCTTTGGGGAGAATCGAATCATGTTTCTAATAAGCTCTATGGCTAAAATCCGAAACAAAGACCTGAAGAGAACCCAAAGGCTGTGGTCACATCTAAGGTGTCATCCACCTTCACTTCACCTTCAGAGCAAGATAACACATCAGCAAAGTGACCAGTAGTTTTCTTTCCACACTGGTTGTGGTCACACCTAAGGCTTAATCCAGCTTCAGTCCATTTTCAGAGCAAGAGAACCCATCAGCAAAATGATCAGTAATTTTCTTTCTGTGTTATCTATCCCAAAGGGGAATTTTCTGATTTATTTAACACTGAAAGAAAACAGCTTGCCACTTTGCTGATATATTCTCTCACTCTGAAAGTGGACTGAAGCTGGATTAAATGGGGATATATGTTCTCTTCCCACTTGCAGATGCTCTTGTTTAATATATAATTGTTTTAATAATGTTTGATTTTAAATGTTCTTACCCGCCCGGAGACCCCCGGATATAGGGCAGGATAAAAAATGTAAACAAACAAATAAAATAAATGATAAGGTGAAGATGAGTGGTTTTTACTTAATGCCAGTTCGACAGTGAGCTGCATTGAACGGGAATGAATTTTGCTCTGAGGCAGGCAGAGTCGAAGTGCATAATGCCAGGACCATAATACAGCCTTTGCTAACAGCACGATAAAGCTGGATATCATGAATCACCTTGTGAGCTTACTGGGCAGTCATAGCATCATGCATCAAAACCATGTAATATAATAAATACTGGAGCCATAACTTAAAATACTGCGGGAAGACATTTTCTGCCAACTTGCAGTGTAATCTTCGTAACAAGGTTAGGAAATCATCAGCCAAGACAAACAAGTCAATTCGCCACCCACCCACCCCGAATCAGGTCACAATGGGGAAAGTTCCACAAATCTGGAAAATATAGACAGATAGAGCTCTTCTGTGTCAGCAAGGCAAAGAGAGAAGACAAAGTGTGTCAGTAGTGATATTTTAAGCATGAGGAAGCCTTCTAACCGGCGTGTCCACGAACGCAATTTTTGACATTCGATTCAAATAGAATACCCGAATGGCCGAATTCATACAAATAGAGAAAAAATAAATGTATTAAAATCCGGATTCAAATACATTCGTATCTATTCATACAACTATTCGATTCGTATTTGAGGATATGAATGTCAACAACATTTGTATGTGTACCCACGCATCCGTACGCATCTGTATGTATCTGTATGCATTTGTAAACATTCCATTTGTATCTTCTATGACAGTGTTTCCCAAAGTGTGCTACGCGTACCCTCAGGGGTACGGGAAGAGTTTGGTGGGGGTACGCGTTGCACCGGAGTTTGGTGGGGATCACGTGGGAATATCCACTGCACCTTGCTTAGCTGCGCCCACAGAACAAGGAAAGAAATAGGCGCGTATCGCAGTTTTCACACGGGAACTGGGGCCATCGTACATCGTATTGCAACTCATTATGGCGGGAACTTCTGCGCATCCTTCGTGCAGCTCGGGTTCGGCCATTTTTAAACTGCGGGAACATTAACAGTTGAGCCGCGGAGCTGTTTAAACGCCGGAGAACTGCAGTGTTATCTAACGGCCTTGTGAGGTGTGACACGGCGTGAATATACTGCACTTCATTGTGTATGTACCAAAAAAAATAAAATATAAATATATTTTTATTTTTATTCAAGCATATGCTTTTTATGAGGGGTACTCAGCGTTACGAATATTACAGAAGGAAACACTGCTCTATGAATCCCATTTTTGTCCAGTACATATCCGTACAGATGTGTACAGATGCTTCAGAACATCTGTCAACTTGGGAGGTGGGAAAGCGGCTGCACCAGTCACATCTGCAATGGATCCAGAGTGCATTTGTGTTGGGAATAAAGATATGCGTGCGCGGAATTTTTCTAGTTGCAGAGCTGTACTTCTGTGCTAGAGTACAATAGCTATCTGGTTACCAAGAATAGAGTCCACAAAGTTAGCTTCGAAACTTATACTTTACTAAGTCTAACAAACAATAACATTTCAGTTTGCCTGTTCTGTCTGTTATACTACATGGCTTCTTTTTCTCCTGTTGAACAGCAATCAACTAACTACAAAAGCGAAACAGAAACAGATCTCAGTTCTTACAGAAAAGGGCAGGAACAAACAAGGTTACATTTACCCAGTTAACTCTTTTCTGCTGTTCTGTGACAAGCACTTGCAAAAGGACACAACAATTTGACATGGATATAGAGTGGATTCAGGGTGGATTGGATGCTTTCAGAATGGATATATTATGGGATATGTTACGTGTGTAATGCATATGTATCCGTACACATACAGATGTCCAAATAATTCGTATGAATGATTCAAAACATCAAATTCATTTTATAGTTAAAAAAATGAATGTATAGACATTCGATTTGAATTCGAATATCTGAATTCCAATTAATCTGATCAAATTGAGAATGTTTTGAATATTCTTGCACATCCCTACCTTCTAAATGTTCAGAAAATCACAACCCTTTGGAACTACAGGTTGTAGAAAACAGGACATATTCCACTGAAACATATTCCAGTGATAGATGACTGGATAACTAGGATGGAATTTGCAGAAATGGATAAATTAACTAATCTGATACATCAGAGGTAAATTTTACAAAGAACTGGCAACCCTTTAGCAATTACCCACAGAGACAAAGAAAATGATATACTAATTGCTGGTTTCAAGGACTAAACAAGATACTAGACAAAGTTGAAGAAGAAGAAAATTTGGGGTTCACAGAACATTAGAGGCATAAGAAAACATCAAGAAGGAAGCCAGCAAATGTAATCAAGCGACCAACAAATTCGTATCCGTAGCAGTTTTTGGGCTGTTATGCTATGTTCCAGGTTTCTTCTTCTGAGAACGTAAGCCTTCAGGTATATCTGCGATATCCATCTTCAGTGGTCTTTGCTCTTGGCCAAGTTAAGGGTGACTGGTGTCTTACTAGATCTTGTTTCTCTTCTTATAGATGTTTGCTGGTTGTTTGTCAGCTCTTCCTTCGTTTGAGTTGCTAATGAGTCACTGGTCTTTCCCTGGCTATATCTGCAGCTATATCCAAAAGTGTAGGTTTTCAGAAGAAGAAACCTGGAACATGACATAACACCCCAAAAACTGCTACAAATGAGACTGAATCTGGCCGTGAAAGCCTACATACATCCAGACCAACAATTTGTTCAATTTTAGATTTTCAGTACTGTATGTTTTAAGTTCCTTTGGGAAAGTAATAAAAATTAATGGATGGAAGGAAGGAAGGAAGGAAGTGGAATGGCCCTGTGTAAAATGGGATCATAAACACACTCATAGAATTATCTGATTCATGGCTGCATTCGCACTTAAGTTTTAATCCAGTCTAAGGCCTCTTTAAGAGTCAGAGAACACATCAGCAAAATGACTAGCCATTTCCTTTCCACTTTATCTAACCCAAGGGTGAATTTTCTGTGTTAGATAATACTGAAAGAAAACAGCTTGATGTTTTGCTGATGTACTCTCTCATGTTGAAAGTGGACCAAAACTGGATTAAAACTTACCAGCAGGACAGAATTTTCAGTCATTTACACAAAGTATTTCTACTAGATTTTATGTTTCAACGTCCCCCTGAAAGACTAAACAGAGTAACTCTTACACTTTACAAAAGTTACATATTTGTTACACTGAAAGTGTATTTCGCATGCAGATATGGAAAGATTTTGTCAGAATCTGAGTATCATATTGTAAAGTGTATATTTACAGATTCACCATCCGCTTGAATATGGTCCATTACAGATCACGTCACATGTGGCCAAAATCTTCTTTTTTAAAACTACAACATATAAAATATGTAACATTGCAAGTAATATTGTCCAGTATTTTCCTCTGTCAAAATTCCATGGCTTAATCCTTCAAGCAGTTTTCCTTCATTCAACATTGCTGGTGTGCAGAAACGCAATTTTCAGGATGTGGGAAAGATCCATATGGGCAAGTACGCATCATATCCATATCCATACCCATGCAAATCTCCAAATAATTCATATGAATGTTTCAAAAATTCAAAATTTGTTTGAATATTTAAATTCAAATTTATAGACATTCACTTCAAATTCAGATGTCCAAATTCAAATGAATTTGATCAAATTTTGAATGTTTCAGGTATTTGTGTCCCTATTTGGCATTACCTGTAACTCAAAAAACTGTGACATAAACATTTCTGTGATTTGGATTATTAGCATGGAAGGAAGGAAGGAAGGAAGGAAGGAAGGAAGGAAGGAAGGAAGGAAGGAAGGAAGGAAGGAAGGAAGGAAGGAAGAGGCATTAGAGCAGGATTAATCAAAACAGATTACTGGGAGCCAAATCCTTCAGAAATTAAATATGACAGTTTAATTGCAATTTTAATTTCCAAATAGTGGGAGGCTAAAGGAGAAATGAATTCCCATTTGGGAATAGAAGATTTTCTAACATATCCACACCCCAACCCAAGTCTATAAAACTTGTTTTTATGCAAATACTGAGCCACAGGCCTACTAAACCTAAGGAATGCTCAGGCCAATAGAGAGGTGCTTAAAAGGAAGGGAACCCCAGGCACAGTGGAAGGAGTTTGAGCTGCCCAACGCAGTCTATTTAAAACGATCCTGACAAGTAAGTTTACCATTCAAGCTTTTCTCATAAACCATTCATTAGAACCGATTATTTCACTGAAGGAAGAAAATAAAAGCAATCAGTCCTTGTTCCACGCTGACAACCAAAAATGTTTATGACACTGAGAGCTGCCTAATTATGCTTTTATCTGTGAGCTAAGCAACGATTAGCCTTCGCTACAGCAAAGAAGTTTCCAGTCTCTGGAGCGCTTTCCCTAGAATGTGAACGCTCCGGGAGACGTCGGGGAAACCCGGTCTTTAACACAGGCATGCAAATGTAATAGGGCAGAATTACAAAGGGAAGGAGGAAGCTGAGGTGGGTTATATTTTTAAATATGTTTCAGTAATTGTTTTATCCCATGCTGTGACCTGCCCTGGGACGGGCAATCCATCAATCCATCAATCCACCAATTTCAACCCAGACTGCCTCCAGACACATAGTAGAGCCACAATCTTCTCAGCACTGCACTGGGAATGCCAGATAGACAGGAGGCATTCCTAGTGTAGCCCAATGCTATTATGGGAAAATCCAGCAATGACGCCATGTTTCCTGAAATAACTCTGCTGGCTTACGTGTATATGGGAATAATTAGTGTGACAGACCCAGGCTGCTCTTGGCTGCAAGGGCCCATGTGGGGAACAATTCAAAGCAGGTCTTGTGCCGAGACCGGCTCCTGGTGGCTCAGTGTACAAATCTAAGCTGGTTTGTTGACAACAGTTCTGGCTCATTTGGTCACTGGTTCAAGAAAGGCATCCATTCTAGCAGCCATTGATTCACCTGTCGGCCATGAATTTGTCTAACCCTTTCCTGAAGTTATCCAGGCTGGTTGCTCTTCTTTTAGCAAATCCCATAGACCGGAAAAAAATACTCTCTTTCGTCTGATCTAACTATCCTACACTCAACAAACTTCACAGAGTGCATCAATTTATTAAAACCTGTGAAGGAGACGGATTCCCCGAAAAAGAATGTATTTTGAGATGGATCAATTGACTTGTGTTATGTATATGTACTGACGTTCGTTTAGATTTTCTGCTTTATCAGCCTGGCTGCAACCTTCAGGAACTACTTGGGAGGGAAAAGAAGGGTGGGTGGGCAGGTAGGTCAATAGGTAGATATTTCCACAGACAGACAGAATAGAGATATCTGCATTGGATGCAATATTATTATTTCTATTATGGCTTTGTCCCTTTTAAAGTTTAATAAACAAAAGTTAGAAAATCATAAAACGTCCCTAAAATCCACGGAATATTTATTCTCAGATTTAAAAAACACAGTTAAAGTACCGCCTTCTCATCTCTGCAGGACCACAGTACATCAGTGCTAAACATCAAAGGCCTTAAAAAAATACTAAGCTCAGTGCCTATGAATCAAATCCATTTCTTCAGCACAGCCTGGGGCTGAGGATTATGAATCGGATCCTGCCTCCTAACGAATCTAATTTCTTCTTTCCTCCTCCCTTGGGCAATCGGTTGGGAACGCGATCGCCTCTCTGCACGCAAGCAGCCAGAGCCTGATCCATTATAAAGCGAGCCAATATGTCACCTCCTTAACTGAGTTATAAGGCAGCAGCTATGAGACAAAAAGAACTGAATGGGGCCGTTGGTATGAAAAAAGAAACATGGGACAAGGAAAACCGAGGCGAGGTAGCGGACGGCCCCCCAAAAAGATCCATCAGAAACGGAGGAGCTCTGAACTGAAACGCTGTTGTAGTAAAATGTGACTCATGAATCCTAATTCACAACCTGCTGTCCCCACTTGCCGCAGAATCTCTTGGCTGGAGCACAGCTGCATGAAGAAGAGAAAGAGACGTACAACCTAAGCACCTTGAAGCTGCTGTACTTTCAGGACAATAAAAGCTAGAAAGAAAGACAGATACTGGCCTGAGACAATGCAATAAAAGCAATGAAAATGATTTAATTCTCCGGAAGGGCCTCGGCCAGGAGCATGGAGCCGTGGAGAAAACCACAGCTACGCCTTCTCAATGGAAGCTCTTTTGGAGCCAGCTAACTGGCCGCACTTTCTACAACATGACCTGTGGGAAGGAACAGCCTGCAGGTCTCACCCTTCCTTCCGTTGGAACTCCATCCAGTTGGAAGGCTTGAAAAAGGCTTCATGGTGTTCCAACAAGTCACCATGCAATGGAAAACCAGAGTACGCAAGTTGTTTCCCCTTGTAGAAAACTGAGGGATACAGGACCATGGAGGACCAAGACATAAGAACCTATTGCTGGAAAACCCAACACTGGTCATAAAAGCATAAGAAGATAAGCAGACCCCTGCTGGATCAGGCCACAGTCCACCTAGTCCAGCAGCCTGCCTGGGCATCTCAAGCAGAGGACAAGAACAAAATCTTCATCTGCTCTTAAGTCCCTAAAATTGGCCTCTAGAGACATCCTGCTCCTCTCTCCAGCCTGGAGGAAGTACCCAGACATCCATTCTACTGGGCACTGACATAGCTTCCTCCATGAATTATGAGAAACCTTGCTGGATCAGGCCATAGCCTATCTAGTCCAGCATCTTGTCTCACACAGTGGCCCACGGGCATGAAGGTGAAAGACTATGGAAAACCCCAACCAGTCCCTATTATAGCCTACACTAGCACATAGATGGTAGGACCTTGTTCCAGGATATAATCCGAAATAAGGTCCAGTGCAGAAAGAGCCAGAGTACATGGGAGACTACACTGGATATATTTCGATTATAGCTTGATAGCAAACATTGATGTATGAGACACGTTCTAAGAAAAGTGCCCCTTGGCTTTTATGTTATTTCTGAATTTTGGCATATATCAAATTATTTGTTATTTAATGCAATAAAAAGGCCTTTGCAGAATGATCACAGTTGTTTATTGTGACGGTTTCAGGGTACGGGCTGCAGACTGTTTTGCTTTCTGGCTTTGCAGGCTTCTTGCAAGCTGCCATAGCCAGCCTTGGTGCAAACAGCCTTCTGCAAACCCAGGATTTTGGCTGCAAAAAGGGCAGGAAATCCTGTGCGGGCCCTGTTGCAGTGATTGGCTGGAGTAAGGTTTTGGAGGGAAAAGCTGTCCGGGGATCTGAGTACTGGAGGGGCTAGAATAGGAGTTCCCACCAATCAGGCTGGAGGGACAGCAACCTTTGTTAGGAATCTCCAGCAGCATTTTATTGCGGTTACAGCCAATCAGGGTCAGGGATGTGTGTATAAAGGAACTGAGAACACAGCAGACTATGTCTACATTCTGGGACAAGAGCTGAAATCAGAAGAAGAGCTGAAATCCTGAAGGAGCTGGACCAGAAGTAGACCAGGAGTCTTTTGGCTGGAAGATCTTGGTGGAAGACTTCACTAGCAACTGACCAGACTGGATGATCGGTCAAGCAAGGACGGGCTGTGCCTTGTGATCATCTAGGGCCACGTTCTGGTACACTGGCTTTGAGCTGTGGCCAAGCAAGTCAGAGGGGGAGGAACGTGGAGAGGTTTGTCTTTTAAAAGGGGGAACTATTTTCCTTTAGGGAAAGGGGTAGCTCCTAGCCTTAAGAGACTTGCAAATTTAAACTAACAACTACCTGAACCTTATTATCCTTTTAGTATTGCTTGTGTATAATAATAAACTTGTTTTAGTTTACTGTTGAAACGCTTACTACCAGTGTTTTGTGTCCACACTGTAGTATTCACTTGGCCGTTGCACGAACCCAGCATCCTAACAGGGCCAAGCTACTCCTCAGAGAGGGCAGGCACTTACTGGAACGCTGGGCATCGTGGCATTTATCAATGAGGAGGAGGAGGAGAAGATTTGGTTTTTCTACCCCACTTCTCCCACCCATTCAAGGGGACTCAAAGCAGCTGACAAGCCTTCTGTTCTCCCCACCACAGACACCCTGTGAGGTAGGAGGGGCTGTGAGAGCTCAGAAGAGAGCTGTGACTCACCCAAGACCACCCAGCTGGCTTCATGGAGGAGTGCAGAACCAAACCCAGTATTCCCAAACTGGCTCTGAAACCTAGATTCTAATCTGTATTTATTTTTCAGGCATGGGTGCTGCATAAATGCAATGCTCCAGCTTGGTTCACCGCATTGCAAAACTTGCAGGACTGATTTTTAAATACACCTGAAGCATTCAAGCTGAAAACAGAACTTGTACTGTACTTCCTAAAACCGCTGCATAAAGATAGATGGTGCATGCTAATGACACTTGTTCTGCCTAATGGTTGGCTGCGCATTTCAAAATTTCAACCGCAGTAAAACTAACAATAATCAGACAGGAAAAGAGAGGAGGCATACCTGTGTGTCCTAAATGTGACAGCAATGCGTGTAAGTGGAGAATGCTCCATTTACCCCAGTTTGTGGCTTGAAACTTGAGGGTATTTTGGATACATCCCAGGGTAAAATCTGGATCAGGCCACAGCTCATCTACTCCAGCATCCTGTTGCACACGGAGGCCCACCAATTGCCCATGGGCATCTCGAGCAGAGACAAGGGCAAACCTTTTCCTGCTCTCGAATCCTAGCAAATGGCCTTAAAGGCATCCTGCTTGTCCCCCCCAGCCTGAAAGATGTACTTAGCCATCCATTCTAGTAGCCACTGATACACCTGTCATCCATAAATTTGTCTAACCCTTCCTTAAAGCCATTTAGGCTGGTAGTTGGCACCAAATTCCATAGACCAATGACCCTCTGAGTCAAGAAATACTTCCCTTTGTCTGATCTGACTCTCCTACCCATCAACTTCATAGAACAAGGACAAGGAAATTATTTCCATTAAATTTGTTAATGCTAATTTCCATGCACAGAAGCAAATTTGGAAGGGTAAGTTACTTCAAAAGATGACAATACAGTCCCCTTTCGTACAGCACAGTTTTCAGTTTGACAAGTTTTGCTCACAGTTGCTTGACCCCCCACCCCCTGCAAACCCTGCCTGCAATAAAAGAAGCAAAACAGCAGTTTTAAAAAGAAATTCTAACAGCAAATACTTTCTTTTTCACACTTCTTTTTGAGATTACTGACAAAAGAGCGCTCATGCAGATCTGCAAGGCATCAAACCCAGCGCGATAAAATTTGGGAGGCCTTCCTCCCCCACCACCCCCGGTGCCCACCCTGTCTGCAATAAAAGAAGCAAAGGCGAAGGGACTTCAAAAGTGAAGGGAATTATTTTTTTTTCACACCTCTCCCTTTTGAGATTACTGCCACATGTGTGTGATAAAATGTATCATTTCAAAGTATTTCAAGTATTCAAAAGTGTTCCTAAGCTTCTCCCATGTATCTTTTTAAAAAAGATACGTTCCCAGCCCCTTAAAAAAAACACCCACAGCTAGCTGCCATTGGTCAGAAAGCTAGACCTCCACCCTAAATACCCTGGTATCATCCCCATATGGCAGGGGGAGTGGACACGGCTCCAAAAAGGGGACTCAGTCCTGTTTTCATCAGGACTTATTTTCCTCCAGATTTAGGCAGGACAGTCCTCATAAAATCCAGGAATAAGGAATTGCATGGGGATGCTGGGTGCTGAATTCGGATTCTATTTGGATTTATTTATTTATTTATTTATTTATTTATTTAGCCCGCCCTATACTTGAAGGTCTCCGGGCAGGGTACAACCTTAAAATCCAGCATATCAAATCTATAATAAAACAATATCGTCACATTGTCTAAAATCCAAATGTTAAAAAACACGCAAACTAACAATATCAATTACAACAGTGGTGTTTGCAGCAGAGGAGACATGGCTGAACATTTATCCAAAGGCCTGAGCAAAGAGGTGAATCTTCACTTTTTTCTGAACATGAACAGAGAAGGAGCCTGATGCACCTTGAGGGGGGAGACTATTCCATAGTCTGGGGGCCATCGCTGAAAAGGCCCTCTCCCGGGTGCCCACACACCTCACTGCTGAAGGTGGTGGGACAACCAGGAGGGCCTCTCCTGCAGATCTTAGGGCATGGGCAGGTTGATATGGGAGGAGGAGTTCCTTTAGATATTTGGGGCCCAAGTCATTTAGGGCCTTATAAGTAAGAATTAACACCTTGAATTGGGCCTGGTAGTGAACTGGCAGCCAATGCAATTCTTTAGAACCGTTGTGATGTGTGTCCGGCTAGCTGTTCCAGTCAGCACTCTGACAGCTGCATTTTGCACTAGCTGCAACTTCCAAACCGTCTTCAAGGGCAGCCCCATGTAGGGTGCATTACAATAGTCCAGTCCAGAGGTTACCAGAGCATGGATAACTGTGGCCAAATCGTCTCTGTCCAAAAAAGGCATCAGTTGCCGCACCAGCTGTAGTTGGGCGTAGGCACTCCTGGGCACGGCATCCACCTGAGCTTCGAGCATCAGTGTGGAATCCAGGAGTAACCCCAAATTACACACCTGTCCCTTCCAGGGCATTGCAAACCCTTCAAGGACAGGATGTCTCCCAACTACATGGACCCAAGAACCTGTGACACACAGCATCTCTGTCTTGTCTGGACTTAGCTTCAATTTATTGGCCCTCATCCAGCCCACTGCCGCCTCCAGGCACCTGTCAAGCACTTCTATTGCCTCTCCTGATCCAGATGGCATAGAGGGACAGAGCTGGGTATCATCTGCATACTGACGACACCTCACTCCAAATCTCCTGATGATCTCTCCCAGTGGCTTCATATAGATATTAAATAACATTGGAGATAAGACTGACCCCTGGGGAACCCCACAAGTGAGTTCCCAGGGTGTCGAGTCTCTATCTCCCACAACCACTATCTGAGATCGGTTCTGGAGATAGGAGCGGAACCAGTGCCAAGCCCTGCCTCCCACTCCTAAACTCTGTAGCCTCTCCAAAAGGATACCATGGTCAGTGGTATCGAAAGCTGCTGAGAGGTCCAGGAGAACCAACAGGGTAGCATTCCCCCTGTCTCTCTCCTGGAGGAGATCATCAAGCCTGAAGCCAGATTGAAATGGGTCTAGATAATCAGCTTCTTCCAAGCATGCCTGCAGTTGAGCAATCACTACTCTCTCTAGCACCTTGCCTAAAAAAGGTATGTTGGCAACCGGGCGATAGTTGTTCAAATTTGCCAGATCCAGGGAAGCTCTCTTCAGGAGTGGGTGTACCACAGCCTGTTTAAGGGCCAGTGGAACCACTCCCTCACTCAGAGAGGCATTCACCACTTCCTGAATCCACCCGGCCATCCCTTTCCAGCTAGCTTTTATCAGCCAGGAAAGGCAAGGGTCCAGAGAGCATGTAGTCGGCCACACCCCCACAAGTAGCTTCTCCGTGTCCTTAGGCTGCAATAATTGAAACTGATGCAAGAGAATTGGACCAGACAGTTCTCTGGATGCCTCCCCTGGACTATGTCCAATTGTGACATCCAATCCCCTACGAATCTGAGCGACTTTGTCCTCAAAGTACCTTGCAAAACTGTCACAGCAGATATTATGTGGCCCCGGCTCGAACTTTCTCGAACCCGGTTTTATAAGGCCATTTACTATTCTAAAGAGCTCTGCTGGATGGCTACTCGAGGACGCAATGGTGGTGGAGAAAAAACTCCTTTTCGCCACCGTCACCGCCACATGGTAGGCACGATACTGCGCTCTAACCTGTGTTCAGTCAGATTCACAGCCAGATTTTTGCCACCTGCACTCTAGTCGTCAAACTACCTGCTTCACGGCCTCTATGGAATACCAGTAGTCATGGTGATGCTCCTTCCTGAATTTGAATAGAATTTGGATTAAAGTGCCCATGAGGACACACCTCAAGTGTTGGCTGTGGTAGCTCCCAGGAACACAACTACCATGTTATATGAGAGACAACATGTTTGCTTAGAATGCGATCAAACAGGGCTTTTTTCCAGTCGACTCTTTTAAAAATGTCGGCCTGTTCCCAGACGCACAATCTAAATTCTCAGCCTCAATTCACCTCCAAGTCACTGCCTCTTTATGTTATTTCCTGACCAACTTGGCTTGAAGAAATAAATGCCTTCCAGAGCTATGAAATCCCAAAAGTTTAAGCTTTCTCAGACCTCCAGATAAAGAAAGATGAATGAGTCATTACAGACTCAGATTTACAAAGAGAGTGCCTCCTTAAGCATGTCTGATCACATTTATCTGCTTTCTATTTTATAGTTTTAAGGCGTTTTTGCACTGGCCCTGAAGACCCCATTAAGACTCCATTTGGAACCCGACTGGTACTGATCAGGCATGCCCTGTGCCCACACAAGACCCCTTTAGGACCCCATCATGAAGTCCCTGTCCCCACAACTGCTGGGGAAATCTGGATTTAATTGGTCCTTTGCACCTTTAAATCTGGATTTACTGCAGAGCCCTTTAATGGTCTTCAGCCGTGAAGGCCAGATTGGAGGACGCGGTTCTGCACAACTTACCAGGCTGATGGGTTCCAGGGTTGGGTGCAGAGGGCGCCATTTGCAGTGGGTTAGCTCTGTCCCACCACTCCCAGCTATGGTGGCCTGCACAGTTTCCATAGCTGTCTATGGAGTTGAGCACAGGCTTTGTAGTTACTGTATAAGCAGCTACGAAGCCATGCCTCTCTGGCCCACCCTCTGTCGTCGGGCATACGCCATGAGTGATGGAAGTGATGGCCAATCGGGTGCTAGGGGGCCTTAGTGGACATATGGGGTCCTTGTCAAGATCCGAATCTTCTAAATCCGGATTTCCACAGGTAAGTGCAGAAACAGGGTTATACACCATCTAGGTGCTAAGTACTCCTGGCCATTTTTTAAAAGCATATAATTAAATTCACATGTTCTGCAAGGGAAATAGAAGCACAATCACTACGATCATTTTGCTCTGAAAAACCATCTTTGGATCCAGCCCAGTGTAACCGAACATTAATGTTTATTATATATTCTTACCTGAACTGGTTTCTAACAAAAAATATGCTCCATGTAGCATTCAAGAGGAGTATTCTGCAATGACATGTAAAGAAAAAAAAATTAGCCTAAATGCAATATAATGGTAACCTTCATGTCTATTTTTAACCCTTTAATTGTAATATTCTGTGATGTTGCTACATTTAGGTATTTGAGTTTTTCTTTCTTTTTTTTCATTTCAGAACTCCTCTGGGGACATTTCCATGACTAAATGCAATATATACATTATCATGCACCAATCACTACTGCATAACTAATTCTTCCATTCGACACATCTTTCTCCCAGCTTTTGAGTCAAATTTCATTATATAAGAAGACTGAAAATGTAGTTTAAACAATAAACAGAAATACAAAAAATTGCTTGTACTTGACTCCAACAGCAAACTATGGGTGTTTTTCCACTGGGCTCTTTTAATACGGATCTAAGGAATGGGTACTTCCCTTAATCTGGATCTAGTAGAAGTACTTAATGGGTACTTGGTGCTAGTGGAAAACCACCCTAGAAATGGGCAATGGGGTCTAGAGGAGGCTCAGGGGGGGAGGCACCCATGGGGGGTGCCCCAAACTCAAGACTTTGGAAGTCCCTCCAAAGCTGGCTCTGAAGTCCCTCCAAAGTTGCCTTTGGAGCCTGCACTAATCTCCAAACGCAGCTTCAGCGATTGTACCCCCTGGCCCCCCAAACACCTGGGGTGATGGGCAGACCCCTTGGAGTAGATCTGGATTTGCAAATGGGTGCTAGACCACCCATGGAAACACATTGGGTACTTCTACTAGATCCAGATTAAGGGAAGTACCCATTCCTTAGATCCGGATCCTCTTAGATCTGGATTAAAGGAGCTCAGTGGAAAAAATAGCCCTAGTGCAGGGTTTCCCAAACTGTGGGTCGGGACCCACCTCTAGGAAATTTAACCGTATTTGAAATAACTTTTTTGATGTAATTATTTAATTAAGTAATAAAAAATTGTATTAAAACTTTGTTATATGAAAAGTCCTTTATTCATATTGGTAACAGTTAAATTTCCTAGAGGTGGGTCCCGAGTTGGTAAACTTATATTAGATGGCTTGTAGCCCAGACAACTTTGGGAACCACTGATCTAGTGGAAACAGGCTCCCTATAATCTGTTTTAAATTTGTTTTATTTTTAAGGTGTTGTTAAATGTGCATCTTGTTTTAATCTGTATCTTGTTTTAATTTGTATCCTGTTGTCTAATCCATTGTTACCTGCCTAGAGACCTTCGGGTATGGGGTGGGATAGAAATGTAAATAAATAAATAAATAAATAAATGCTGCTAAACCTCATAGACACTTTTGGTCCTTTAAAATTATTTATAAGTTTATTATGATGATGTAAGCTTTATTTTAACATTTTTTCCGTGCCTCCCAACCCAGTCCTGGCTTTCAGTGCCACTAAGGGAGGGGGGGGATGTGGCACAGGGGTGGGCTGACATCAATCTGGCTTCCAATGAGGAGAGATGGGGAGGAGAGGAGGTGGCGCTGCTCCCCTGTGCCAGGGTTTGGTGCTCTTTGCATGGGGACGCCTCATCTGCGCCCAACCCACACCTAGCCCACATTGCTGGGAATGGCATGGGGATGGGTTGGGATCAATGTCAGCCCCGCTCCCAATCCCATGCGTTCCGATCCCGCTTCAAATGGCTTGCCTGAGGATGTGACCTCAGGCTCCCTAACCATAAGAACATAAGAACATAAGAGAAGCCCTGCTGGATCAGGCCACAGCCCATCTAGTCCAGCATCCTGTCGCACGCAGTGGCCCACCAAATGCTCATGGGCATCTCAAGCAGAGACAAGGGCAAACCTATTCCTGCTCTAGAATCCCAGCAAATGGCCTTAGAAGCGCCCCGGTTCCTCCCCGACCCCCAGCCTGAAAGATGCACCTAGGCATTCATTCTAGTAGCTAGAACGGACCAAACTGGAAATGAAAGTGGAAGATCCAGCACATGTGGGGCGGGGGACTACAGCTGGCCAAGGGGAATGTAAATGTAAAAGCAACAGAAATATAAACAAAGGATTTTCGTCACACAATAAAGAAAAACGCCCCATGTACTTCCTTGTGTCACTCTATAATGCACGGCTATTTACGCCACTGGCGTGGATAGGGGAGGCGCATTTATGTGGACGGTGCATTTACTGGGATCACAGAGCACCCGCTTGCACTCTTCCCTGCAGCATGCCCGGCGACTAGTGTTTGACATCTGCCACGTCTGCCCAAATGCTGTGCTTCTTCAATTAAAGCGTTGCAGCTAAAACCCACAAACAGGAGCAGCCCTCAGGCCGACTGCCTGTTCTTTTTCGTGGCCAAATGCTCTGCTCACACACAAGCCAAAGTGCCTCACTTGGGAATGGCCGCAGCGTGCCAAGAAAGCCAAGGGAATGCCCCTAAGTGAGTTACTCTCTGCACACACCCAAGAGCCTCGTACAGCACTGAAATTAGGAATCCACATGAATATTCGTAGGCATTCAAAATCTGATCGAATGTTCCGGGGCATCTACGAATGTTGTCGTCAATTGTAAGTGCAAATTCGAATCAAAAATTCGAACACATAGATTCAAACGTGGTAAATTCGAATTGAATATTGTTAAATGCAAGATTTGGAGTGAATTGAATTTTCGAGTATTCAATTCGACTCAGATAGAAAGTCAAAAAAACATCTGTGCACATTCCTAACTGAAATGATAAAGAGGGTCTAGTTAAAAGTGGGTGTGGGAAGAGCCTTTGTGCGGGGCTGTGTAGGGTTAGGAGCACACAGACTCCATTTGCCTCAGGGAATTTGTCTGAGAACTGCAAGGTAGGCGAGCAAGAGGGTGTTCAAAATCCAGACCATGGTCTTGCTAAGGCAGGGCAATCGCTCTAAACATTTGTAAA
This sequence comes from Aspidoscelis tigris stejnegeri, assembly GCA_023333525.1. Taxonomy (NCBI): domain Eukaryota; kingdom Metazoa; phylum Chordata; class Lepidosauria; order Squamata; family Teiidae; genus Aspidoscelis; species Aspidoscelis tigris. The sequence goes on along the minus strand of JALMGA010000022.1, from coordinate 3,171,839 downwards.
GTCTGCCTGAAAAAGCCAGGAGACAATACACAGAAATTTCCCAAGATGGTCTTTGGGATTGTCCTGATGAAGATCAGACTTCCAAATATCCCATGAAGAGGGCTGCTGGCCACAGGCTGGAATGCAAATGTAGAAGCCCCTGTCCATCTGTTGCCCACCCCCCTCCATATGAGGAAACCAAATTAGTTCTATCACCTCCTGAAACTCCACCACCACCACCAGTGAGATCTTAGCACTTCGGTGCCAAATTTCCACTTCCTTCCTTCCTTCCTCCCTCCCTCCCCAATCAATCAATCAATCAATCAATCAATCAATCAATCAATCACTGTTTGTTCTCTTTACTTTATTCTTGCATAGCAAAGCCATGTGCCATGACCGTAGAACAACAGCCCCACAGAGTAGGACACAGCTGTTGCAACAAAGGCTTGCTTTTCTAAAATGCCAGCCAAGCTCTTCATTCCCCCAAAGAGAAAGGAGGAATTTTAAAATAACCTTGTGGTATGATTGCTTGCATAGGCCCAGGTTTAGAGGCATGTTTCCTTTGTAACCAACTCTGGCCATTGTGATAAGATCAAAGCATTTTTGCCACCATCTGGGAATTAGCAAAATGAATGGGTGGTGGTGGAAATAATACCATGACTCCAATCAAGGGGGTAGGGGCTCATATTTAGAATTCCTTTCATTCTCCTGGAGGAATTTACAAAGGGATCAGATCCAGTGGGGAGGTGGAAGAAGCTAACCATGGAGAAAGAAAGAAAGAAAGAAAGAAAGAAAGAAAGAAAGAAAGAAAGAAAGAAAGAAAGAAAGAAAGAAAGAAAGAAAGAAAGAAAGTCTCCAAGGCTCCACGTAGCATGCGTTCCCTTCTATAATTCATGAGGCATGAAATTGCCTCAATATATTGTTTGGCTTTGCACCAAAACAACACTCATTTACCAGTTCAAGAGTAAAACACATCTATGTGTATGCAAAACTGACATGCCTAATGTGTCTGTTGGTTTCATGGATTTTAGGATTAAAACCCTTGTTTACCTGCTCCTGCCTGCTCTCCTCGATTCCCTCCAAATCAAACATGCACACAAACAATACACACACTATATGTAGCATTCTGGTACATCCAGAACTGTTGCACATGGAAGGTTATTTTGCAATCTCCTGTTAAGGGTGGAACGGGGACACTCGATATGGAATTATCCTAAATATGGGGTGGGAGGGGGGGAGAGAATGTTGGAAAATTGTTTTATGCCAAATCAGATTCACTTAACCATCAGAACAACCATGTCCTGCTAGGGTTGGGTAAAACACTTCAGCATCCTTGTGTCCTGCCTCCCCTCAAGGTCACCAAAAGCACTGTGGGAAGAGAAACCTGGGGCCTGTTCACACACGGCTTTATTCTAGAATATATCTTGGAATAGATTCCTGCTGCCCCCATGCCAGTGCAGACTAGGGCATGCCCCAGGTGAGACCTGCCTCCTCCATGGAACTCTTGGCTCTCCACCCCTTTTGCTGCGTTAAATCTACCTCCTTTCTGATTGGATGCTGTTGTGTCACTCAAGGGAGGCAAGGGTGTGTGTTTGTGGTTCTTTTTTAAGCCTGCTCCCCCCACCTCCATGCCCCCCTTCCTTTTTTATGTGCTTTTCTTCTCCGTGCAATTAATTTTAAAATAGTAATAATAAATTTGCAGAAAAACACTAGATAGAGGAATCATGCACATAAACTGAGGAGAGAAGGGGAGGTGCCTCACCAACTCCGTGCATGCGTATTGGCTGAAAGGAAAGACTTGACTCCACCCACCACTGCACAGTTCAAGCTCCTTTAGCTCATCAACCCCCCCCCCCTCAAACTGAGGAAGCAAAGATGGCCTGAGATGCCAGGATGGGCTAAGGCCTCTAGAAAAGAGGAGTCTGGTTAGAACTGTCTCACAGGGCTAGACTGGCTTGGAAAACAAATTGAATAAAAATAATGTGAGTAATGCAACCTGAGGCTGACCTGAAATCATCCTAAACTAAAGGTGTGACCAGGGCCAAGCAGTATGGCTTTTCCACGACAGAACAAATGCAGAAACTGCCTCTGTTTTTCCATGCCTCCAGGTGGCTGGGAATGGCAGTGTGCAAGAATATTCAAAACATTCAAACTTCATTCGACCGAATTCATTCAAATTCAGGCATTCAAATTCAAATTGAATGTCTATATATCCATTTTTTAACATTCGAATGAACCTGAATGTTTCAAATCATTCGTATGAATTATTTGGACATTCGCATATGTACAGATACGTATGCATTACGTAAGTATCTATACGCATCTTATGCATCATCCGCACACATTTGTATGGATTCATACGGGACAAAAACAGAATGCACATGGGATAAAAACTGGATAAGTATGGATGCGTACGGACACATATGAATGTTGTCAACAAATACAAATCAAAAATTCGTACGAACAGATATGAATGTATTTGAATCAGATTCAAATTTGAATACATTTGCTTTTTCTCTATTTCTTCACATTTGAACATTTGAATATTCGATTCAAATGGAATCCAAAAATTGCATTCGGGCACACCCCTAGCAGTGTGTAGCATTCATGTTCTGTGAACGCGGGCCGGTGGGGAGGCTTTCCGGGGAACCAGCAGCATTTTCTGAGCCTGTAGAAACTGTGCCGTAGCACAAAATGGCTGCTGATGCATCTCTACCAGGCAATGAACAAAGCGCTCCACCTAAGAGCCTGTCAAAACCGAACAGGTTTGCAGTGTTTCCTTGTTCCATTTATGAAATCGAGGCCTGCAGGAGATGTTAGATGTAGTCATCAGGACCTGCACTTAGAACCACTTGTTAGGAGGGGAATGTGGAAAAGTCTCTTATCAATCTAGGCAGGAAAGACCTTTTAACTCGGGAAGAACAGATGAAAGAAAAGGATCGCCGCTGGATAGTTGGAGACAAAACCCAGCAGAGCCAATTTTATAGCAGCATCATACAGAATTGTATAGAAGAGAGTGCGTGCGTAACGTTTTTGCGCTTCTGAAATTTCAGAATGGCAGTTCAGGTGCAGAGAAAGACCAAACACAAAGGATCGAGAAACCAGAGCAAAACCCGCAACACAGAAGTATTACAGGTCTCGAGGCTTTTGTGTTTACAGTTGGAGAAGCAGCTAAGAATAATGTAGAATGATTGAGTTGCGAGCGTTTCCATGTAGTTTGGGGAAATATGTCAGGCATAAGGTGTCCTTTCTCACAATACTGGAAAGCAAAACGAGGAGCTAAAAACTGAAGGACAGAGGTATCTAGATTTTAATCCACCTTTAATCGAGTTCCAGAGGAAATACATCAGCAAAGCAGCAAATCTGTTTGCTAGCTCAATGGTGGGTTTTCTGGAAAGTGGATAAAATAAAATTCAGCCCTAAAAGGGGTTAAAGTTTTTGGTCAAGGTCACACCTTCACTTTAATCCTCCTTCGTTCCATCTTCAAACCCCACCACTCTCGCCCTTTCAGTCCAATCCGTTTTATTTGTGGACTTTCCTCCCTTCAATCGGACTTTCCTGGGTTCTGATTTTTACAGGTCTCAAGTCGTTACAGAGACGTAATCTGGGAAGAGGACCAAAGGGGCTGAACTAGACTACAGTGGGTGGATCCAGCATGAATTTGCCTTCCCTTCCCCCAATGGGTGATTACACACTGTCGAGTGACAGAACTTTTATCCAATCAGAGAGCAGGGTGTGTGTGGCAGTGGACAGGGGTGGAGATTAGGGAAGTGCATGAATTTTTTGGGGAGGTTCAATTCACATTGCATCGAATTCAAAAAAATTTGTATTCGTTCAATTAGATCCCCTTCGAATGTGGTAGGATTTGAATCTGATACAAATGTTCAATGCAAATTCAATTTGGATCCCTGCTATAAATCGCATGCGAATCCCTTAGGTATTCGATGTGTATCCCCCATATATCCCCCCTAAACATGTAAAATCTGCCCTGAATCCACTTTTAATCCACTCTCAATCTGCTTCGAATCCACCCTGAATCCGTTGCAGATGTGACTGGTGCAGCCACTTTCCCACCTCCCCAGGTTCATGAATGTAACAAAGTTCCAAAGCATGTGATTAGAATTTGAATGTCCCCGTTGCATATAGGCCTAAATTATGGATATAAATTAATCGTGCCATTGTAGCGAAAAAATTTACATGTAAAAAGATATCGAACTGCTTTCACAAAGGCTCGACTAAATGTCCTACCCTCAAATGTACTGAAGGGTAGATACCAACAGGTCCCCTTTACCCATAGAATCTGCCCATGCGGAAGCGGCGACGTGGAAACAGTGGAGCAGTTTCTACAACTCCGCCCGACAGGATCTGGTGAAGCCCAGGCTGAGTGCATACCCAGGAAGAACTACCTCGGACTACATTAAATTGTTGCTTAGTGACACAAACGCTGATATGACCTTAGCTATGGCAAAATATCTGGCCGTTGCTCTCAAAAAAAGGGAGCAATCAGGAAATGAAACCCGGTAACACAGTGAATCGATCTGAGTCACCCACGTTTGATCACATGTTTTAACTCTTAACTCTTATGTATATTCTGGATTGCCTCCTTAGAGCTTTCTGGAAGTTGTAAGTCACCCTCTGGTTTTTCCCCGTCCAGTAACGCCTTCTGCAGGCGGCTGGGCTTACCGATGCCCAGCCGGGGCAGACACCGGTTGAGCCCCTCAAGAAGCATGCTGGCTTTGCAAAGTTTCTGGCTGGAGAGGTAGCCGCAGCACTGGCAGGATGGAAGAAAAATGGCAGAGGACAGCCAGCAATTCTTTCTCCTCCTCTCCTCATTGCTCAGGGCACGCAGCAGCAGCGGCAACTCAAGCCCTTAAACATACACACATCTCCCCAAACCGGCAGCTGCTTTTGTTTCTTTTCCCTTTTTTGAATGTCAGCACTTTCAATGGCAAGATCGTTATCAGGTGTGAAGTGCTTGATTGCTACAGTGGATTGTTTGGATTGCTACTAGGGCTGTTGCTTTTACAGGTTGCTTTGGAAGCAAGCTATTGGGGGAGGGAAACTCTCATCCCTTAACACGGAAGGGTTCCCACATTAAAAATGTAAAACGTTTCAAGCGCACAAACCGGAGTGAGACCTGTTGAAATGAGGATTAACATTTACAACGCTTTGGGGCGATTTAACACGCGGAAAGCGTGTTAAGCCGAATTGACGTGGGGTCTGTGAGGATTGAAAACGTTTTGAATTCGAAATAAGCTTGCTGTGGGGATTCGCCCTATGTGTTTTTTGGTGGGTGGTTGTGAAAACTATTCTTGAAGCCATCCGATGCAAAAGGAATTTTCTTACGTCCATTCTGATGGGATTACCTAAGTGAACCTTGCTCAAGCTACATGGGAAAGGGAGATTAACATTTCCTTATCTGCCTTGTATGCCATGCAGAGCCGTGTATCAATGACTACTAGACGGTGTATCAATGACCCAGGTTCCATCTCTAGGTAGCAGAGTCAGGCAGGAAGCTTCTAAAGGCCATTTTGAGGCAGTTACGAGCAAGGGAAGCTTTTGCTTTTGTCTTGTGCTTGAGATGTCCAAAAGTAATTGGTGGGCCACCATGTGAGGTGAGACCCTGGACTAGATGGGCTGCGCCCTGATCCAGCAGGCCCCTTCCTATGTTCCTATAGAGTTGGACAAATTCATGGAGAAGAGGTGTACCAAGGTCCACTAGGAGAGACAGGCAGGATGCCTCCAAAGGCCATCTGCAGGGATTTGTGAGCAGGTGAAGGTTTTGCCTTTGTCTTCTCCTTGGGATACCCAAAAGCCATTGGTGGACCACTGTGTGAAGCAGGATGCTGGACTAGACGGGCGGTGCCCTCATCTAGCAGGGCTCCTCTTACAAATGTGGGGCTCCAGAACCTAATGCTTTGGTTCCCCATGTGATGGCAGGTCTACTGTTTCATTTCTCAGTCTTGCATATTCTTCCATGAAGAGCATTTGCCACATCTGGACTGTTTAGCTTTGCATTCCCAAATGACATTCAAATTTGAATCGAATGACCACAAATTTGAATTTAAACATTTGAATGAATTTCAAATTTTGAATCTATTTGTTTGAAGTATCAGGACATTCGTATGTGCACGGGTCTGTACAGGATGTGTACTTACACATACGCATCTTTCCCACATCCATACGCATTTGTACAGATACGTACAGGAGAAAAACGGGTTGCATACGGGATAACTACAGCATGCACACGGACATGTACAGATGCGTATGGGATGCTAACGATGCATACAGGTACATACGAATGTTGTTGACATTCATAAGTGCAAATTCGAATCAAACATTCAAATGAACAGATTTGAATTTGCTTACTTTGAATCTAATTTGGTTAAATTTGAATTTTAAAGATTCAAATAGAATCAAATCCCAAAAATTGCATTTGTGCACACCTCTAATATAATGCGGCTTTGCTCTGAAATGATTGGCACGAGAGCATGAGAAAAACTGTACAATACTTGCCTTTGTGTACTGGCAATTACATGAAACTCCACCCTTAGCCCAATTTGCATGAAGGTTCTGACCAGACACCAAACAAGAAACAAACTTCATACATCTCTGAGGTAGACCAGCGAATGTTTCAAGGCTCCTTCCCCTTCTCCTGAACATTCTGTGCTAGAAAAGGTGGATTAGAGAAGGCTTGGGAACACAACTGAGACACCTCTGAGGTGTTCCTTTTGTTATGTCCGAACGCACACTTAGAGAAGACACTGGTAGAATCATAGAGTTGGAAGGGACCTCTAGGGCCATCAGGTCCAACCCCCTGCTCAATGCAGGATTTCCTAAACCATCCCAGACAGATGTAGGTCCAACCTCTCCTTGAAGACCTCCAGCGAAGGAGAGCTCACTGCCTCCCGTGGCAACCTACTCCACTGACTGATCGCCCTCACTGTCATGAAGTTTTTCCTAATATCTAATCTGTATTGACTCCCTTGAAGTTCCATACCATTGTTTCTAGTCCTCCCATCTTGGGCAAGTGAGAATAGGGACAATCCCTTTGCACTTGAAGACCACAATCATGTCTCCTCTAAGTCTTCTCTTCTGTAGGTGAAACATTCCTAGATCCTTCAACCTTTCCTCATAGGACATGGTTTCCAGACCACTGACCATTTTGGTAGCCCTCCTCTTGACTTGCTCTAGTTTGTCAATGTCTATTGGGATTGTTCAAGCACCAGCCTGCCCCTCACCCCTCTCCTGAACATTCTATGCTTGAAAAGATGGACTAGAGAAGGCTTGGGAACATGAGGGCCACACACTATTTCTCTGAGTTTCCCTTCTGTTCCATCAGAACACAGATTGAGGTAGCTTAGAGCTGGCTCCCAGGTGGGATTGTTCACACCCTAGTCTGTCCCTCCCCCTTCTCCTGAACATTCTATGCTAGAAAAGGTGGATTAGGGATGGCTTGGGGACATGAGGGCCACACACAGTTTCTCTGAAATGCCTGTGAGGCACCCCTTTTATTACATCTGATCATAGCATAACACAGTGGCGTTCCAATGCAGACTCACTGCAGAAATTTCACTTCCCACCCTGGCATGCATTAGGGGAGGTATTGCTCCAGGAAACATCCTCCTTGCACTGAGGACACCTACACCACTCTTGGCTTTGATCCACTGCAAGCGAAAGGCGGGTGTGACCCAATAAGTCACAGCTCTCTAATACCTCCACTCTGTGCACGAATATTCACAGGCTTTCGAAATCCAATCGAATGTGCCAAATTTTGACAATCAAACTTGAACAGAAGCCCTGAGATTCGAGTGTAAACATTTGAATAGAATTTCAAATTCCGGATCTATTTGTTCGACTATCCGGACATTCATAGGTGAATGGGTTTGTACACAATGCGGACTTGAAGACCCGCATCTTTCCCGCATGTATACGGATCCATACAGGAATAAAATGGGTTGCATACGGGATAACTATGGGATGCACACGAACATGTACGGATGTGTACGGATGTGGGGAAGATGCGTACGTGCACATACAAATGTTGTCGACATCTGTATGTGCAGATTCTGATAAAAAAAATTGAACGAATAGATTAGAATTTGGTAAATTCAAATCGAATCTTGTTAAATTCTAATTTAAAAGATTTGAATCGAAATGGCTTTTTGGGGATTTGATTCAATTACAATAGAATGTCAGAAAAACATCTGTGCACATCTGCACTCTGTTCTCATTCATCAGTGGGTGTGGCCTGAGAAATTAAGGGCTCATTAACCCAAGATGCGTCCCACCAATTGGGGTTAGAAACAGGTGAGCGTCTACACACAGGGCTTGCAATTCCAGGCAAACTCCTGGTTGCGTGCAGCACCCTGCAGCCACGGAGAGGCAATGCCCTAATATCAGGATTAACGGTAAGAAAATAATCTTGTTGAAGCCATTAGCTCCAAAAAGATCAAATGAAATTTGGATAAGGAGTCCTACTAAATGCCCTATTAATTTCCTCTCCTGTTCTCTCCAGCATCCTCGCAACATCCCGATACTTATAGAATACATCAAAGCTCCAGCGCAAAACCGCACACTTCAAAGTCCAGCCTCGTAATTTTAAGCACTCTACCTGCCAGTTTAAGAAACTCAGTACATAAAGGACTTAGCAGAAAACTGCAAAAAATGCATAAGGACTATTAAGCTTGAGATAAATGCCACCTCTCTGCCTTCCATGAGATGTATTTTGAATTTTGTTGAGAGCAAGCACTTCACAGCTCCGGAATACTCATGTGGGCTCTTACTTCATTGTTTGCAAAGGGTTGTTATTACAGTTCTCTATCTGCAAATCGATTACTCCAGCAGTCTGCTAGCACAAACTAGGGGTGCCTCTGGATGGGAAGAAGAAAGCATGAGATCTTGGCTGTGGTGACCCCAAAGGTTGAATCCAGCCTTTTTTAGAATCTGTAATCACCTCTCAGCTGCCCCTAGCAAACAGCAGGAGGCAAATCTGGCATCTTCCTAAGGCTTCATCCAGACTGGGCAAATATAGCACCATTACAGCACCGCTGTGGTGGGGTTGCTTCACATTACATAGGCAAACCCATCATGTCCCCATTCCCCCCCCCCGCCAAAAAAGTGCCAAATACTGTTGCTGGAAATACTGTTGCTGTATGCAGCACTGCTCATAAGAGCGTAAGAAGATAAGCGGAGCCCTGCTGGATCAGGCCACAGCCCGCCTGGTCCAGCATCCTGTCTCACAGAGTGGCCCACGTGGGCTGAAGCTGAATCTTGCTGTCCCCATGCACTTGAGCTGTTTTGCGCACCTCCGGTTCACCCGGGAACCAAACCTGCCCTGCCAGCCATGATTGTGCACTAGGGGGGGTTGCTTCTTGTCGTGGTAAAGAGAGTAAAACCAAGCCAATCTCCTCCACAAATAGCCCAGAACTATCCCCATGCACAGCCTAAGCTCAGACCAAATTGCCCAAACCACGGCGAGAACAGTATTTTCCAGGACCAAATTTGGTCCCAGTTTGGGCAATCTGGTCTGAGAAAATCAGACCAAATAAAAAATGTATGGAGACGGCACCTCCCAAATCTGATTTCGATTAGGAGGAAAACATGCATGGGGACGCACCCTATGAGAGTTCTGACTGGAAATGGTTGGGCTTTCTGGGGAAACTGGGAGCTGCTGAAGTCAGAAACACCTGGAAGCCATCAGTTTAGTGTAATTCCGAAGGTTCCCAAATTACTGAAAATGCATATATAAAGTCTGGGGCTTTTAGCTTACTGCAGCAGTCCTATTGAGATTTAAATTTCATTTTTAATCTTGTTTTTGTACGTCTTTAGAAATGCTTTTATAGCTTTTGTATATATTGAATTTTACTGTGCATGCTTGCTTATGGAAATCACCCAGACACTTGCTGAGGTTAGGGCAAGATATAAATGAAAAATAAAGCATTTCCTCCTATTGTACACTGGCTTCCCTTCTTTCAAACTGCAAGCTCTTTGAGGTCAGGGACCTACCCTTTTATATTCTATAAAACAGCCTCCTTTAGTCTGATTTTGGACTACAATTCCCATCAACCTCGAGTTAAAAAACACAGCAAATGGGGAAGATTGCAAAAAGTTTTAGTTTTCAAAGGCACCTTAGAACTCTTGGCCTAAAGCAATAAATACAGAGGTGTCAAGTCCTTGATAAGAGACAACCTATTTCCTCTATAGAAAGAGCAATTAAAAACAATAACGATAAAGGCTTTTTCCACCACACTGGTACAGAACTGGGCCATGGATTTCTGAATTATTAGATTATGCCTTTGTTCACCCAAGGACAATTTGGGATCCAGCAGGAAACCGTACGATGAGGTTGCTAAGCAATAATAGGATACACGTTCTAACCATCTCTATAGGAGGAGAGTGCAGAAGAAGGAATCTGGGGGTAGGGGGAATGCTTTGTCTTTGTTTGTTTATTTGCAATCTTTTTTAAAAAAGAAACAACAGCACGAGTGGAAAAAATCTGCAGAGAAGAGGAAAATGCAACCTCTTTACTTTTAAGCCTATCGCATAGGTCCATGTTATTCTAGTTTCGTCCTGTCGTTGCTATGAGTTTGTACTGTTATCTTTTCCTGATCTGTCACCGTAACATAATATATATAAATATATAAATATATATAAATATATATATTATATATATATAAATATATATATATATATAAATATATATATATGAAAGTATTGACAGGGGGAAGGACAGAAGCTGGAAGAATCAACATTATTTAGGCTGATTGGGTGCTGGTAGGGAAGGAAAAAGAAGAGTCTAAGGGGAGGGGGGTGGCAAAGGAGATTTCATCCGCTATATTGCTGACATACATCCAAGGTGGGGAGAGAGGAGGGTTGTTTAGACCTCAGCAGCACAAAAGCCCATTTGCAGAAATTGCACCCTGCTCTCCTCCTCTGCAATCACGTCGAGGAGTTTGGCTCTCGAAGACAATGCTGCCGAATTAAGACGCTAGAGGCTCCTAGGACGGCTTGGAATTCAATCAAGCTATTCAATGCCAGGAGCTACGTTTTGCTCAGCACCCAGGCACTGCAGGAGAGGGACACTAAGGGAAGCGGCGGCCCCAGGCTGATTCTTGCTGGGGTGTCCCCTCGACTCAAGGGGAAACCGCTGCACCCTGTGCCTCGGGGTCCATAGGGTCTGCTGTGCTCCCTTCCTTACTCGGTGTGCAGCTGGAGGGTTGCTGCAAAGCAAAGAGCACAGGAAGGAAGGGAGCATCTTTAGCACCACAGAGGACAGGATGAAGAGCAAGAAGAGGAAAGACGAGAAGCACTGCTCGCTCCTGGTCAAAAGAAGTGGGGGGGAAACAGAAGGACGGCTGTGGGGAAAGAACCCTGCAGACAAATTAACCATTCACAATTTAAGGTATAAATTCATGGAGGTCAGGTGTCTCAATGGATACCAGAATGGATGCTTAGGACTCACCTCCAGATTGGAAGGAAGTCAGGCAGGATGTCTCTAAAGGCCATTTGCAGGGATTCGAGAACAGGTGAAGCTTTTGTTTTTGCCCTCTGCTTGATATGCCCAGAAGCAATTGGTGGGCCACACTGTGTGAGGCAGGATGCTGGACTGGATGGGCTGTGGCCCAATCCAGCAGGGCTCCTCCTATGTTCTCTTATGAGGCAATCACAGGCTCACCTGAGGCTTATTCGCACAAGACCCTCTTAAATGTGTGTAGAATGCCCTGGGACAGAGCATTCACACAGCTGGGACAGCGGTTCCATCTGGAACCTCCCCAGCCCATCCCAGGGCTTTCTACATGTGTTCTGGGTATAGAGCATGTAATTGTGAACTACACCCGTTCCCAGCTGTCCCAGGATGCCCCACAGCTGTTCGGGAGGGAGACCATTCGCACGCTCCCTCCAGAACAGCTGTGGGCCCTGTCCCCTGCTGCCATTGGGTCAGGTTTGATCTAGGGGCAGGCAGGCCTGTCTTGTTTCTTCTGCAGGTGATGCAATTGGGTCCTCTAGAACCCTCAGGAACCCCCCCCCCCGGGCACCCACCCACCCAGACATGGGCCTACCCAGGGATGCATGCACACCACTTACCTTTTGTCCCCAGGTAGGCCCGGGGACGCATGTGCACACCACTTACCACTTGTCCCCAGGTAGGCCCATGCCTGGGGGGGTGCCCGGAGGGGTTCCTGAGGGTTCTAGGGGACCTGATTGCATCATCTAGAGCCCACAGGAACCAGTGAAGGGCCAAGACAGGACTGGGAGGGGCATCCCACCCCCGCACCAGCCTTTTCAGGCTAGGCCATGTGGGGACGGGTTCCACATTCATTATAATTCCAATTGCTGCAACCTGGGGGACAGCCAAGCCCCCACCCACTATCCTTTGCTGTTGGTTGTGTGCTTGGCTAACTTCCAGGTAGCTGCAGGTGGGATTATAATGAAGTGAGCTGGCAGACACCGGATAGAGATCATTATTACGGGAAGCCCACCATCCTTGCCAGAGTTCCTGTAATAACAATATTATAGGTTACTGCATCACTATCCTGGTTCTGTATTTGGAACATACACACACACATGCACAGGCTTAGTAGCAGCAAGAGACAGTACCAATGTACAGTTCCTTGGGGATTTAAGAGTTAATGCGTTGTCAAAGAATTCCAGGGTCAAAGATATCAGAGAGGCAGAAGGGTCAGTCATTAATGACAAAGCAAGGTCACAGATTCCAAGAGCTCCAGATTTATGGTCTTTGTCTGCAACAACTCTGTCCAGAATGTGAGGCTTTAAATAGAGGAAGCAGGGTTACACCTCCTTCATTGTAGGTGGCGTAATCTTTCTGATTTACGCAGTTGTGAGCACTCTTGCCTCAACAACATCAGGGAAGGGTGTCGTCTGGCTTCTTTCTCTGACTCTGAGCCGCTGTCAGTTTGAGCTACAGATTCAGCATTCTCACTTGCTGCTTGGCTCAGGCATTCCTCACCGTGCCTGGCCAGCCTGCCTCAGCTTGGCTGGGCATCGCAACTACTCCTTCATCGTCGGAGGAAGGGGGACTGACAAGAGGAAGACGGGCAGGAACCCACAATTCCATCTGGCATTCCCAATACAATCACCAAGCGGACGACGTGTCTTCTCGTATACCACAACCAACTTAACTAGCATTGCTTTTAATGTTTGTTTGGGTATTTTGTTATACACCTTCTGTAGAGCCACTTATACAAAGTAATGCACAAATGATGGGAACACTAGGGTCTGCACACTACCAGCTTTAAGCCTCTTCGAAGCCCCATTTTGCATGCATGCGGGTTCAGGCAAAGATTAAAGTCCAAGCCCCCCAAAGTCTCCTTGCAAGTAACAGCCTGGGTTTTCATTACGGTGACTGCTGCACTAAAATCTAACCAGAACTGAACACACGCTGCAAGTAATTATCAGCAAAAGTGATTAACATTTGCCGGACAGCTTATTTCCTCCCAGGGTCTTCCAAGACCTTACCGCCAACAGCCATAAATAGGATCACTTATGCAGCGGCTTATTAAAAAAAAAAAAGAGCAGATTCTATTCTTTGACGCAAATTAAGCCTAAAGGGAAGGCAAAAAGGCAAAAGGGGAGTGTTCCATGAAGCGTTGGACAACAATGGTTGAGAAGGGGGGGGGGAATTCCATTCCTTCAGCCTTTTTATTTGGAATGGGAGCGATTCAGAACACAAGGCAATTACACTCAGAGTACACACCATAATTATACCTCCAGGGGCTTGCAAAAAAAAAATCAAAATCAAAAAGCAGCAGCTCAAAGCCATCACACATGACCTGTCTCCACTCAAGAGGACAACATGCTTGTCTGTAAAGACCACGGCTTAGCTGGCTAAAATGCAACGTTCTGAGCCCTCTTGCACATTTCCCATTGAATGCCAATGAGATATTTCAAAGCGTGCTCGCCCACCAGAAAGCAAAACGGTCTTTTGGGTCTCTCTTGATCCCAGGCCTTTGGCTGAAGGACCAACATCTCCTCGCAGTGCAGGTAAGGGTCACTGTTTTAACTAACTCATCTTACCTGTTCTGATGCCAGTTTTACCGTGACCTGCCCAGACACCTTCAGCCATAGGCAGGGACGGAAATACAGATAGCACGGAGGCGTCACTGTCACAGGCTACCGTGGTACCTCTGCTGAAGGCAGCAAAACTGCACCCCTCCAAAGATCCCAAAGCTGTGCTGGGTCTTGGGGCCGTGAATTGCCACAAGCAGCACGTTACTGGGCAATTCCAATGGCCAATGGGAACAGATGCTTAGACACAACTCTATTCAAGCCTATGCGAAAACATACGGAGATTTGGAGTGAGGTGTCGTTGATACGCAGATGGTACCCTGCTCTATCTCTCTGTGCCCTCCAAATCAGGAGAGGTGGGTGAAGTGCTTGACAGGTGCCTGGAGGAAGTAATGGGCAGGATGGGGGGCAATAAATTGAAGCTGAATCCAGACAAGACAGAGGTGCTGTGTGTCACAGGGTCTCAGGTCCATGTAGTTGGGAGACACCCCGTCCTTGATGGGGTCGCAATGCCCTGGAAGGGACAGGTGCGTAATCTGAGGGTACTCCTGGACTCTGTGCTGGCGTTGGAAGCTCAGGTGAAAGCCATAGCGAAGAGCGCCTGTGCGTCAACTAAAGCCTTTTTTGGACAGAGATGACTTGGCCACAGTTACCCATGCTCTGGTAACCTCTAGGTTGGACTACCGTAACACACTCTACGTGGGGCTGCCCTTGAAGACAGTTTGGGAGTCGCAGCTAGCGCAAAATGCAGCCACCAGGCTGCTGACCGGGAGAGGTAGGCAGATGCACATCACGCCAGTTTTAGAAGGGCTGCATTGGCTGCCAATTTACTAACGAGCCCAATTCAAGGGGTTAATTCTGACTTATAAGGCCCTAAATGTCTTGGGCCCCAAATATCTAAGAACATAAGAGAAGCCCTGCTAGATCAGGCCACAGCCCATCTAGTCCAGCATCCTGTCGCACACAGTGGCCCACCAAATGCTCGTGAGCATCTCAAGCAGAGACAAGGACAAAACCCCTCCTGCTCTCGAATCCCAGCAAACGGCCCCAGAAGTGTCCTGCCTTTTCCCATATCAACCTGTCCATGCCTTAAGATCTGCAGGTGAGGCCCTCCTGGTTGTCCCACCACCTTCTGCAGTGCAGCCAATCCCAGACCGCTATGGCTGTCAACCAAGCGAGTCCATGGAAAATGGGACCAGCAGTGGCCAATGAAAACCAAGGATGTGTCATGGACAGCCAGGAGGAGGATTCAGAAGATGAGGAGAACCCACTTCCTCAGGTGCAGGAGGAACCTGAGGTAGTGTCAGGGCCCAGTTCTGACCTCCCAGCCCCAGTGGAACCTGGGGTTCAGCAGCCCAGCCTTACCTCAGCAGAAGCACAAGATGAGGGAATCTTGGAACAGCAGGGCATAGAGATTCCTAGCTTTAGGCAGAGGAGAGCGGCAAAGGAAGGGTTAAGAAGATCCAAAAGACTTGCAGAGAAGCATGCTGATAGCCTGCAGCTGGGACTGTAAATAAAGCACCGGGCAGAAACCCAGAACTTTTGTCAGAATCTATTCGTTCTCCCTTTGGGAAAGCTGCTCTATCTGACTTGGAATACCTGGCTATCGTGACTCCGGACCGGACCGTGACGTTGCTCTCTGGAACCCTGGACTTGGACTGTTTCTTGACCCTGCTCTCTGGACTACGTTTGCTGTGGTTGCTGTGTGTTAGAACAGCCTGGACAAGTAAGCTTAAGCAGTTTCTTATCAGCTGTGTGTCGGTGTGTGGCTGCCAGCTTTCCCGGACAGGATGGAAGCTGGTAAGAGGCTTAAAATAACATAAACTTTGTGACTCCTTGACCAAGGGATGCCAAAAACTACCCTGTACGATCGCACCCTGAGATTCCAAAACCTTTCATTCCCTCCTTCGGACATCGGATCTGTAGTTTCCATAACACACAAAATGCTTTTTCTTCCCCTTTTTCTTTCTTCTTTTTAATTTTTAGGTCAAGTGGGGGGGGGGGGGAGTGCCAGACAAAATGTGGCACATACCATGACTGGTAAGGGGATAATTCTTTTAATCTTAGGGAAGGGCAGGCAGAGAGTAAAATATGTCGCAGGGGATCGTCAGCATTTTCCCACTGCTGTGATATTCATGTGGAGGAAGATTAATCGCGGGTTCTTTCTGATTTGTTTTTAAACACATCTCACTGTATGGTAATAAAGGGGGAATGCAGATGATTAAACCACATTTTGAATTCTGCTCTCCTTAAAGCTTACCCAGAGTTCCGCACCCACTAATGGGGTGAGTGACAAGAACAGCATATTCAAAATATCTGTCACCTCAAACATGGCAAGCGCTCTAAGCAAAGAGCGAGCGCTCAGCATCCGCATGTGCCAATTCATGCAAATGTATGCAAACCTTAACGTCTGTTGTCAGAATAAGCACTGATAGGGGGCTTATAAGTTTTAAAAACTGTGGAAATGACTAGCCTAATTTTACTCTAATAACACAGTAAGTAAGTAAATAAATAAATAAATAAAGTGTCTGAAATAATATGACCAAGACCGGTAGGGAAAAGACAGGGTTTTGCTTTCACAAGCAGGAAAGGGAAAGAGAACACAGAAGAACCATTTAAAACGGGTGGCTGACTTCTGGATGATCACATGGCTAGCTCTATGCAGTTTTCTTGGCAGAGATGCAGAAATGGTTTGCCATTGCCTCGTTCCTGGGAAAGGGTGGGGAATCTAACCATTAACCCTCTGCTTTCCAGAATCTTTGCTCTGCCATGGAGCTACAGCCACTCCATGGGTTTCTCTAACGCAGTCTTCTTGGCAGAGAAACAGAAGTGGTTTGCCACTGCCTACTTCTGTCTTCCAGGCAGCCTGCTCTACCTCTAAGCCACAGCTACTCCCTAAAAGCTATGTATAGGCATATTTAAATTTCATACAGAGGTTAGAGAGGGAGAAGTAATTATTCTGGGCATAGAGAGAAGAAAATTGATCCCATCCAAGAAGCCTTTTCACTCCAGACCAGCCCTTGTATTAAAAATGCCAACAAAGCCATTGATGGGTGTAGGCACCGCCACAGAAAATCAATCAGTTTTTATACTGCCTGTCCAAATATTGCTCAAGGTGGTTTACAGGGGGAACAAAATTATATAAATCATCACAATAGAAAGTACAACAATGGAAGGAAGGGAGGGAGGGAGGGAAGAAGGAAGGAAGGAAGGAAGGAAGGAAGGAAGGAAGGAAGGAGGGAGGGAGGGAGGGAGGGAGGGAGAAAGAGAGGGAGAGCTAGAGGGAGGGAGGGAGGGAGGGAGGGAGGGAGGAAGACTTTATTGTTATAGATGTAACAAGATTTGTTTCCAATATAAAATAATACAATATAATAGAAAAGATAATACAATTATTTAAACACATTCATTGATTAAAGGTTATACTTTAAAAAAAAACTCCTCCAAATTTAAATTACCAGATACAAAACAACAACAGTAACAGCGCATGGCTAGTTTAAACCTCAGAACTGGAGTTCTCCATCAACTGGTTTTTAATGAAATAGTTCCAAGTTTGCAACAGGAAAATCTCTCTACCTTCGCCATGAGGGAGGCGGAAGACAATAGGTTTGGAACCCAATCCTATTAATCCCAAATAAACCACAGTCACTTGCTGGTAAGTAATCTTAGAATTGCAGTTTTCATATCTTATTTGCTTGCTGTGGGAGGTGCTCAGCATCTCTTCCGCGCTTTACGCAGGTCGCCCAACATCCTGGCTATGAAAGAGCTGAGGATCCGCCAGTGACAATTTCTACTTAATGATTTTCCAGTTGAATTTCAATGGGATGCTTTACGTTTGCTTTTAAAAAGGAGGGAATGAGAGGGAAAGAGGGAAGCCAACTTGCTCCACATCTTTAGAAGGAGGCAAGCTATAAATTTAAACAAATCGTGTAATTGTTTACAAATCGTGTAAACAAATCATATAACCATGGATCAAGATAACAAGATCTCTAGCTCCCACTGTGAATCAACCCTTTTTACAGTTCCAGCCATCTTCAACATTTTAGAGTTAAGGGTAGGGGGAGTAAAAGGGAATTGATCTGAAGCTGTTAATGGCTTTGTGGGAGATGAGCTACCCCGCACAAACTGGATAGCTGGCACATACATCTGTGTGATAAATCTGAAGACTGTGCATTGTAACTGCTCTTGCTAGTCTGGTATGGTTTGGGAGGATTTGGTCCACTTTCCACGGACCAAATCCAAAATGCATGGGGTTGCCCCTTGCCAATCCCACATTCGGAACCGTACCAAACGGCCTCTGAGTGTCATTCTGCCAGGGAGAGAGTGGTTATATTGTAAATGTGTTTTAGCTTATTCTATGTATTTTCTGCACCTTTCCCAGTTCCCCATCCACTTCTAGAGGTTTTGTCCACTTACCTCCATTAATCCAGATCTAAGATGATCCAGATCTAAGAAATGGGTCCTTCAACTAATCTGGATTTAGTAGACCTGGTTCTAAGGAGGTACCCAATGTGTCTCCACAGGCAGTTTAGCACCCAATAGCAATGGGTGCTATGAATGCTCACAGTGGAAACGCTGGAGCACCCATCTGGTGGGTCCAACTCTACCCACGTTGGTCCCATACATCACCCCATGGTTGGGGGGGGGCACGTGCAGGGGGGCAAACTCAAGAGCAACTCCAGAGAATCTTCAAGGATTGTGGCAAATAATTTTATGGTTGGGGGTTAGGGTCAGGGTCAGGTTGGGGGTTACCACAACATCATGAAGAAGAAGAAGAAGAAGAAGAAGAAGAAGAAGAAGAAGAAGAAGAAGAAGAAGAAGAAGAAGAAGAAGAAGAAGAAGAAGAAAGAAGAAGAAGAAGAAGAGAAGAAGAAGAAGAAGAAGAATGAAGAAGAAGAAGAAGAAGAAGAAGAAGAAGAAAGAAGAAGAAGAAGAAGAAGAAGAAGAAGAAGAAGAAGAAGAAGAAGAAAGAAGAGAAGAAGAAGAAGAAGAAGAAGAAGAAGAAGAAGAGAAAGAGAAGAAGAAGAAGAAGAAGAAGAAGAAAGAAGAGAAGAAGAAGAAGAAGAAGAAGAAGAAGAAGAAGAAGAAGAAGAAGAAGGAAGAAGAAGAAGAAGAAGAAGAAGAAGAAGAGAAGAAGAAGAAGAAGAAGAAGAAGAAGAAGAAGAAGAAGAAGAAGAAGAGAAGAAGAAGAAGAAGAAGAAGAAGAAGAAGAAGAAGAAGAAGAAGAAGAAGAAGAAGAAGAAGAAGAAAAGAAGAAAGAAGAAGAAGAAGAAGAAGAAGAAGAAGAAGAAGAAGAAGAAGAAGAAGAAGAAGAAGAAGAAGAAGAAGAAGAAGAGTTGGCTTTTCTACCCCACTTTTCTCACCCATTTAAGGGGACTCAAAGTGACTGACAAAGCTTCTTTTCTTCTCACAACAGAACACCCTGTGAGTTAGGTGGGGCTGTGAGAGCTCAAAAGAGAGGGGTGACTAGCCCAAGGTCACACAGCTGGCTTCATGAGGGAGGGCAGAATCGAACCTGGCATTCCCAGATAAGAGTCCTGCTCCCTAACCGCTAGACCAAACTGGCTCACATGAAGAACTGTAATAAAAGGTCATGGCATTAGGAAGGTTGAGCAAATGAAATTCAGCAACAAAAAAAGTCACTGAGGAATTGTTTGTTTTGGCTTTCAATAAATACATATATAAAAATATAACTTTTTTTTTTACTAGAGCTACAAATATCACAAATATCATGGCACCCGAATTAAGTTAGGGTGGTGTTTTTTTTTTAATTTTGACACACCAAGCTCAAAAGTTTCACCATCACTGTATTAGAGGGTAGTGCTACCAGACAATGGAGGTATGTGGGCGGCATGTCTCCATGATCCAGTATACCACAGGGAACCCGGTTTGATCCTGCAACAAGATGTGCCACTGAAATGCTCCCCACCCCAGGAGCTCCAAAGGCCAGAGCCTTTCATTCCTGGTCTTCAGAATGTTTGGAGGCACACAGAGATGGATACAAACAGGGCATCCCAACGTAGTGGACTTTGTCCTAAGCCAAGAGCAACCCATTCCAGCATGGGACGCATTGATCACTCCGGTGCATGGTAAAAATAATCTCCGAGTGGGGTTAGGATGAAAGATGGTTCAGAAACAGCAAGTAGTACAGAATGGAGCAGCAATTGCTTGCCTGGCACACATCACAAGAGCCTCAAGGGAATTGTACGGAGTGCCAATTGGCAACGGAGCTCTATCCAAGATTTTAATTTTGATTTACAAAGCCGCAAACAGCTTGGCGTCCAGATATCTTCCACCCATATGGAGCTGCTTATGCATTAAAATCTTGGCAGTGCCTTCACACTCAGAGGTTAAAGGGGGCGGGATGTGAAAGGGTCTTCTCAGTGCTAGCCCCTAAGTTGTGGAACAACCTACCATCTGTTGCGCACCTTCACTGTATACATTTAAAGATCTGGTGAAGATGTACATCTTTACCTGTGAGCCAGTTTGGTTTAGTGGTTAGGGAGCTGGGCTCTTATCTGGGGATACCAGGTTCGATTCTGCCCTCCCCCATGAAGCCAGTTGGGTGACCTTGGGCTAGTCACAGCTCTCTGCTGAGCTCTCACAGCCCCACCGACCTCACAGGGTTCTGTTGTGGGGAGAAGAATAGAAAAGCTGTGTCAGCCGCTTTGACTCGCCTTAAATGGATGAGAAAAGTGGGGTAGAAAAGCCAAGTCTTCTCCTACCTGCATCTTCAGGAAAAAAGGAATTCTCTTCTCCTCATCTTTTATGCTACTGTTTTGAATTTTTGTTTTTTGTTCTTCCTTTTCACATATTTTAATTGCTGTAATGCAAAGGCTGAAATTCATTGCATCCTGCAAGCCTGCAAGGAAGCTGACATTTTCCCAGCTCATTCTGTTGCACCTATATAGAACGGACCAAAGAGTGGTAGAAACGAAATGCTATGATTCCATTCCCTCAAGAACACCATTCATCATCTTCTGTAGTTAAATGGAACTATTTTGAAACATAACAACACAAATAGAGCTACAGGAATTAAAACAGGAAAGCAAAATGTATCACAGATATAACTGGCTTGCTGGATTTTTTTTTTTAATGCATTCCAATTAGTTTTCAACCGCAGTGAGCCAAGGTAAAAATAATCGCTGAGGCTACACTTTTAAAGCATAAAACATCTTTCAAAATAAAACACACTGAAAAAAACTTTTTAAAAAAAACTAAAAGGAAGGAAACTTATTTGCAGGTTCTAAAAGCTGCAATCATATTTCATTATCACATTTTATCTGCTGCTTTTGATGAGGCTGAACTTTAAATTCATTACATCAGAATCCCTTTCATGGGAGGAAAAAGAAGAAGAAGCCAAATTAGAGGTGGGAGGGTGAATTCCCTGCCTTGCCAACCACTTTGCAACACTGAGGATTCCCCCCCCCTTCCCTCTAAGCACCAAAGAACCGCCTAAAGTGCAGAAATCAGAAGTGTTTACATAACAAATTATGATTAGCTTCGGGACTTGAGGATTAAATCCAAGCGCTTTGTTATCCGGAAGAGAAAGCAAGAACCTCTGCATGGGAAAGGACCCGTTTGCTAGCCCACTCTTGTTAAAAATTACTTTCCTTGGATGCCTTTCTTCTATTTGAGTGGAATGCACAATGGAAAAATAAATCTTTTAACGTCCCTATAATGAGAAGTTCCTATCAACGCAGCCAGACCTCCCGTTGGCAAAAGGCTGGGTTCAGAAAAGCTCTGCTGGTTTTAGTGAAACAGCCAAGACCACAGGCCTAAGCTGAAAGTTGCTAAGGATGCAAGGGAAATTCTGCTCATCCGCAACAGCTCTCAGTGTTTCCCACGTGACATCACAAATTATTCCAACCATGCGCTAAAGGAGCAGATGACGCACTGCAACAAGTCAAGGACACAGATCAGAGAATGGAATACATTAAAGGCCATAGAGTTCTCAGGGATTGTCAGTATAACACAGACTTCTGCATACCGTGTGGGCTCAAGTCAGGTAACCCAGCCCATAATTAGCCGGGGTGCCAAAAATTTGATTCAATTCGAATCTGTTAAATTTGAAATTAACCAAATTCGATTTGAATTAAGCAAATGTGAATCTATTCGTTTGAATTTTTCATTCGAATTTGCTTTTACGAACATCAACATCTTCGTAGATGTCCGTATGCATCTTCCCTGGGTCTGTACACATCCATAGTTATCCCATATACAACCCATTTTCATCCCATACGGATGCATTCAAATACGTACGGATGTGGGAAAGACGCGGATCTTCAAGTACGCATCGTGTATGAACCCATACATATGCTAATGTCCAAATAATTCCAAAATTAGACAGTCGGATCAAAACTTTAAATTCGAATTTAAGGACATTCAATTCAAATTCAAATGTCGAAATTTGGTCGATTTGATCAAATTTCAAATGCATTCAAATATTCATACACATCCCTAATCCTCATTGGTCTTCCAGACCTCCAAAGTTGCCCGCTGGGTCTGTTTTGGCCAAGTGAATGAATCTTTTCCCTGAGCATTCAGTTTGTTCTCAGGATGTGCATGAATTTTTTTTGCATTCAAAATAGAGTCAAATCTAATGTCAAAACATTCAATTAGATAGAATGTTTAGAATCCAAATGCAACAAAATCCGATTCGAATCGAATACATTCAAAACTATTCGAATGTTAGATTCAAATCTGAAGATATGGATACTGGCAACACTTGTATGTGTTATACGCATCTGTACACATTCCGTATGCATCCCATTTTTTCCCATATGCATCCCGTTTTCATCCCGTATTATAAGCGCAAATGCGTACAGATATGCATGTAATACACATGTATCCGTACTTTCAGATGTTTCAAATCGTCCGAATAAATGTTTTGGAACATTCAAAATTCATTCGAATGTTTAAATTTGAATGTGAAGACATTCTATTCAAATTTGAATGTCCACATTCGATCAAATTCGATTGAATTTCACGTTTAGAACATTCATGCCCTTCCCTAGTTTGTCCACATCACATGCCCAAAGCGTGTGAGTTTCTGCTTTCTGTTCACCGTTTCAAGGGAGAAGTCAGGGTTTATTTGATTCAAGTCTAATTCAGCTGTTCCTAGGCTAATCAATCTGTGAGAAAGCTGATAAATTTCTTCTCCCTCCTGCCTGGTTGAGATTGATAATTCACACCGCATTCCCATTATAAGCTTATTTCAGTTTCAAAACGTTTTCAATCTTCGCAGTTCCCACGTCAGGTTGGCTTAACACGCTTTCTGCATGTTAAATCGCCCCAAAGCATTGTAAATGTTAATCCTCATTTCAACAGGTCTCACTCTGGTTCGTGCGCTTGAACCGTTTTACATTTTTTGCTGTGGGAACCGTACCGTGTTAAGGGATGAGAATGTGTGTTTAGGGTTTCCCTCCCCCAATAGCTTGCTTCCAAAGATAGTGATTTCACTGTAAAAATCCACCTCTTACAGCAGCCACTACACTGTAGCAATCCAACCACTTCACACCTGATAACAGTGTTGCAATTCTCCACAATTTTGAAAGTTCTGACCTTTAAAAAAGGGAAGGAAAGGAAAGCAAATGCAGGCTCTGTTTTTAAGGCTGTGGCTATGGAGTGAGTGGGCAAAGGGGGCTTGAGTTGCCGCTGTCGCTGTGTGCCCTGGGTAATGGGGAGAGGAGGAAAAAGAATCGCTGGCTGCCCGCTGCCGTTTTTCCTCCATCCAGGCAAGCGGCAGCCTCCCAGCCAGGCTCCGTGAAGGGGTCGGTTATGGGTGGTGCCTTCACGCCAGGAGGAAGAGGGCAGGGCGCCCCCAAAAAGCGGCTTTTAGAAAGGAGCCACTTGAGTCCCCCATTGAGTCACGTACACCATGTACAATCCTCTGAATCCGGATCGAACGCAATTAAGTTAAAAGTAATGGGATCAGGCAAATTCGCGTTTGCATCTGGTTCTATTATTTCGGTTTAGGGAAACCAAATTAAGCTTATAATGGGAACGTGGCCTCAGTCTTCTTAGTGTCTAATCATGGCTGCTGTACAATGCAGTGGGAAAAGTATCACTTGGATTATTCTCATCTATATGGACACATGGGCTTTACTGGCAAAATATTGCTTCCTCACCAAGTCGACTGCAATGTCTCCGGTCATCTCAGGTAGGCCTATACAGTATAGCCCATAGCTTCAGTGGCGTATGGAGGATCTTTCACCAAAGCAATCTAACAAGCTGTGAAGGGATTAATAAATAAGAAATAAGAGGAGCCCTACCGGATCAGGCTACAAGCAATCTAGTCTCACACAATGGCCCATCAGTTGCTTCTGGGCATCTCAAGCAGAAGACAAAGGCAACACCTTCACCTGCTTTCAATTCCCTGCAAATGGCCTTTAGAAGCATCCTGTCTGTCTCCAACTTGGAGGTGGTACCTAGGTATCCATTCTAGGAGCCATTGATGCTTCTGTCCTCCAT
Source organism: Aspidoscelis tigris stejnegeri (assembly GCA_023333525.1). Taxonomy (NCBI): domain Eukaryota; kingdom Metazoa; phylum Chordata; class Lepidosauria; order Squamata; family Teiidae; genus Aspidoscelis; species Aspidoscelis tigris. The sequence continues at coordinate 3,147,362 of JALMGA010000022.1, read as the reverse complement.
GAATTTGTCTAATCCTTTCCAGACTGGTTGCTGTTACCACCTCTTCTGGCAGCAAATTCCATAGACTGATGACCCTCTGGGTGTGGAAAAAATACAACCAACTGTATTGAGAAATGGGAAGCAAGACCGTCGCCCACAGCACAACCAGAATACTAGAGGGATGAAGACGTCCACTGAGTTCTTCTTCCTGTTTCCCATCATGGTGCCATCACTAGCTCACAACCTCACTGTTGCAAGATCCAACTATAGATATCTTGCGGATGCAGTGAAAAAGCAAGGTGGCTTTTTACGATAACAATTATTATTAAGAGCCAAGATGCGTTTCTGTTTATTGTTTTATGATTCTCCACCTTGGTGGCACACCAGAAACCAAATCTGCTTTCACACTGCTCACAATTAACCTTTGCCAATTAATCAACAAAAGCTTGAGTTGATTCATCTTCTGATTAATTGCAGCTCTAGGTGAAAACTAATTAACCTGAGAACTAAAACCCTGAAGTCAATGCTGAGAGTCTTGGGCGGCCTGGGAGTTTTTGACCATTTGTAAGTATCAATAATCCTCGTCACATCTACTGCCAGGGAAGGACTGTGTCGCAAATTCCACTCTGGGCAAATTGCTTTCTCTCTCCAGTTCCAGTTGGCATGCTCTCTCTCCAGTCCCTTCCCCCTAAACAATGCCGCACGGCCCCGGCTGCGAGTTAATTACTGCCTTACACCCTACTGAGAGCTTTACTGATTGGGACACGGCAGTTGAACCTTATAAAATAAACCCAGAATCTCGCTGACTGAAATGGCAGGGGGAAACAAAAATAACAAACGCTGAGCATTAGGTTTTGCATCATTGCAGGTATTGGTCTAGTGGTTAGGGAGCCAGACTCTTATCTGGGAATACCAGGTTCGATTCCACCCTCCTCCATGAAGCCAGGTGGGTGACCTCGGGCTAGTCACAGCTCTCTTCTGTGAGCCAGTTTGGTCTAGTGGTTAGGGAGCCGGACTCTTATCTGGGAATACCAGGTTTGATTCCACCCTCCTCCATGAAGCCAGCTGGGTGACCCTGGGCTAGTCACAGCTCTCTTCTGAGCTCTCACAGTCCCACCTACCTCACAGGGTGTTCTGTTGAGGGGACAAGAAGGTTTGTCAGCTGCTTTGAGTCCCCTTAAATGGGTGAAAAAAGTAGAGGCAATGTCCAATTCAGTTTTCACTGGTTGTTGTACAATGCAATGAACTGCTGAGTCTTGGGCTTGGCACTGAAGAGAGTCCAAAAGTGTTCAGACCATGGATTCAAGATGGACGTTTTGTCTGTAAGGAGCATTTGTACATCTGCGCTGAGTAGGGCACTTTGGTTCTGGTGTGCAGGTCCATACACCGCTTTCAGAGCTCCGTAGAACCCGTACCTGCACATAGCTGGGTCTTTTCAGCTAGGTTCTTCCACCACTTCTTCTGCATATCTTGGAGCTTCTGTTGAAGTTCACTATATATACGATGAAAGGCTGCTTTTCTTACATGGCAGAAAGGCTGAGCGGGGTGTGCTTGGTAAGTGGTTCTCTTCTCTGTTAACAGTTCCCGGATTTCTTGGTTATTTTCATCAAACCAGTCTTTGTTTTTCATTGAAGAGAACCCTAGAGATTCTACAGAGAACTGCAGGATGCTGTTTTCATGTGTTGCCAATGTGCTTCAGGGGAGGAATCTATGGGATGATGTTCAGGCGAATCCCCACAGCAAGCTTATTTCGAATTCAAAACGTTTTCAGTCCTGGCAGAACCCACGTCAGTTTGGCTTAACACGCTTTCTGCATGTTAAATCGCGCCAAAGCGTTGTAAATGTTAACCCTCATTTCAACAGGTCTCACTCCGGATCCTGTGCTTGATACGTGTTACATTTTTTTACTGTGGGGACCCTACCGTTTTAAGGGATGAGAATCCATGTTTAGGGTTTCCCTCTGCCAATAGCTTGCTTTCAAAGACATTGATTTCACTGTAAAAATCCACCCTTAACAGCAGCGCTACACTGTAGCGATGGAACCACTTCACACCTGATTAACAATGTTGCAATTTTGTGCAATTCTAAAAGTTCTGACCTTTAGAAAGGGAAAGGGAGGGAAGCAGCTGAGGTTCTGTGTGAATGTTTAAAGCAAAGGGGCTTTAGTTGCTGCTGCTGCTGCTATGTGCCCTGAGCAATGGGAGAGGAGGGGAAAGAATTGCTGGCTGGCTGCCCACTGCCATTTTTCCTCCATCCATGGAAGCGGCAGCCACCCAGCCACCCAGCCAGGCTCCGTGAAGGGGTCCATTACGGGTGGCGTGTCCATGCCAGGAGGAAGAGGGCAGGGCAGCCCTGAAAAGTGGCTTTTAAAAAGTAGCCCCTTGAGTCCCCCATTGAGTCACGTACGCCACATATGATCCTCAGAATCCGGATCCAACGCGATTAAGTTAAAAGTAATGGGATCAGGCAAATTCGCGTTTGCATCCGGTTCTATTATTTCGGTTTAGGGAAAGCAAAAAAAGCTTGTAATGGGGATGCGGCCTTCATGTCTGGTTTGAAGATCTGCCTAGAAGCTGTCTCTTATTAAAGCTATTTGGAGGTTGTTAACCTTGAGCCTCCTCCTTGGGATACCTCCGCTCCTTAAAGCAGGGGCTAAGTTTACATTGCACAAGGCGGTGGTCTGTATGGCCTTCAGCACTAGGCCTCACTTGCGTATGATGGACGTCGTGAAGATCACTCTGGTGCACTACAATGTAATAATCCTAGCCTGTCTGAAACCCACCAACATAAATAAACTGTGCCCTACGTGGCAACATCTCAAGAGGTATCCCATCCATATAGCCACACAGTGGAATTTATAGTGCCTGAGGTGACACAGAAGTGTCCTTCAACCACCAATGCCCTGAACAGCAAGCCAGTTCCCGCCAGAAATGAATCATAATACACGGAAATTAAAGAACAGCTTCCTACACAAACAGAGAAGGAACTTTTAGAACGGTGGTTCTCCACCTGAGGGTCAAAATACCCTTTCAGAGGGGTCACAACGAGTCTCCAGCCGCCCTGCCCTCCCACCTCCCAGCTGCTCTGCCCCCATGGCTGGGGGTCTCCACAACACGAGGAACTCCATTAAGGGGTCGCGGCATTAGGAAGGTTGAGAACTGCTGTTTTAGAAGGTCCTAAACTGGCTGGTGTGTTGAACTGCTGCCCTCCTGATGTTCCTGAACCACAGCTCCCATCACATCATGCTAGCTCAGAACAATGGGAGTTGTAATCCAGGGACAACTGGAAAGCAGTAGTTCAGCTGAATGGTTAAAGAAGAGGAGGAAGAGTTGGCTTTTATACCCCACTTTTCTCACTCATTCAAAGGGGACTCAAAACAGCTGACAAACCTTCTGTTCTCCTGACAACAGATACCCTGTAAGGTAGGTGGGGCTGTGGGAGCTCAGACCAGTGACTAACCCAAGGTTACCCAGCTGACTTTGTGAAGGAGTGCAGAATCAAGCCGGGAAACACTAAGTAAGAGTCCAACGCTCTAACCACAAGTCCAAACTGAATTCCCCTGGATACTGTTCTCAACTGGGGACTTCATAGAACTGAAGGAGGAGGAGGAGGAGGAGAGTTGGCTTTTCTACCCCACTTTTCTCACCCATTTAAGGGGACTCAAAGCTGCTGACAAAGCTTTTCTATTCTTCTCCCCACAACAGACACCTTGTGAGGTAGGTGAGGCTGTGAGAGCTCAGGAGAGAGCTGTGACTAAATTAAGTCCAACTTCCTGACCAGGGCAGCCAATTAACCTGTCTTTTGTTGGGGTAGACGGGTGCACAACACAGCACTTTTCAGAGAACAGCTGAGGTAAAAGCGATTCTGAATAAGCATAAAAGCATGCAATGCTGAATTAATGCATAGCTATCTTGCTTTTTCTGGCTTCTCAGAAACGTTTAGTTGGCAACCATTGCATCCTGTATCCTTGTCAAAATAGACTATTTAAGAAAGGCCCAGATGGGTTGGATAAATTCATATCATCGTTCTACCTACCTCAACCACAACAAGAAAAGGTCGCGGACAATCAGGTTTTTCCTTTTGTGTGGCCGATAATACGCGACACCCCCTTTAGAAAACATGTTTTCTCACTGCGCGGTTTTGCTCGTCATTGGTCAGATGTTACTTCACTTGTTCAGTTCAGACACAGAAACGCCTAGCGGTGTAATTTGGCCTTCCAGAAAACATACTCGTTCCTTGTGAATTCTCCAGTAATAATGTATTTGCCGTTTTTATTTCCACCTTTCACTGCCAAATCAATGGACTATTTGTATTCTCTCATATACTTGCTAGAAACAAACAACTGAAAAAGATAAACTGGTGCTTTGGGGCCTGCAATACTTGCCTATGGGTGCACAGCAACTCTCAACAGGAAAAGGGAAACGGAAAGAGAAATCTGGGATTCTGAAAATCTTCATGGCCCTGGTCAACCTCAGGGATGGGCAGAAATACTCCTATTATTTGTTATTCGTACCAATTTGGCCGATTTCGGACATTTGGATTCAAATAAAATGATGGTACATTCGAAGGCTGACATTCGGATTCGAAGCGAATGTTTTGGAACATTCGTCCAAAGCTTCATGCATGTGTGAGCCTGAGGGGTGGGAAAGCGGCTGCCCCAGTCACTTCCGCAATGGATGCAGAGTGGATTTGAAGCAGATTGAGAGCAGATTCAAAGTGGATTTGAGTGTTTCAAGTGGATACGTATGAGATCTGTAACGGATACATATGGGATGTTTAGCAGACACGCAAGGGATTCGTATCTAACATTTGTATTGAATTCATATGGAACATTTGTATTGAATTGGATCTTAGCGCATTCGGAGGGGATCCAATCGAATGAGCTTGAATTCTTTTTGCATTTGATTCAATATGGATGGAACACAAAAAAGACATTCAGGCACATCCTTAGTCAATCTCTACTTTAAAGCTTTTTCAGTCTATATCCAGTTCTGATCGCTTAAACCTTTTCATTCCTATCTGTTTTATTTGTAGACTTTCTACCCTCCAGATTCAAAGCAGACCACAAGCAGATGAGACCTTTCGGTTGTCCAGGATCAAGGCCACTTGGAAAACCTGTTCTGGAACAGGGTCCATGTCAACCTGAAGCCCATGCAAGCTTCAGAGCTCTCAATAAGGGCTCCAGCAGCCAGAAGCAAACATTCATGGCCCCAGAGCCCTGGGGGGACCAATATTAGTGATACAATTGGTTGTTCTGCAGGGCCAAAATGGCTCCTCCAGAATAGGGATATGCGCAAATATTTGAATGCATTCAAAATTTGATTGAATTGGCCGAATTTTGACATTCAAATTCAAATCAAATGTCCTTAAATTAAAATGTAAAGATCTGATTCAAATTTTTAATTTCGAATCTATTCGTTCAAATTTTCCGGACATTCTTATGTGTACAGGGTAATACACGATGCCTACCTGAAGATTCGCATCTTTCCCACGTCTGTACGGATCTGTGCGGGATAAAACGGGTTGCATACGGGACAGCTACAGGATGCATACAGATGTGTACGGATGCGTTTGGATGTGTACAGACCCAGGGAAGATGCGTATGGGCATCTACAAATGTTGACTTTCATAAGTGCAAATTCGAATAAAAAATTGGAACAAATAGATTCAGATTTGCTTAATCCGAATCGTATTTGGTTAAATTTGAATTTTGAACATTTGAATTGAATCAAATTTTCAGGTATTTGAATTGAATGCCAAAAACTGCATTCGTGCAAACCCTGAACAAACCAGAACAGGGAGATGTGACCTCTGCAGACCCCACCCCACCCCTTTTCATTCTAGAGCAGTGGTTCTCAACCTGGGATCGCGATCCCCTTGGGGGTCAATTCACCATTTCAGAGGGGTCATGGAGCCTCCCGCCACCGCTGCCCACCTCCCGCCGCAGCCCTTTCTGTCCCTCTCCATCCCTCACCTTGCTGAGTACTCTGCCCCCCCCAGTACTTTCACTGTGGATTCCTCAGCGGCCCTAACCCCTGACCCCAGTGGCCCTGACCCCTGACCCCAGTGGGCCCACCCAGTGGGCCCACCCCTGATCCCAGCAGCCTTGCCCCCTGACCCCAGCAGCCCATGGCTGGGGGGTCCCCACAACATGAGGAATTGCATTAAGGGGTCACGGCATTAGGAAGGCTGAGAACCACTGTTCTAGAGCCTCCCACCCCAGACCACAGGTAGACCTGTTAAGACTGGCCTCCCAGGATTCCAGTTTAGGTGACCATTTTGGCAGCCTAGATGGGGCTTGCGCTCCCCATCCAGTGTGGGCAGAGAGGCCTAGCAAGGTACAGGGCCTCTTCTCTTCCACTCCAAAGTGCAAAATGGAAGAGCCAGAAGAAGTTTAAACCAGTGAATCAGTGGCAGAAAGTCCCCCTCTATTTTCTAGTTAACAAAGGGTGTTTGTCTACTGTCACTAGAAGTACCCATTAAGTACCCATTAATGGGTACAAAAATGCCATTTCGTACCCATTAATGGGTATTTAATGGGTACTTTTAGTGACAGTGGAAAAACACCCATTGTTCCACTTCCCTTCTCACTGGAAATCACAAAATGGGGAAGTCAGGACTCTGAGAACCTGGCATATATAGAAACAGGATCAACTCACTGTGACAGGGAAATGGGGAGCAAGTAAGGGAAATGAGAGCAAGTGAAGACTTTGCCTTCATCTTCTGCTCGAAGCCCAAAAGCAATTGGTGGACCACTGCATGAGACAGGATGCTGGGCTAGATGGGCTGTGGCCTGGTCCAGCAGGGCTCCTCCTGGGCTCTTAGGTCATCTCTCTGGCAGTGCCTGCAGATGTGAACCATCCTGAGATCATGGAGAAGGAGGAAGGGAAGAAGAAGAGTTGACTTTTCTACCCCACTTTTCTCACCCATTTAAGGGGACTCTGTGGCAGACAAACCTTCTGTTCTTCTCCCCACAACCGATGCCCTGTGAGGTAGATGGGGCTGTGAAAGCTCAGAAGAGAGCTGTGACTAGCCCAAGGTCACCCAGCTGGCTTCATGGAAGAGTGCGGAATCAAACCCAGTATTCCCAAATAAGAGTCTGGCTCCCTAACTGCTAGACCAAACTGGCTCATATACCATAAAGCTAAATATAAATAAATAATGTGACAGTGTTTTGCCTAGGAGATACCAGCACCACACCCATGGCCTTCTATTTTCCAGGCAGCTTCTCCTCTACCACTGTGTTACAACCACCGCAGACAGTGAAAGCGGAGGGGCGGAGTACGTGTTCGGTTTCAGCTTGTGATGCTGAGCAATGTTACTTCATCCTGACACCGAAAGTCCTCCTTTCCGCACATGCAATTCTAGTAAGCTCTTGAATCAGATTTCTGGTGATTCTGACCATGCTGCCAATGGGCACGTACGATGGAGAACAAGCGTACAGGATACTGGGGAGGAGTATCACTCACTACTTCTTAGGCTGAGGCTGTCTCTTCCACTATACTTGCACAGCTGTGATGGATGGATCAGGAGTCACAGCTGGTGGGAGTCCAAACATCTGGACAGTGTCAGCTTATATTGGCTGGTTTACCTCGACAGGAAAGTGCATCCGCTGAAAAATCTAATCACAGATGCCCAGGTCACAGTGGGCTTTTTTAATCCTTTAGAAACTCTCCTCCTCTAGTAACAATCACACTTTTTCATCCCAGGATAGAGATTGAGTAAATATGTGTCAACAGCTTCGCCTGCTGGGAATCTTGCTACTCCTTCTAACTAAACAACAACAGAGCTGTTTCCATTGGAAAGAATTAGGATTAATGGCAAACTGGTTTCAACCTGGCTCTTTGTAACAATTTGCTGATTAAATACATTGCTGGAAACAATGTATTTGAAGCGACTCAGTAATTAAAGTTTGTTTTCTTTATTGTAAGCAATGCAAAGGAGCAGCTTTATATTCATCCCAAGTGTTAGTTCCAAGGTAGAGAAGTATTTATTAACGTGTCCAGGGGAGTACTTCCTTATTTCCTGGCTTTCACATACTACACATTCACCCACAATTCTGGTGCAAGTTTCTCATAAGAACATAAGATCATAAGAGAAGTCCTGCTGGATCAGGCCACAGTCCATCTAGTACAGCATCCTGTCTCACACAGTGGCCCACCAGTTGCTACTGGGCATCTCAAGCAGATGACAAAGGCAAAACCTTCACCTGCTCTGAAATCCCTGCAAATGACCTTTAGAGGCACCCTGCCTGTCACGCCAACCTGGAGACAGCAACTCTGCATCCGTTCTAATAGCCACCAACACAGCTGTCCTCCGTGAGTTTATCTAATCCTTTCCTAAAGCCATTCAGACTTCAGTTTGCCAGTTTGGTCTAGTGGTTAGGGAGCTGGACTCTTATCTGGGAATACTAGGTTTGATTCTGCTCTCCTCCACTAAGCCAGCTGGGTGACCTTGGGCTAGTCACAGCTCTCTTTCTGAGCTCTCACAGCCCCACCTACCTCACAGGGTGTTCTGTGGTGGGGAGAAGAACAGAAGGTTTGTCAGCCACTCTGAATGCCCTTAAATGGGTGAGAAAAGCGGGGTAAAAAAACCAACTCTTCTCCTTCTCCTTCTCCTCCTCCTTCTCCTTCATCATCATCATACTGGTTGCTCTCACAACCTCTTCCAACGGCAAATCCTCAGACCAATCACACCCTGAGTGAAAAAAATGCTTCCCCTTGTCTGACTCTCCTGCCTATCTGCTTCACAGAGTGACTTCTGGTTCTCGTGTTGCGCAGCTGAGAAAACAGTCTTTATCCACCTTTTCCACACCGTGCACTTCTAGGGACTGAAGAAGGACCGAGGAGCAATATGTTCCATTTTTCTCTTAAGTATTAGCTCCTGTTTCCATGCCACATGGCAGCCATTTTGTGACTGACCGCTGCGCCCAGGAATCCCTCAGAAGTCCACATCAGCTAACAACCCAACAGTTGTCAGAAACAGCGTGTTCACCCAAACACGCTGTTCACCCGGGAAGAAGAAAACACAGGAAACACAACACAAACAACCAGCCCGTGTTTTGACCTGAGATGTAGCCATTGTTTTCAAAATGACGAAATGGTTCCCAAGTTGCCAACCAAAAACCATCCTCTGTTTTCAGCCTTGGCAAAGGGTTCCAAAATATTAACAGCAAACCTAGAGTTTCACATCTGACTCTCTCGCACAGGCTCCTCAGGCCAATAAATAATGCATCCTTGGAAAATGAATAATTGAGCGATACCAATGTAGATGGCGACCAGCCAAAACAACTTTGTAGCATCAGCTGAAAGCCCCTGTGCCCTAGGGACAAACACTGAAGCCAAGGTTTGTAATGAAGGCAGCCATTTCTTTAGAGAAAGACACCTGAAATCAGAGAGCAGACAGATGGAATTTGCAATACTGCCTCTTTGTGAGCCTCAAAAATCACAGAATTCAAGCTTGCCAAGTGCTAAGGTCAGGAGCAAGACCTCAGAGAGCCAAGAAGGGTCACTGTCCAGCTCTCCAGAACCACAAATTCTCTCACCCCCTTCCCATTCTAAAGGCCAGCTGACAGGAGAATGTCAGCAAACTAAGTTAGTTGTTCTGATATCTCATATGGGCCTCCATACGTGGAAAGACATTAGTAGGTTAAGCCAAGCCACTGATCTTGTTCAGCAGGACATAAGAACCTAAGAGGACCCCTGATGGATCAGACAACAGCATATCTAGACCAGCATTCCATCTCACACGGCGGCCCACCAATGGCTTCTGGGCACCTCAAGCAGAGGACAAAGGCAAAGCCTTCACCTGAGGCCTTTCTGCACTACAGCCGAATGGCTGCAGTGCAGGAAAGCTAGCACACGTGGGGATGGATTCCCCGCATGTCCTAGCCCAAAAAGGCAGGCATGTGGGCCACAGTCCCCACCCTCGGCTGCTGCCATTTGGTCGCAATCAACCTAGGGGCAGGCAGCCAGGGTCTGGCCGATTGAGGAGACTGCACCCCATGGAGGGCCCCTGGGCCTACCCCCCACCCAGGTCTGCACGCTTTCCTGCACACACATGTGCGCACATCTTACCTGCTTGCTGCCACAAATCAGACTGGCAAGCCCAGGGTGAGGCTTGCTAGTTTGGTTTGCGGCGGTCTGCGCCTGCACGCAAGGCAGCCTGTGACTGGTCAGCGGTGTGCACCTGCACAGAATGCCTGGAATCAAATGCTCTCCCTGTCATACAGCTGTGGAATGGCCTGGGAGAGGTGTAGAGCATGGCTGTTGGTATCATCAGCCAGTCCAAGATGAGTGTCCGGGAAAGCTGCCAGCACACTCACAAGCACACAGCTGACAAGAGATTGCTCAGCAAAGGTAAAGCCCAAACAACGTCCGAAAAGAAGAAATCCAGAAACAGTCCAAGTCCAGGGTTAACGAGAGTCATACAAACAGTCCAGTCCGAGGTCAGAGCACCCAGAAGGATGGTCAACAGGTACGTTCCAAGGTCTAGGGTTTCCAAGCAGACCAGGAGTCAGATACAGCAGCTTTCTCTTAAGGTAAACAAATAGTTTCTGATAAAGGGCTTGGGTGTCTGCCCGGTGCTTTAACTTTGCAGATTGAGCTCACAGCTGCAGGTGATCCGCATGTCTCTGGGCAAGTCTTTTTGATCGTCTTAACCCTTCCTTCTCTGCTCTCCTTTGCTTAAAGCTGGGGATCTCTAAGTTCTGCTGTTCCATGTCTCCCACATCCTGCACTTCTGCTGCGGTAAGGCTGGGCTGCTGAACCCCAGGCTCCAATGGGGCTGGGGGGTCAGAACTGGGTCCTGGCATCACCTCAGGTTCCTCCTGTACCCGCGGAAGTGAGTCCTCCTCATCCTCTGAGTCCTCCTCCTGGCTGACTATGACAATGAGGGCACTTGGCATCTAATAATGGTTTAGGGGGTATCACATTGGAAAGCTTCTTCCTGGCAGACCATGCATTTAGCTATTTCTATTTCCAAATTAATCAGAATTATTTTCTTCTCTAGGTAGATCCTCATTCATAATGCATCAGAAATGAAGATGGTTCCTCACCTTCTTAAGCTGCAAAACGGTTGAGAGTCAATTCCAACCATTTGTCAGAGCAGAGGAATGAGCCTTCCCACGCAAGCTCTGAATACTTCTGAAACATTCGTAGTAGAGGTGCTCATGGATGCAATTTTTGGGATTCGATTCAAGTCAAATATTCAAAAATTTTATTCAAATCTTTAAAATCTGAATTTAACCAAATTCTATTCAAATTAAGCAAATTGGAATCTATTTGTTCAATTTTTCTATTCAAATTTGCACTTACGCATGTCAACAACTTGCACTGTACACATCTGTATGCATCCCGTACGCAACCTGTTTTCGTCCCGTACAGATCCATACAAATGCGTACGGATGCGGAAAAGATGTGTATGCGCAAGTACGCATCGTGTATGAACCCGTACACATACGAATGTCCAGATGATTTGAACAAATAGATTCAAAATTCAAAATTTTTCAAATGTTTAAATTCGAATTTACGGGCATTCAATTAGAATTCAAATGTTGAAATTTGGGCAGATCTGATCGAATTTTGAATACCTTCAAATATTCGTACACATCTCTAATTAGCAAAGACCTCAGCAGCTAAATTAGCCTTCCTGTTACTGCTGTTTTCTGAGCAAGTCCGCGGTTTTAATACCCCAAGGATACGGAATATTACTACAAAAAATAATTCCCTGTCTTATCAAGAGGTATTGTGACTGGATTGTGATTTGCCCATCTCAAGGCCTGCTGCCTTTGTGTTGCCCCTTTCTGCAAAATATATGTCACCTTTGATAAAAATAAGCGTACGTTTTCTGAATTAGGCAGCTTCCAAAGTTCATTTCGTACAAGTCTCTAGTGTGCCACCTGCCTGGTAGTTTTGCAAAATGTTGTTTTGTTAGTTTCTCTCTGAAACTAGAATTCAATTTGTTTTCCGTCACCACTGATCTGGGAATGATGACTTTTGAGAGGTTCATGTTGCATTTGCCACAAGATGCTTCCATTCGGGACATCCGAATTTCCCAGGTGTGCATGACAGCAAAAGGTGACTGAGGACAACGCCGGCTGCGGGGTTGCCCAACTAGGAAGTAATAATTGTGAAAGAAGGCTTTCCCACATTATCACCTCTTAGCAGTACTTCCAGACATAGGGGTTTTTTCCACTAGCACTAAGGACCCATTAAGGACCCATTAGGCTCAGAGCAGAAGACCCCATTTCCACTGCAGACCCCATTAGAGACACATTTGCTTCTACCAGTTCTAGGGAAATCCAGATTGAATGGGTCCTTCAGGACCTATAATCCGGATTTCCTGTAGATCCCATTAAAGGGGTCTACAATGCGGTTGTCAGGCATCAAATCTGGATTATATGGAGCACGTTTCCACTGCGATTGGGCAATGGGGTCTGATGGGGTGCACCCATTGGGGAGGGTGCCTTGAAACCCAAAGCTCCAAAACCTGTGCACAGCCTCCAAAGCCGGCTCCGAAGAATAGCGCAGGTTCTGAACAGGACCCCACGCGAGAAGAACGCCAATTCTATGGACCTTTGTCAAAGGCTCCGGAGAATCTTCAAAGTTTGTGGCAGATTGCTCCAGAGAATCTTCTGAGAATTTCCAGACTGTCTGTGGGGATTGCACCCCCTGTCCCCCCCAAAGCCTGGGGTGATGGGCAGACCCCATGGGGGTCGATCCGAATTCACCACATGGGTGCTCCGCCATTTGCACTGTGGGCAGGCTAGCACCCACTGCCCATGGGGCCGCATCAGGTACCTCCCTTAATCCGGATCTACTAGATCTGGATTAGTTGAAGGACCCATTCCTTAGATCCAGATCATCTTAGATCCGGATTAAGGGAGGTCAGTGGAAAAAAACCCATAACCTGGAGGCACCCTGAGCTGATGAGCCTTTCTAATAATTCCACTTTGCCTTGTTTTCAGTTGCATTTCTGAACGTGCTGAAAACCACTTTGGAGTATGGATGTGCACAAATATTAGAAAATTCAAAAATCTGATTCGAATCCAACGAACGTGGACATTCGAACTCAAATCGAATGTCTCCACATTCAAATTTAGACATCTGAACAGCTTTCAGATGTTCTGAAACATTCGTTCAAATGATTCAAAACATTCAAATGTACAGATACGTACGTATCTGATAAAACAGGATGCATACAAAATGCATACAGATGCATATAACACATACAAATGTTGTCGACATTTGTATCTTTAAATACAAATCTAACATTCAAACGAATAGATTCGAATGTTATGAATTCAAATGGGGTTTTTTAGCAAAAAAAAAAAACATTTGTGCACATCCCTACTTTAGAGGAGTGTTGCTTGAAAGGAGGCATAGAAATCTGCTAAATGCGATATGGGTGGAAGATTATCAGCATATTTCCAATTTAACAATAAGAGATTGGCAAAGCGAGTTATGTAAAATTATGATAAATGAATGTATTGCTTTTAAACAGCTCCAATTGGAAGATAACAATATGCGATAACTAAGGAGCATCTTTGTCACACATGGGAACCGTGTTAAGAAAGATTGTTAGCACAAATCACCACAAGTATCCCAGAAAAGATTTTTTTTATTCAAATAGCTGTTATATCTAGATTGTAGACAAAATTAACCTAATAGAAATGGTCTATCACGGGGGAGGGGAGGAAGGTATCAGTTAGTACTTTTAGTGTCTATTTTATGTGTGTATGTTAGATACATATGTTGTAACGCGCACTAATTTTTTTTTTTTTGCATTAAAATTTGAGTGGAATCGAATATCCAAACATTCAATTCAATTCAAATGTTTAGAATCCGAATGCGTGTTGTCCCAAAATGTGTACAGATATGTATGAGCTTCGTACAGTTACGTATGTAATACATACACATCTGTACATTCAAATGTTTTGAATCATTCAAATGAATGCTTTGGAACATTAGAAATCCGTTTGAATGTTTAAATTTGAATGCGTAGGCATCCTATTTGAATTCGAATGTGCACATTCAATCAAATTCAATCAAATTCCGAATGTTTAGAACATTCATGCATAGCCCTATAAGCATGTTACTGTTTGATTAAAAAAAAATTAAAAAGTCGGGGGGAAATTCTGCTAAATGCAAACCAAAGAGCTGCAGGCAACACCCACACCCAAAGAAAGCACTCTTACCTCTTTCTCTCATCCATTTCTGAGCATTTTGCACAATCAAGGAAGCCCCACTTCACAGCACCACCACCCCACACACACACACACACACAACAAAGTGGTACAGCTTGTTCAGCCGGTCAGCATGCACTTTAATGGTTGCTCCATGCCTCTCAACCCTCTCTGAAGAGGAATTGTTTGCAATTAAGTCCGTTGCTCTTCTTCATTGGAACATATGTTATTTTCAGCCTTCTGTCTATTCAAAGGGTATGACTAAATGAAATATGTTTTTATAAGCCAGCCTGCCTTGCAATCAGAAAGGCTATTTTAAAGAAAGAAAGAAAGAAAGAAAGAAAGAAAGAAAGAAAGAAAGAAAGAAAGAAAGAAAGAAAGAAAGAAAGAAAGAAAGAAAGAAAGAAAGAAAGAAAGAAAGAAAGAATCTTCAAATCAGGAGTGATTAAAATAGGGATGTGCACAAATTTTCATAGGCGTTCAAAATCCAATCGAACGTGCCAAATTTCAACATTCAAACTCGAATCGAATATCCCAAAATTTGAATGTAAACGTTAGAATTGAATTTTGAATTTCAGATCTATTCGTTCAAATTATCCAGACATTCGTATGTGTACAGGTTCGTACACGATGTGTACTTGAAGATCTGCATCTTTCCTGCACCCGTATGCATTTGTACGGATCCGTACGGGACAAAAACAGGTTGCATACGAGATCACTACGGGATGCATACAGATGTGTACAGATGTGGGGAAGATGCATAAGTGCACATACGAGTGTTGTTGACATTCGTATGTGCAGATTCGAATCAAAAATTTGAACAAATAGATTCAAATTTGGTAAATGCAAATAGAATCTTGTTAAATCAGAATTTAAAAGACTGGAACCAAATAAGATTTTCAGGTATTCGATTTGATTCAAACAGAATGCCAAAAAATAATTGTGTACATCTCTAGATTACAATACTTGTCTGGAAAACCAGAGACAATCTCAGAAGGCTTGGCCTAAAATGAAGAAATAGCAAAACCTGGGAGAAGCTTGCTTTAGAACAGAATTATGTCCAAATGGGAAAAAGCTGAGTAATTCAAACAAATGAAATGAACAGTCAACTACACAATAAGGCAGTGATGGTGAACCTTTTGAGCTCAGTGTGTCCAAAATTCGCAAGAAAACCTAGCTTAACTTGGGTGCTGTGTCACATCTAGAAATATCCATAATTTTGTGATATTTGTAGCTCTAGTAAAAAAAGTTATATTTTTGATATATGTATTTTATTAAAAAGCAAAAACAAATAATTCTTTACATTTGCTAAATCTTCAAATGAAAGTTGGTATTTCATACACTTCAAAGACAAGCAAGCACTACATTCCCAGGTGTCAGGATGATCATGTGTGTCACCCAAAAGGGCTTGGTGTGTCACCTGTGACACGCGTGTCATAGGTTGGCCATCACCGCAATAAGGAGAAATGAGAAGGGAATCAAGGAGAAAATCAGTCCTTTAAATTACTCAAAATTGACTAAATGTGTTAGAACATTGTTACTTTATGGAAGACAATGTAATGGTGGCCCTCGTATTTCAAGGGTCTCAAATAGTAATGGTTTTGTCTTCAGTTTCTTCTGTTGCAAGTGACACGCTTGCACTTCTTACCTGCTTCATGCAACACTCCTAGGGACATCCCTGCAATAGAAGGTCTCAAGGCGAAGACACAAGGTCCTTAGGACATGGTGCTGCTGTTGTCTTCCAGTGCAACTATTTTTAAGAAGCCCATCTGTGATCTTGGCCCATCAGGATCCTTGCATGAACCACGTGAAGGTCATCATGAAAAGAGAAGAAGGCAACCTTCACAAACATGACATTTTGACTTACCATTAAGTCAGCCGCTTGATGTCATCTGAAATGACATGAGTGATCCAAAATAAATGCTGGCTGGGTGTTTCTTCTTCTTTGTTGCCTTCTTGCTTTTTGTTAAAGGGTCTCAAGTGACATTTGCTCCAAGAAGGGCAAAACTAACAAGCTAGGAAATGTCAAAAGCCTCCGAAGGAGAAGAACAAAGATAGACCAGAAATTCCTTATCTTTCAGCCACGATTGGAATTATTTTGCAGAACGAGTTGGACAATAACTACATTTAAGGCACTGGGGAATTTGTGCGTTTTGAGGCCTCTGGGAAGATGCTCCAAGCTTTTATATCCTTCTTCTTTCCCTTTTTATTAAGTGAAAAGGCGAAAGGAGACAAACAGGATTCTCCTCAAAAACTGGCAAAAAAAAAAAGGATGAAATCCTTCCTGCCATAATCTAAATTCACACATCTAAAAACCATCACGGGGGAAAGGGATGCTGGAAAGAAGGAGAGACTTTGAGAGAAACATAGCACAGAGGAACAGGTAGAAAGGGTGAATGGCTAGTAAAAGATGGAGTAAATAAACATAATGCTTGAATTCTTTATGAGAGCTTGTAAATATCTGCTGTGCAGCTGCTGCTAGAACCCATGAGTAGAGACCACAATTGAAAATTGTCTGTTCAGTTCACTATCAAACCAAAGCCCCATTTAGTTTGGCTCGACCTAGAACCATTTAATCAAACCATTCTCTGTGTTTGTTTTCAGATGTGTTCAAGAGACCAAAAATACCAGGTTTCCCCCCACTGAAAATGGACCTTTTTTTGAGGGCTAACACACAACATACACAAACTGTCGGTCAAAACAGCTGCATCTTCAGTTTGACACTAACAGTTTGGAATACAAACTGGCTGAATTTGTGAACGTGAAGCCAACTTTGCACGTTTCTAGTTGTGGAAAGCAGACCAAGGCTACCGATGTATACCAAAAGTAGACTTGGGAGAGATTTAACCTACCAGCAGAAATCAATGATGGTTGAGGTTCTTGCTCTTGGTATTACAATCTAAAAAGGCACATGACATAAGAGAAAAACAGGTTTGTGAGGGAAGAGGAAAAAGAAAAACGTCGAAGGAGAAGGAGAAGAAGAGAAGAGTTGGCTTTGATACCCCGCTTTTCTCGCCCATTCAAGGGGACTCAAAGTGGCTGACAAACCTTCTGTTCTTTTCTCTTCAACAGGCACCCCATGAGGAGGTAGGTGGGGCTGAGAGATCTGGGACTAGCCCAAGGCTACCCAGCTGGCTTCATGGAGGAATGCAGAATAAAAGCCAGTGACTATCAGATAAGAAGAATTGGATTTTCTACCCCACTTTTCTCACCCATTGAAAGTGAGAAAGCTTTCAGTTCTTTTCCCCAGAACAGATGACAGGGCCCTTTCTGCACTTGGCCTTATTCTGGAATATATCTTGGGATAGGAGGCTGTTGCCCACATGCTAATGTGGGCTATGGTAAAGCTCGCTTGGTGCCTGCATGATCAGGCAAACAGCAGGCCCCTATTCTGGGATATAATCCAGAATAAGGCTAAGTGAGTCGGTTTGGTCTAGTGGTTAAGAAACCGAATTCTTATCTGGGAATACCAGGCTTGATTCTGACCTCCTACATGAAGCCAGCTGGGTGAGCTCGGGCTAGTCACAGCTCTCTTCTGAGCTCTCACAGCCCCACCTACCTCACAGGGTGTTTTATTGTGGGGAGAGGAACAGAAGGTTTGTCATTCGCTTTGAGTCCCCTTAAACGGGTGAGAAATGCAGGTAGAAAAAGCCAGCTCTTCTCCTTCTCCTTCTAAGTGTGGAAAGGGCCCTGGTGAGGTAGATGGGGCTGTGAGAGCTCAGCAAGAGAGCTGTGACTCACCCAAGGTTACCCAGCTGGCTTCACGGAGGAGTGTGAAATCAAACCCAGTATTCCCAGATAAGAGTCCAGCTACCTAACTGCTAGATCAACCTGGGGCTTCTATGGGCAGGGGGGGGGGGTACAATCCCACCACCATCTCCTTCCTGTAACCAATGGAACTGCTGCTCAGATGACAATTGAGTGAGGCGCCTGACAGCAGAAGGGGAGGCTTCCCAGCCCTGTCCCTCCCTTTCAGATCCCGGACATTCAGAAAGAACGAGATCACTGCTGTAGGATCCAGACAGGGAAGCCATCCCAGCTAAAAACTTCCAACTGTGGCCTATACGGAGAGTATGTCGTAGGGCCTGTCCCCAAGGAATAAAAAGTCTTCCAAGACTCTCCTTTTACCTCTGAGCGCCCCCAAGCCAGGGTTTTTAACGAGGTTACAGCGCTACAAAATGTGCAAACGCGCGACAAAATACATGCACTTTAAACAACACTTCCAGCGCTCTTTCTGGAAGTCGCGGGTTTTCCTCGCTACATTTACCTTGGGGACGCTCCGTGGCAAAAGGGGCGGGGATTGCCGCCTGCACACACAGCAGTAACACAAGCAGCTTCACTTTCTAAAGCTCAGAACTAAAGAGCCAGAATCACGCAGAACTGCAACATTGTTGCAATCGCTGTGAGGTGTGAAATGGGTGGATTATTGCTAGGGGTGGATTTTAAAGCGATAACAGGGAAAGTGATGAGTGAATGAGCGATCGTGCGCTGGACAGGGTGGATTTTTGACAGCAATAACAGGGAAAGTGGTGAAAGTGAATGTTTTCCAGCACGAGAAGCCATTTCGGGGGGGGGGGAGATCTGGGAGACGAACAGAGAACCGATCGCTGTTTTTCCTTTGGACTTGTCAGGGATTGTCTTCCTGGTTGTGGCCGCGCCGAGCGCAGTCCCTCCCCATTCACGCTGGCACCCTATCAACAAGAGCAGGGGCGGGGAGAAAAAGATGCGTGCAAAGAAAACAGGGATCCTATAGGGACGGAAGGCGCGTTAAAAACACGCATTTTCCTGAGCCTCATGTGGATGCTTATTCCTGATTTGCATGACACTTTTAAAGTCCACTTCAATAGAGTGACAGTAGAGTAACAGTAGAGAAGTAAATAAGTCTTTTGGGGACTCAGCCCTAGAGGGACAGAACAGCCGTCGCAACAGTGAGCCAGTTTACATCTGGGCAGATCACGACTTCTCAATATTTAAGGCGAGCCGCATTCTTTCGAAAGGAAAACACTTTCAGAATCAAAAGCAAGGAAGGCGTTGATAGAGCGGGGAAAGGAAGCACAATTTTGCAATCGATAGCCACAACAGCAGCAACAACAAACTCCGGGTCACGGTTATTATTCTAGCAGGCACGTTATTGATCACGGTTAGAACAGCCTCAGCTGCTGTTAATACCTCGCTTCTTGCAATGTTCCGCTATATTAAAGACCAGGAAGACTGAAAATATTTGGGGTGGGGGGGGGAAGCAGGGATGCATGTATTACATTGCAGAAAGCGGATTCCTGCTAGTCTGGGACAATGCCAATTTTCAGTCCTTTGCGTGACGTTAAACTGAAAATCCATGCTCGCCAGAGGGAAGTCTACAACTGGGACGCGGTGCAAAGGCCTTGCATTTACATGACCTTGGTCCACACTGAAGTTATTTTCAACATATCTAGGCGCATTTGATGGACAAGCGCCTCCTTCAACGCGCCTCCTTGAACTTATCTGCCCATTCAAGGGCAGGCAGGTAGAATGGAATGCGAGCTCTTTGCAAGGCTGAACAAATGTTTAGCTTTAAAAAAAGAAAAGAAGCAATACTTCCTCTGAAACCATCCAGGCTGTCAGCCTCATCAGATCTAGGGATGCGCATGAATGTTCATAGGCATGCGAAATCTGATCGAATCTGCCAAATGTCGACATTTGAACTCAAATAGAATGTCCTGAAATTCGAATGCAAACATCCAAATTGAATTTCGAATTTTGGATCTATTTGTTTGTATTATCCAGACATTTGTATGTGTACGGGTTCAGACACGATGCGTACTTGAAGATCCACATCTTTCCCGCATCTGTACGGGACGAAAACAGGTTGCATATGGGATAACTACGGGATGCATACGGACGTGTACAGACATGGGGAAGATGCGTACGTGCACATACGAATATTGTCGACATTCGTACGTGCAGATTTGAATCAAAAATTCAATTGCATGGACTCAAATTTGGTAGATATGAACTGAATCTTGTTAAATTCGAATTTAAAAGATTCGAATCAAATCAGGTTTTTGGATATTTGATTCAATTTGAATAGAACGTCAAAAAAACATTTGTGCACACTCTAATCAGATCTGCTGCCCATTCACTGAAAGGAAGCAGAACAGCCAACCTGAATCTGTCCTTTTCACTCTGCCCCAAGCTTTGGAGATGGCTTCCAGGGGCACAGGGAAGAGTCAGAATAGATTGGGGGTGTGCACAAATATTCATGCAATTAAAAATTTGGGTGAATATTCTACAAATCAAATGGTTCTGGGATTCGCTGAAGTTTCACAGAACCTTCAGTGATCCTAATTGGTCTAGTGGTTAGGGAGTTGGACTCTTATCTGGGAATACCGTGTTTGATTCCACCCTCCTCCATGAAGCCAGCTGGGTGACCTTGGGCTAGTCACAGCTCTCTTCTGAGCTCTCACAGCCCACCTACCTCTCAGGGTGTTCTGTTGTGGGGAGAAGATCAGAAGGTTTGTCAGCTGCTTTGAGTCCCCTTAAATGGGTGAGAAAAGCAGGGTAGAAAAGCCAACTCTTCTTCTTCTTCTTTTTCTTCTTCTACTTCAGTCAAGGCCAGATCTGCCCAACCCCCAGCCTAGCCACTCCCACTTACCTGCAAATGCAGCCGCAGCAACATCCTCCAGGGCCTTCACCGCCATGCCTGCACCACTCTGAAGCCCAAGTAGGCATTCTGGAGGTGTGTGCATCTGGGAATTGCCAAAAATCTCATGAGATTTCCCACAGTTCTTGGATGGGGGAGGTGTGTGCGCACCTCCAAAAGGCCTATGTGGGCCTCGGGACAACGCACAATGTTCTTCTCCCCACAACAGACACCCTGCGAGGCCAGTGGGGCTGTGAGAGCTCTGAAAGACAGCTGGGACTAGCCCAAGGCCACCCAGATGGCTTTGTGGAGGAAGAAGAAGAATTGGTTTTTATACCCTGCTTTTCTCACCCTTTTAAGGGGACTCAAAGTGGCTGACAAACCTTCTGTTCTTCTCCCTGTGAGAGCTCCAAAGGAGAGCTGTGACTACCTCAAGCTCACCTAGCCGGCTTTGTGGAGGAGTGAGGTATTGAACCAGGAAACCTCCAGGTCAGAGTCCAGCTCTCTAACCACAAGACCAAACTGTATTAAGCCAGTCTTCCCATTAAAGGCGGCACAGGAAACCATGACCATATCTAGCCAGCACAGACAAGACCAAGAGGTGATGCGAACTATCTCAACTATCACTCTCCAAAAGGTTGTAGGTTGAAAAACCCTGCTGCAAAGGCATACATTCCTGCATTTAAAAATAAAACAGAGTTCACAAAATGTTATTGCCAATGTGTTGACTTTTACCGAACTCCGTCACATGCTCTCGCTTGACACTCTGGCTTGGTTCAGCGCCCAAAGTATTGTCTGAGCACTGGAATTGTGCCTCAGGCCAACATGCTTCTCTGAAACGAATTTATTCATTGAATTGTTCATTCAATTTATATCCTGCCCCTCCACGAAACTGCCCAGAGAGAGCACACAATAAAGAGAATCATAAAAGCCCATTAAAAACAACAACAGGACCACAAATTATAAAATCATCCATACAACACCACATAAGGTAGCGGAATTCAGTTTGCACATGCTGAGCACATCTGTTTCATCCAGGAGGCTACAACTGTATGACTGAATAAGAAAGCTACAATGAGTACAATAGGCATAGGTAATTGTCATCAGAGACTGTGAAACACACGCGCTTGACTGTTTCCAGTGTTCTCCCTTCTTTCCAGAGCAGACACAGGAGAAGGAACGCTCTGATAGACCCAATGGGAAAAACCTCCACTTTGATGATGTCTTCACACAACATTTTCCAGCTCAGCAGCATCCTACCATTTTGGTCTTGTGGGTTAAGAGAGTACGGCCGCGTCACCATGCACTTTTTAATGCGAATAGAATCCGGATTTGGGAAGGACCGTCGCCATGCAAAATCTCCTTACTGGACTTCATGCGGACTAAATCGCCCAGATCAGCACTAAAAACAGTCCTGGGGTGTTTTTCCACTGTCAAAAGTACCCATTTTTGCACCCATTTAGGACCCATTTGGGTGGGAGCTGGATGACCCCATTTCCACTACAGCACCC
The DNA here is from genome assembly GCA_023333525.1 of Aspidoscelis tigris stejnegeri. Classification (NCBI taxonomy): domain Eukaryota; kingdom Metazoa; phylum Chordata; class Lepidosauria; order Squamata; family Teiidae; genus Aspidoscelis; species Aspidoscelis tigris. The sequence goes on along the minus strand of JALMGA010000022.1, from coordinate 3,125,068 downwards.
ATTTGGGACCCGACTGTTTCCACTGCCATTAGGGAAATCCAGATCTAATGGGTACATTTTGGTCTTTAATCCGGATTTTCTGTAGACCCCATTAAAGGGGTCTACAATGGGGTCTTCTCCCAGAAAATCCAGATTAAAGGGAGCCTGTTTCCACTGGAAACAGGCAATGGGGTCCAAAGGAGGCTAGGGGGAGGGGATGCACCTTTGGGACCCCCCAAAAAAATTGGCTTCAAAGTCACTTCAAAGTCACTTCGAAGTTGACTTCACATTCACTTCGAAGTGACTTCAAAGCTGATTTCAAAGTCACTTCGAAATAACTTTGAAGTTGCTTCAAAGACTGCCCCCCCCTGCCCCCCAAAACACCTGGGGTAATGGACCGACCCCTTGTGGGTCGATCCGGATTCCCCAGATGGGTGCAAAGCTGGTTCCACAGCAAGGCTGTTAGCACCCATTCCTAATGGGTGCTACACCTCCTGTGGAAACACATTGGGTGCTTCCTTTAATCCGGATCTACTAGATCCGGATTAAGAAATGTACCCATTCCTTAGATCCGGATCTTCTTAGATCCAGGTCTAGGGGCTGCAGTGGAAAAACAACCCTGGAGAAAACAGTTCTCGGCACGGTTTGGGAGCCGAGTCCACATCATTTTTTTGCCTATGGGGACAGTCCCAGACTATTTGGGGAGGAGATTGACTGTAGCGTCTTTAGAGGTGGGGTTTCATGTCCTGTGCTCACCATTCCTGTCCTGTGTGATGGGGACCACAATGGTTGAGCATTTGAGGGAATAAATGGTGATAGAACAGAAACAATAAGGCGGTCAAATGGCCTTCCCTGTCCCATGAGTCTCTTTCCGCGATCATTATTCCATCCCCCTTCCCTGATCACCAAGCCAGGCATGACGGTGGCTTGATTTAGCGCACAAGCACTGCAGCGCATTACCAGGTATGCTCATAGTGATGTGAAGGAGTGACATTTGGTGGCACAGGGGTTGGGTGACGTCAGACCAGCTTCCTATCAGGAGACAGTGGATGGAGAGGAAAAGATGCTATTTCTCCATGCAGGGGATTAGCATGGTTTGTTTGGGGATTGCTGTATTCGAATAGAGCATGCATTATGGCAATTAAATGGGGACAGGCACAATGCGAACTCGACCCTGAATCCGGACTAAAAATCATCCTATTCAGATTAAATTATGTGCATGGGGACATGCCCTCAGAGTCTTATCTGCTAGTCTCCCGGTTCAGTTCTGCAAAGCCAGCTGGAATGGTGACCTTGGGCTAGTCACAGCTCTCTTTCATGGCCTCACTGACTTCACAGGGTGTCTGTTGTGAGAAGAACACTAGGTTTGTCAGCCACTTTAAGTCATCTTAAAGCGTGAGAAAAGCAGGGCATAAAAACCAACTATTCTCCTTCTCTTTCTACACTGGCTCTAGAAGGTCAAGGGGATGCAAAATTAGGGACATGCAAAACTTGATCCGCATTTGCAAATTCAACAGAATAGTTTATATTCACAGATATTCGCACTGAAGCAAAAATTCAGTGTTTTGCGTATCCAAAAACCGAATTGAAACAAACCAGTCTCTCACTTGCTAACAAAAACGACCAATTTGATCAAGTATTTGATCATGAAAAGGGCTTTTTTCAATGGAAATAAATGGTCAAAATGACCGCAAAAAAAACTTTTATTGACTGATTTGACAACAAAATTAATAACGAGGTTTTTCTTTGATGCAAAAGCAACCATGCACTCACCCCCCCCCCCAGATGCTATTCAGTGCAGGCATGCCCAGGTGAGGGCTTTGTTTCACTGCTAGGTGTGCTTCCAAAGGGCGGGAGACAATCCTGAGAGCCAGTTTGCTCTTGTGCTTACGGAGCTGGACTCTTGTCTAGGAATACAGGGTGTGATTCCACACCCCTCCACAAAGCTACCTGGGTGACCTTGGGCTAGTCACAGCTCTCTTCCTGAGCTCTCACAGCCCCACTGACCTCATTGCATTTATGCAGCACCCATACCTGAAAAATAAATACAGATTAGAATCTAGGTTTCAGAGCCAGTTTGGGAATACTGGGTTTGATTCTGCACTCCTCCATGAAGCCAGCTGGGTGGTCTTGGGCGAATCACAGCTCTCGTCTGAGCTCTCACAGCCCACCCACCTCACAGGGTGTCTGTGGTGGGGAGAACAGAAGGCTTGTCAGCTGCTTTGAGTCCCCTTAAATGGGTGAGAAAAGCAGGTTAGAAAAGCCAACTTTGCTTCTTCTTCTATCTCTGTCCGCCGACTTCTTGCACTGTTGTTCATGTTGCAAATACCAGCGGTCTGGTAGTTTGTTTTCCAATGCTTGGTAACACCCAAGTATATGTAACAAAAACAAAAACACAAGGAGATGACAGATGAGAGCAAGCAACAGCTATTATGGGAAAACCAGCATTGTTGCTGGATTTCCCATAATGGTGAAGTTGGAGATATTCCCACAGTATCCCAAGACTAAGGATGTGCGCAAATATCCAAAACATTCAAAATTTTAATCCAATTCAGACATCTGAATTTGAATCAAATGTCTATGCGTTTGAATTTAATATTCAAAGGAATTTTCAAATCTTTTGGACCATGTGTAGGAATTATTCAGACATGTGTATGCGTTCAGATACGTACGCATTACATACGTATCGGTACACATCTTATTTGTATCCGTACGCATTTGTACGGATACGTACGGGACGAAAACAGGATGCATAGGGGATAAAAATGGGGTTGTGTACAGATGCACATGGATGCGTATGGACACATTCAAATGTTGCTGACGTTCGTATCTTCAAATACGAATCAAAAATTCCTCCAAATAAATTTGAATGTATTTGATTCAAATGTTAAACATTCAAACCGATTCGAATCTTCAGATATTGGATTCGATTCAAATCGAATCCCGAAAATTGCATTCGTGCACACCCCTAGCCAAGACTATTTTGGGAATGCCACTGAAATCAGTGCCACTCATCCTGCCCCTCTCCAAAACTGCCCAGGGAGGGTTAATTTGTGGCCACACGGCATTCACCACTGGACCTCCAGCGGCATTGTGGGGCTGGCCACAGTATGTGAGCAGAGGGAGGGTCGAGTTTCAGGCGTGTCCTTCTCTCTCTCCTTCCAAAAAATATCTTCAGGACTTTCAAAACCGGCTGCAAATTCACCATACCATAAATACCCTTGCTTGTCCAAATATAATCTCGCTAAAGTCTCTTTCCTTAAATCCTTCCTGAGACCTAGAAACTCAATTTTTTTTTCACCCTGCACAATCACAGTAACCAACAGCAATGCAGGATTCGTCACTCTGCAGTGCAATTTCCGCCTCTTGTGTCTCGTGTTCTTTTAAAAAACTATCGTGAGAACTCATCCCAAGAGACACAAAAAGGAAGACAAGGAGGATTTATCCCAGCAAATACCACTTGTGTTTCCATCCTACTAGAATCGGAACCACCAGACAACTGGAGTCTCCTCTTAAGCTCACCCCACACCCAACAACATCCAAGGATTTGGCAATTTAGCATGCTCAAAGCAGCATTAAAAAAAAATCAACAGACTCACTTGCATGAGAAGTCACCCATTTACCCTAGAGCACCAGGACACCACTGCTTAATCACGTTGCGTTTAAGTCCGTCTGCCATAATGGTAATCTAATTATAATCTAGATGAGCCATTTTAGCACCGTCTAGGATCAGATTAATTCCATGAACTGAACCACGGTGATCAAAACAGGCAAGCAAAATACAGGACAGGCACCAGAGGGACAGAAGGAAGAGAGGCCTACTGACGCTCCCTAACCTGAATTGAGGAGCGATTCCGGAGTCAAGCAAGAGTTACAACAGCATGTTTGCAAGTCCTGAGTAAATGAAATGAGGCCATGGTAACAACTGATGAACGGGCTACTGAAAGTCTGTTCGTGGAAGAGCAGGTATAGAGTTTTGCTCACTTGTTGAATAGGCAACAAATTTAGATATGTTAAGCAAAGGAGTCATGATTGCGCTGACAGGAAAATGAATCTTCCATTTCCACAGACATATAAACATCCCTCAATTCTTTGCCACACGGAGAACAGCTTTCATTTATTCTCCTGGTAGGGGGAGGGACGGACGGACAGACAGACAGACAGACAGACAGACAGACAGACAGACAGACAGACAGACAGACAGAAAGAAAGAAAGAAAGAAAGAAAGAAAGAAAGAAAGAAAGAAAGAAAGAAAGAAAGAAAGAAAGAAAGAAAGAAAGAAAGAAGGAAAGAAGGAAAGAAAGAGGAAGCAAGGAAGGAATTGCAAATAAACAGATAGAGGAAGGGAAGTAATAAACAAATGAACAAGAAAGGAAGGTTGGAAGAAAGGAAGGAAGGAATTGTAGAAGACAGAAACAAAGGGAAGAATGGAAGGAATGAAAAAGAAAGAAAGAAAGAAAGAAAGAAAGAAACTTTATAACCCTAAAACCCCAAAACATTTCAAAATTAATCATCAGAACTATTGTAGCATTTTGCCAAGTTAAAACTAAGGCTATTTTCAAAGCAGAAAGTATCGGTTTCCATCCATCCATCATCTTCTTCTCCTTTAGGCATTCATCTTCTCTTAACATACTGCTAAGGAGTAATTTAACATCAAAGAACTGAAAGGATCATCTACTGCCTGTTCCATCCCTCAGCCTGATCAGAAAAGTAAACATGCTCAACCTCCTGGGCACATGCCAACAGTCACCTGCCTGCTTAAGCCCATTACAGCTCCCTGGATCAAACTGAGCAAGCCGATATTGTCAGACCTCCCCATTCTAGTTTGGTCTAGTGGTTAGGGAGCTGGACTCTTACCTGGGAATACCGGGCTCGATTCCGCCCTCCCCCATGAAGACAGCTGGGTGACCTTGGGCTAGTCACAGCTCTCTTCTGAGCTACCACAGCCCCACCCACCTCACAGGGTGTTCTGTTCTGGAGAGACAAACAGAAGGTTTGTCAGCTGCTTTGAGTCCCCTTAAATGGGTGAGAAAACCGGGGTAGAAAAGCCAACTCTTCTTCTCATCTGCACAGATAACAGCCAACTCAGAACAGCCAACACTGGCATAGTGAATAGGTGACCCTGAATCTAGAGTTACAGGCCCAGGACTTCCTAGGAGCACCATCCTACCCTGCTCTATGCCTTGGAGACAGCTTCTGTTGTGGCACGAAGAAGGATTAAAATGGGCAGCCCAGAGTGCTTCTTTCAGGAACTTGTGGCTTTCCAGATTCTTCAAAACCAAGTATTGTCTGTCTGTCTATTACCTCACCACCTATCATCCTGAATTTCAAATGTTGGAATGTACACCATCAGAGATGATAGGAGTTGCTACCCCACCTATGTCTTCCAGAAGTGCTAAAGACTAATGAGGTGCATGAACTGAGCTTTAGTGGTTCAGTTCAGATCAAACCAATTTACCCTTTCTTCAGGTTTGCTTCGAAGCAGTGTTGTTGTTACTTTTAACAGAATTGTTTGATTTGCATGCAATCAAACCATGCATTGGTTAGCTGTGGTCCATTTGGTTCGTAAGAACAACTGTTGGCTTGGGTTGGAGTCAAACTGGGTTTTTCAAGCACCAGGGCGGTTCAGTTCACATGCATGCAAACACACCCAACATGCTGCAGCTCACAAACTGGCTAAACCAGTTTGCCACAGCTTTACTGAAGACCTGTTCCTCTGCTATCTACTTAGCTTTCATGGTATCTCTGTCCACCTGCTGCCCCTGAACACACAAGCAATGATACAGTGGTGGGATAGCTATCATGCTGGATTAGGAACTCGGACGGTATGAATTCCTGATGCCCATGTAAGCTTACACAGTTATCCCAAGTCTGTCAACACCTCTCACCTTGACTGGCTACACATAGGTTTGCTGTAAGCACATAATAATGGGCAAGAGAATAATGCTTGCATCTATGAGCTCCTTAAAAGAGAGGTGGGATATGGGTACAAAATTTCCTTTTCTACGGGTGTTTTTCCACTGAGGCTGCATTCCCATGCAATAATAAGTCTGCTGAAAATCTTCTTTTGCCACGGAGCGGTCCCATGCACGGCTTTAATCCGGGTTTCCAGCGCCACTAATGGGGAAAACCCGCTTTAAAAAAACACCTGTTTAAAGCAGTACTTTCTGGAAGACGTGGGTTTTCGGCGCAACATTTTCCATGGGATCGCTCCGTGGCAAAAGGGGCGGGGATTCTCTCCCAGGTGGGAATTGCCGGCCGGAGAGATCATCTCTCTCTCTCTCTGTCTGTCTCTCTTTTGCCTGTCATCCAGCCAGCGATCTATGCAAACAGCGATCTAGGCAGGCATTTTCCCTTTGCTGTTTCTCTTTCCAATCCCAAAGAGAAACAGCAAAGATACATTGTGATGAATTGCTTCCACGAAAGTGAAAGTGTAAAAGAGCTGGCTGGGTGGAGGATCTTGTAAAGAATGCCGGCTGCAGTCCTCGCAAGCAGGGGAGACGAACAGAGAAGTTTTAAATTTTTCTTTTGGTCTTTTTGAAGGAAAGGATTGCAGGATCGCTGGCTGGGGGGGAGGCGTTTCGGCAGCTGGAAATTCCTTCCGCCCGATCACCCAATGAAACAGCGAGGGACGGGGAGAAAAAGATGCGGGTAAACAAAACACGCTTCCTTGGGGACGGTCCGTTCATTTTAAATGCGTGTTTTGCTTACCCCCTTGGGAATGCTTAAATCCGGATTGAACCCGCTTTTCTTTAATCCACTTCAGTGGAGGGGCAATAGAGATACAAATCAGTACCATGGGAACGCACCCTGATTTCCCTTAACCTGGATCTAAAAAGTTCTGGATTTAAGGAACAGGTACTTCCCTTAATCCGGATCTAGTAGATCTGGATTAAGGGAAGTACCTAATGCATTTCCACGGGTGACCTAGCACCCAATAGCAATGGGTGCTAGCTTGTTCACAGTGGAAACGCTGGAGCACCCATGTGGCTAATTCAGATCTACCCACATGGGCCTGCCTGTCACCCCTGGTGCTTTGGAGGACAGGGAGTGCAACCTCCGTAGATGCTCCGGAGAATCTCTGGAGTGATCTGCCGCAAACTTCAAAGATTCTCCGGAGACTTGGACAAAGGCATTGCTCTCACACAGGGTCCTCTTCGGAGCCTGTGCTATTTTTTGAAGGCAACTTTGGAGGAACTTTGGAGCTGGCTTCGGAGAATGTGGACGGGCTTGGGGTAATGGCATTTTTGTACCCATTAATGGGTACTTAATGGGTACTTCTAGTGACAGTGGAAAAACACCCTTGGAAGCTTTGAGTCTTGGTGCACCCCCCCCATGGGTGTCCCCCCCCCGAGCTGCCCATAGACCCCATTGCCCGAAGGCCCCCTTAATGTGGTCTACAGGGAATCAGGATTATAGGTCCTGAAGGACCCATATGATCCAGATTTCCCTAAAATAGGTGGAAATAAAAGTGGTTCTAATGGGGTCTGTAGTGGAAATGGGGTTTTCGTGCTGTGAGCCAAATGGGTACTTAATGGGTACTTAGTGCTAGTGGAAAAACACCCTATATCTGCATGAGCTGAAACTCAAGTAGGCAACCACAAAGCCTTGAAAGAAAGGGGGAGGCCCAGGGGTACCCAGTCCCATGGCTTTCCCAAGCTCCTGAAACTGCAACCATAAAGATTAGAAGTGTGTACAAATATTCAAAGGTATTCGAAATTCAGCTGAATTTGTCCGAATTTTGACATTCAAATTCAAATAGAATGTCCATAAATTCAAATGAATTTCAAATTTTGGATCTATTCCCTCAGATTATCTGGACATTTGTTTGTGTACTGGTTTGTACATGGTGCGTACTTGCGGATACACATCTTTCCTGCATCCGTACACATTTGTACGGATCTGTACAGGATGAAAACAGGTTGCACAAGGGATAACCATGGACTGCATATGGACGTGTACGGCACATGATGCGTAGATTCAAATTTGCTTAATTGGAATTGAATTTGCTTAAATTTGAATTTTAAAGATTCAAATCGAATTGAATTTTTGGATACTTGATTCAAATCAAATCAAACCCCGAAAATTGCATTTGTGCACATCCCTAATAAAGATAACTTAAATTTTAAACGCTGTGCATTAGATTCCTCTTATTACCGGTAGTAGAAATCCAGCTTTTAAAATGATTAAAAGCTGTTAGCAAAATTATTTATTAAAGAAGAAGAGCGAAGAGTTGACTTTTCTACCCCGCTTTTCTCACCCATTTAAGGGGACTCAAAGCGGCTAACAAAGCTTCTGTTCTTCTTCACACAACAGAACACAGAAAGAGAGCTGTGATTAGCCCAAGGCCACCAAGCTGGCTTCATGGAGGAGTGTGGAATCAAACCCGGTGCTCCCAATAAGACTCTGGCTCCCTAACCATTAGACCAAACTGGCTCAGGATGTTGAAATACTGCAACCCTGGCCCCTGTCTGTTCTTCTCACTTCCTGCATTGTTTGCCAGAATACAAAGAATATCAGATTTAATTTATATGTTCTTTTTTCCCCCTTAAAAAAGAAAAACCAATCAGGTAAGTATACTGGTAGCTACCAGTACAGACTTCTAACCTAGAAATATTGTTTCCTAGCCAGCGTGTGTTTCACGGACAGGAATGATAAATGCTGTGCCCCTCTACAAGAATTTCAGCTCCAATCTATTCCCCTGACCTTTGGGTGTGTTCACCACATCCAATGAGACTTAAACTGAAGCACCATCTAGCACACACCACCTTTACTGCTGCTAGTTCTCATCTTTTCTGCTGTATGGTTGCCATCAAACATGCTAAAATGTGCAGGTCCAGGGGGAATTTGAGATTCAAGGGACAGTGAGGAAATTTTAAAATGCCACTTACTGTTACCCCCGAGCCTCTAATTATCCACCCCTTCCAGAGGTGGGAAATAATAACTCTTGGGGCGACTCACAGATTGGGCAGAACTCCCATAACCAGTAGCAGCCTGGAAATACCTGCTATTGTGCCTTGCGAATCAGGGACATAGAGTCCTGAATTGACAGCAGCTAATCAGTGAGGTGCACAGAAGACAAAGGAGAGGAAGGAATGAGGTGCAATCACACAGAGTTTTTTCAGGTATGTTTCCAGATGCTTATTTTGAAACTGCCTGATGCAGGGTTTTTTTAAAAAAATGTTTCTGCAGATTTGGCAATCCTTTGAAAAAGGGCATCCCAAATAAGCCCTGTGAGATTGCACGGCATCTCACAATAAAGGTATCCTTGAAGAATCTTTTAGCTGATTTTAGCTGTATTTATTTTTTTGTTATTTGTATTTCTATGCCGCCCTACGCCCAAAGGTCTCAGGGCAGGTAAAACAATATTTAAAATCAGACTTACATTAAAGCAACAGCAGTATACATTAAAACAGTAACAGTGTCTGTAAAGTGGGAAGAGGCAATATATTCCCAATAGCATGACATACAGTACATAAACTGTTGAGAATTGCCAGGATGTTAAAAACAGAAGTGCAGTAAATAACACACTAAAAAGATCAACTAGATAACAGAAACATATTTCATTTCATTTTATTTGTATACCGTCTTTCCAAAAGAAAATTTGCCGAGGGTGGTTTACAAGAAACAGAAAGGATACAATGCAAAACAATAATTAAACCATTATAATAAAAATACATTATAAAAATCACACATCATACAAAATATTGCAAAATAAGGCAAACACAGAGAGAAAGCAAGGCAGCTGAGACCAGGTAGAGTCCAGAGCAGCTGACCAAAGGCCCAACCCATAAGAACCACTTCCTTCAAGACGTCAGGGCAAATCCAGGTTGGAGAGTCATCCAGAGGGCAGAGTGGTCTAGGCAGCTGCCACTAGACCACCCCTGGAGGGATGGCAAGGTTGTCCTCCTCCTATCCTGATGCCACAGCCCCTCTAGTCCATAAGAACCTAAGAGGAGCCCTACTGGATCAGGCCACAGCCCCTCTAGTCCGTAAGAACCTAAGATGAGCCACAGCCCATCTTATCCATAAGAACCCACAGCCCATCTTATCCATAAGAACCCAAGATGAGCCCTACTGGATCAGGCTACAACCCATCTAGTCCATAAGAACCTAACAGGAGCCTTGCTTGATCAGGCTGCAGCCCCCCTAGTCCAAGGGCCCATCACACACAGTGGCCCACCAATTGCCCATGGGCATCTCAAACAGAGACAAGGACAAACCTTCTCCTGCTCTTGAATCCCAGCAAATGGCCTTAGAAGCATCCTCCTTGTCTCTCCAGCTTGAAATATGGACTTAGGCATCAATTCTAGTAGCCATTGATACATCTGCCGTCCATGGCAGCACTGGTTCGTTAGGGATGGTTTACAACCAAACTATATTTTAATCTGAAGTGGTGTATAAATATTTTAAACAAACAAATAATTTTTTCCTGATATTTGGGGATTCAACAGCACAGTGCAGTGGTGGTTCCCCTGCAGAAATGTGACTGAAAAGTCAACTCCTACTTCCTTTAAATCAGGAAGGGTTTGATTCCGCACTCCACCATGAAGCCAGCTGGTTGACCTTGGGCAAGTCACAGCTCTTTCTGGGTTCTTCTGTTCTTCTCCCCACAACGGCCACTTTGAGTCCCCTTAAATGGGTAAGAAAAGTGGGGTTGAAAAGCCAACTCTTGTTTTTGCTCCATGAAGCTAGCTGGGTGACCTTGGGCTAGTCACAGCTCTCTTTCCGAGCTCTCCCAGCCCCACCCACCACACAGAGTGTTCTGTTGTGGGGAGAAGAATAGAAGCTTTGTCAGCTGCTTTGAGTCCCCTTAGATGGGTGAGAAAAGTGGGGTAGAAAAGCCAACTCTTCTTCTCCTCCTCTCCTTCAAACCACAACACGCATACTATATACCCCTCTTGTAAGGGCTCCAGAAGGACAGGTGAACAACTAGTAAATACTTAAACCACCTCCCCAGGAACCAGTCGGTAAAGGCACTTGGGGGGTTGTTTCGAGCATTTTAAAACTGAAGTTTCTCCACTTCTGGTGAAACAATACAGCAGGAAATCCACCACCCGAATCACGGAGGAAAATAAAAGTAGATGCAATGATAGATTTCAGTGACTGAAAAATGCTGACAGGCTCTTACCCATCTGAGCAGACTCTTGTCATCTGGAAAACATTAATTACACCTTCAAAGCTGCCAAGTTCTCCTAATATTGCTACTGTATTTGCAACTGCCATGCATTCATTGTCACAGCCAGGAAACAGAACAGAGAGACAGGGCTGGGAAATTTTCCATAGGGGGCCGGTGGAGTGGGGAATTGCCACACACCAGTTCGCTGAATCAGAAGAAAAAACAGGGTACAGGCTGCTACAGAATATCAGTGGAAACTGGCGCAAATTCCATCCTGGTGAAGAAGAAAGACCAGCGTGTTTTCAGGAAAAATGTCCAGGAATGTACTATTACTAGAACTGACACCTAGGGACCGTCTGCAGGTTGGAGAGACAGGCAGGATGTTTTCTGATCAAGAATGCCCAGAAGGAATTGGTGGGCCACTCTGTGGGCTAGATGGGCTGCTACTATGTTCCTATGTACTACTTCTACTAATGATGGCGACTGTGATAACAGCAAAGCATTAAATGCAACAGTATCAGCTGCTATCACAGATATGGTCATGCACAGGATGAAAAGTCTTTATGAATTCCTCAGCTAACATGGTTACAGCTTCAACGCGAGTCGTTTCCATGCCAGATGGGTACCACGCAGAAGAGTTTATTCTGAACCATCTGATTACATTCTGGGCAGCTTGCAAAATATTTAAACAAATCAATTAGGCATCAAGCTGAATCAAACCTCCACCTAGGCAAACACAAGGAAGCATCAGAATATTAAGGGGAAACCAGATAAACAACTCCAGATTCAAAAGAAGGTAAAACAGACTGATGATTGCAGAACAGATGGCCACCTAACCAGAAGACAAGGAGAAGTTCTGGCTAGGACTGTGCAAAATGATCCACGAAATTAATCCATGGAGCTACGCATCCATCATTTGGGGGCCATATTTCCCATCTCATAAGGAGTAGGTGGCATTACTCATCTGTAGCACCCCCAGCCTCCTTCTTCCCTGCGGGGGGCAGGGCAAAGAGGTGTGTGTATCTTCAGCAGTTGTCTGAACACATACAATGAGGGTGCCTGGTGCATCCCAGAAAGGACACTGTTCCATCATTGGGGCTACAACTGAGAAGGCCTTCCACACATTCCCACCCACCCCCATTACTGAGGGTGGGGGGACCTCCAGGAGGACCTCACCTGCAGATCGCAGGAGATGGACAGGAGATGAAAAGATTTGAGCATTTGGCGGGCCACTGTGTGCGACAGGATGCTGGACTAGATGGGCTGTGGCCTGATCCGGCAAGGCTTCTCTTATGTTCTTATGTTATGTAGAAGTCAATGATGCTTTGGAAACCAAATCCTATTATTGCACATTTCTTGGAAGCTGTACTTGACCAAGCATGTAAGAGCAAAACCCTGCTTACCACATCAAAATTAAATTGCCTGCGATAATCACAGGGGTCAGGGGTCATCTCAGCTGGCATAGAAGCGTGGCCTTAACAGTTTGTCACCCATCATTAGCTCTATGCATCTGACCCCGAGTTCCATTTTCTTTTAAAGCTGTCTTGCCCTTTGCCCCTCCGCTGCTACTGGACACCAACCACTGTTGGACTTCTGCCTGCAGATGTACGGATCAGGGAACGTTAAGACGGGGATGACCAAGCCACATGAGTTGTGCGATGACCAAGCCAGGAAGCACATATTTTGCAAGTCTGATTTTAATTTATTCTCAAATTGATGCATGCCTCTTCAAGATAAACAACCTAAGGCAGGGCCAAAGGTAAAAATAAAAATGAAGACCCTCGTCGTCATGTTTCCACCCCTCGTCCATCTCCTTAAGACTCCTTCAGGCGTGGTTTCCTGCCAGCGACGTTGCTCCAGATTTATTCCTTGGCAGGCCGTTCAAATGCCACTACCCTTGCGCATGTGCAATTATCCAATAAAAAGGACGCAGATTTTACAAGTCGTGCAAAAACTCCTCCAGGTGACCTTTCAATATTTGGCCAGCTTCAGCTATTGTGGAAGCAATGAAGTGGCAAGCAGATGATTCTGCTTACATAGCAAAATCCGCAAACCATAAAACTACTACCAACAGATAGATTCTAGTGCTTTTTCCCCCCTGTTGTGCTCACACACCCAAGTTTTAATCCAGTTTCATTCCACTTTCAGAGTAAGAGAATGCAGTAGCAAAGTGACGAGTCGTTTTCTTGCCACTTTAACTAACCCAAAGGTAGATTTTATGAGTTATATGTTTCTGAAAGAAATCGTCTCATCACTTTGCTGATGTGTTCTCTCACCCTGAAAGTGGATTGAATCTGGATTTAAATGGAGGTGTGAATGCAGTCTACAAGAAACACCTGGGCAAGGAAAGGGAGCCTTCCAAACCTGTTGGCCTTCCACTTAGAAAATGTGCACCATTTCCTCTAATTTCTTTATTTGCTTTTTGTTACATCCGTGAAGGGGCCTGCCACTGAACACCATCACTGTTACGTCATGGACACCCTAAAGCCTATCAGATTCAGCTAGCATGGGCCATGACCAGGCTGTATGAACCATCTTGCCCAAGGGAATAGAGAGAGACAGCAGGCTGGGTTGCTCTGCCATCTTCCTCCCAGAATGTCCCATTAACTTATTTTATATCCCAACTTTTTCCCAAAAATGGACTCAGAGAGGTGTACAGATTTATCGCATGTATTTATAGTAGTTTCATTAGAAGAAGAGTTGGCTTTTCTACCCCACTTTTCTCATCCATCAAAGGGGACTCAAAGCGGCTGACAAAGCTTTTCTATTCTTCTCCCCACAACAGAACACCCTGTAAGGTAGGTGGGGCTGTGAGAGCTCAGAGGAGAGCGGTGACTAGCCCAAGGTCACCCAGCTGGCTTCATGGTAGAGGGCGGAATCGAACCTGGTATTCCCAGACCACTAACCACTAGACCAAACTGGCTCCACTCTGGGTCAAGGATGGGATATTACACATACACACACACACACACACACACACACACACACACAGGAACACCTAACTTTCAATATCGAGAGGCCAGCATATCATTTCTCAATCATCACTGATTATCTCGTCTTTAACAGGTTCACCTCTTGCAATCTTTACTACATGTACCTCTCTTCCTTTACCATCACAATGTTGATATCGAAAGAAATGGAGGCATAAACTTTTAGCAATGCTCAAGAGAATGAATATGTCAGGAAAGCAAGCCAGGGGCTGAAGATGGAAGGAGAAACCAGCCTTGAACAAAAATCATGTCATTATAGAGCTATAAAAACAAACAAACCAAGAGACCACAGTACCATCATATTGGTATTTCTAGCTTAAAATATGGACTTTTCTTTTTCCACCCCACAAAAAAAGTACAGGAAGTTTTCATTAAGTTAGATGACATGCTTTACACTCCGCAACGTCAACAAGGAAACCATAGCCAGAGTTCCATCTTCATCTTTTTTGACCCACATAGGAATGTACGGAAAGTAAGTGCTACATTGATATCTTTCCATCCCATGAATGTTGGATGTCTGTGCCTGTTGTAGATTTGTTTGTATTGGCGTGTTGGGTTCTCTTGCATTCTTTTTACTATAAGACTGCACTGAAAACTGTCTTTTCCTAATATCGACCATTTACCTATATCAGTGATGGCGAACTTTTGAGCTCGGTGTGTCAAAATTCGCAAGAAAACCTAGCTTAACTCATGTGTCACATCTAGAAATATCCATAATTTTATGATATTCGCAGCTCTAGTAAAAAAGTTATACTTTTGACATATGTATTTTATTAAAAGCAAAAACAATTCTTTACATTTGTGACTTTTGTTGCTGAATTTCATTTGCTAAATCTTCAATTAGAAGTTGGTATTTCATACACTTCAAGAACAAGCAAGCACTACACGTCCAGGTGCCAGGGTGACCAGGTGTGTCACCCAAAAGGGCTTGGGGTGTCACCTGTGACATGCGTGTCATGGGTTGGCCATCACTGACCTATATATAACCATTATAGTTTTAGCAGTTTTTATTCTTTGCATGCTAATTTGAGGTTACATTTTACCGGAAAGCGGTATACAAATATTTTAAATAAATTGTAACCTTTCCCTATGTTTTTTGTGACTAAGAAACCCAGAAAGAGAGTTGAAAGTGTCAGAAAAAGGGATGTGCATGAATATTCGTAGGCATTCAAAATTCGATCGAATGTGCCAAATTTTGACATTCGAACCCAAAACAGAATGTCCCGAAATTCAAATGTAAACATTTGAATCAAATTTCAAACTTTGGATTTGTTCGAATTATCCGGACATTCGTATGTGTCCGCATACGACACAATCCGCATCTTTCCCGCATCTGTACACATTTGTATGGGTCAGTATGGTACAAAAACAGCTTGCATATGGGATAACTACGGGATGTGTACGGATGTGGGGAAGATGCGTACGTGCATATTCGACATTCATATGTGCAGATTCAAATTGAAGATACGGACGAATAGATTCGAATCTGGTAAATACAAATCTAATCTCGTTAAATTCAAATTTAAAAAATTCAGATTGAATTGGATTTTCGGGTATTTCATTCAGTTTGAATAGAATGTCAAAAACACATTTGTGCACATCTCTAGTTAGAAAAGCATCTCTGCCTAAGAGCCCTGATGTGGCTAAAGAATGTATTAATATTCCGTGAAATGAAGGGATCCGCATTGTTAAGCAAATAAATCCTGTAACACTAGATTAATAAAGAAATCCAAACACACTTAGGCTTTAGATTTTGTGCTTTTACAAGTTTTACCATCCAAGACTCAATGGAAAATCAACCCAAAAAACCCCCCAATGTGAGGCTTCATGTAAGACAAAATAAACTTTAGGATATGGGGTGGGATTGACCCCTTTGCAACAGAAACCTCAGTACACCTAAGTACAAAAAGAAAAGGAAAGGAAAGGAAAACATCAGCTTTCTGGCATCCCCCTCCTCCCTGGCTGTGAAAGGAATTTCTTTATAGCTGCCGTATCAATGATTTATACCCACACAATAAAATATTAAGAGCAGCAAATTATAGATCTGATGTTACAACAGCTCTAACGAGTTTTCTGATGGGTTTTTTTTTCTTCTCCATTTCGGATGCTAGGCATATGCCCTCCAGAGACGCTTACAAAGCTCCAGAAAACTGCCCTGAAGAAAATAAGACACACCAGCTCAAATTCCCACAACTGTAATCTGTTTACATACGGTGGATCTCCTAGATAAGGTGGCAGTTTGTAGGTACGGCTGTGACAGGAAGAAAAGCAAAGAAGGAAACCAAATGTTGCTCCAATAACTTGCAAATGATAGGCAGTGACCAGCTTTCTGCTTTATTCACTTGGCATCCTTTGTCTAAGAAAGCGCACAAATGTTTTCTTTTAGGATCAAATGCAGGAAAATGTATTCATCCAAATAGATCCCCTTTGGTCTAGTGGTTAATGAGTCGGACTCTTATCTGGGCATACCGGGTTTGATTGTGCCCTCCTCCATGAAGCCAGCTGGGTGGCCTTGGGCTAGTCACAGCTCTCTTCTGAGCTCTCACAGCCCCATCTACCTCACAGGGTGTTCTGTTGTGGGGAGAAGAATAGAAAAGCTTTGTCAGCCACTTTGAGTCGCCTTAAATGGGTGAGAAAAGTGGTGTTGAAAAGCCAACTCCTCTTCTTCTTTGAATGTGGTAGGATGCAAATTCGATACGAACATTCCATTCCATACGAATTCAATATTAAAGATCCCATACATGTCTGCTCAGAACCCCCCCAAAAAAATCCATTTTGAATCCACTCTCAATCCACTTCAAATCCACTCTAGATAAATTGCAGATGTAACTGAGGCAGACGCCTTCCCACCTTTCTGTTTCACAAATGTAATGAAGCTTCATACAAATATTCCAAAGCATTCAATTCGAATTCAAATGTCAACCTTCGAATGGGCTGACATTTAACTCGAATCCAAAAGTCAAAGTTCATACGAATAACAAATAATACGAATACGTGTGCATATCCCTACCCTTGTCTCCACGGAGACCCAGTTGCATTAAACATAAAACAACATCAGCAGCAAATTTTGAATGACCAGATGGAAACTTAAGGGCATCTGCGGCTCTTGGTCCACAGCAAATCAATTCCAACTGGACTACCGTTATTTATAGTGGCAGCTATGACTAGATGAAGAACACATTTGAAAAGGAAAAGAAAGAGGGGGAACGGAGGAATGCAAGATCGTAGAAACGCAGTTCAGCGCCAGCTTAGGAATTCACAAGGAGGCTAAGAGACGAGGCACCGGGATTTTTAAGCCGGACTCAACTGGTTCACTTGGAGAAGACATGAGAAATGTACAATGTGGCTAATGAACATTGAAATGGAAGATGCCACACAGAAAGGCTGTATGAAAAGTGACAGGCATTGTCCTAGATCACAATCCAATCTGCTCCTGGCTGCTGGAGTAAACCACCCAACCCTTCCAGATTGCTGAAACGTGCTACATAATAGGGAGGGAGAGACGGATGAAGGAAGGGAGAGAGAGAGAGGAAGGAAGGAAGGAAGGAAGGAAGGAAGGAAGGGAGAAAGAGAGAGGGGAGGAAGAAGGGAGGGAGGAAGAGAGGGGGGAGGGAGGAAGGTATAATGGGTGGGGAATCTTATTCCTGTGTACTCTGGAACATTGACATCCATCAACATGAGAAACGTTATTTCTATATACTCTGGCACCTGGGTATAATCCACGAATTTGCAGTCGCTGACCTACAGTATATAGTTTGGTGCCCTGTGTTCAAATAGACGTGCAATTTCAAAGCCGCACAGCTGAGTCGCCTCCGGGCATGTGTGTGGTTGCTCATGCGCTCGCTGGTGAAGTTCAAGGCACCCTTTCCAAGCTCTCCAGAACCTGAACCCTGGCCACCCATTTCCACAGCCCGTCATCTTGCCGAGGGCACGATCAGCACCCCCCTCCCTCCCCGCGCCGCTCTGCCTGTCACTGGGGTGGCAAACTCTTGCAAAACGGGCCCAAGAGAAGCGCGGTCCGCCTTCCCTCCAGCTGTGCAAAGTGTATTTATCCGCAAGCATGCGCTCCCTTTGACATCTCCAAGTGGTGCCCGGAAATGCACAGAGGAAGAGGGAGGGGGGACAATGTGGAAAACTGGGGGGGGGGGGAGAGAGAGAAGGCACCTCTGCAGCACGGTGTGGTGGGATGCTGGTAGGGCGGAAGGCGCACATGGGTGACCTGCCCTTAGCACAGAGGTCTACGCTGCGGGCCAATTTGAGCCCCTCCTGTTCCCCCCCCCCAAAAGACACACAGGACTTCAGCCTCCATCCCATACACTAAGGGGTGCAAACTGCTGGAGGGAGGAGGGGACTTTCTCCCCCCACATTGTCACAGTGGAAATGTATCTTCACTCCCCCCCTTTCCTCTGCTTCCGGGGATCCCCTGAAGTTCTCAGTATCCAGAAGCCCCTTCAGCCAGCTGCAGAGAACTTTACCAGCCTCGGGGGAGTGGGGATGCGGGGGGAGGCAGCGGGTTCAAAGGGGGGGTTCCAGCAGGAGAAGAGGCAAGCCCCCCTCCCCAGCAGAATGAGACTGACTTGGCCTGGTGGAGGGGGGGGGAGAAGGAGGAGGTAGGTTTCCAGCTCTCAAGGCAAGCAATGCGGAGAGACCGACCTACCGACCGACCCCTCCGGGCTGCCCCCTGCCCTTCCGGAGCATTGCAGAGTTTCCCACCCTGCACGAAGCCGGCGGCGGTCCCGACGCTTCGCCCCCGCCGCGTCTGCGGGATTCCTCGTGCGCAACCCACCCCACCCCCCGCCAAGCGCCCTTCCCTCGTCCCTGCCGGAACAATGAGCGCCCGGAGGAGGGGCACAGGAGGCGGGCGGCCCCGGGACCAGCCTCTGCACTGGATTCTCTCTCCCCCACACACACACAGCTCTGCTCCCCCTCCCCCCCCAATAACAACAATAATGGTAGCAAAAAGATGATGTGCAACGCGGGCGCATCTGAAAGCTGCAAGCTTTGGTGGCTGCAAAACAAAGAGGGACTGGGCGGGTGGGGTGGGGAAAGGGGGGGAGGAGAGGGGGAGGGGATCACCATCAACCCCGATCTCCTCGCGCCACGAGCTCAGGGCGCATGGAAAGAGAGCCGCCGCCGCCTCGGACATCGCGATCGCCGTGCCCGGATTTTGTTGGCTCCCCTTGGAGCCCCCGGCTCATTGTTCCGCTCTGCCCTCTCCCCTCCCTCCCCTCCCCTCCCCGTGACCCCGATCAGCTCGGCGGCTCACCATCTTGCCGGCCTCCTCGGCTCTCCCGGCGGCCCGTCCCGTCCCTTCCCTTCCGCCGCGCGCTCCCTCCGTCGCCTGCAAAGGAGCAGGATCGTTCGGCGCCTCGCCGGGCTCGCTGCTGCTGCCGCCGCCGCCTGGCTTCATGCGATCGCGTCGCCAGGAGGAGGAGGAGGAAGGCGGCGGGCGGGGGTCGAAAGGGGCGGAGACGCCGTTGGCCTCGGAGGCTCCCCCGTGGAATCCGCGCCCTCCGTCCGTCCGTCCGCGCGAGGGAAGGCAGGGGCGCGATCCTCGCCGGCTCTTGCGCTCCTCCTCCTCCTCCCTCTGGCCCTTTGGGTCTCCTGGCGCTCCCGCCGAGGCCGAGGCCGCGTCTACCGCAGCAGCTTTGCCCACGAGCCGCCGCCTACTGCCCTGCGCCAGCCTCTGCCCAGCCGCGCTCCGGGGAAGGAAGGAAGGAAGGAAGGAAGGAAGGAAGACGAGGACGGGGAGAGGGAGGGGGAGCAAGAGGAGGGGGAGCAAGAGGAGGGGGAGGAGGGGCCCGATCCGGCCCGGGAGGGGGAACCCAGGAAGGGCTTCGCCTGCCAGACCCCCGAGTCCTTCGTGGGCCAAGCCGGGCGGGGGGGGGGGGCGTCGGCGCGCAGGAGATGGTGCGCACCTCGCTCGCCTCCCTGATGCTGATGCAGCTGATGCCCAGAGAACAGGCTGGTGTGACCATCCAGGGCAGCTGCCAGCAGCAGCAGCAGCAGCAGCAGGGACCCTTCCCCCTCCCTACCCCCACCCACTTGTCAAAAGGAGAGAGAGAGGGTTGCCATGTATACATTATTCCCACTATGCCAATGCGCCAGAGAAGGAGAAAGAGGCACACTCTGGCCTCCACACGGATCCCCGTGTCCAGCGATGCCAGGCCGGGTGCCCTCCTGAGGGACTTTGGGGTTGGGCTGGGGCAGCAGTGACAGTTATGCCCAGGGGCCCCGAGATGGGTGCTTGCCAGGAGGCTGCAGGTCTTCCTGGGCACGCACCACCAGGTTGGCCAAGAAAACCGTGCAGCTCTGCTCTGCCTGCGCCCTGTCCAGAAGGCTGCCCTGGACAGTGCTGAAGCACCTCCGCCGCTTCCTTAAGGCTTGCAGGAGGAGTTGGTTGTGGGCCCAGGAGTGCCCTTGGATCCTTAGTGATGGGGGGGATGAACTTCAGGGGGCATCCATTTATCGTTGCCTCTAGCTGTTCTGACCCCTTGTGCCACTTCCTCTCAGATGCCTGCCCGCCCCCAGCTAGGCCCAACACTAAGCTCTACTGCCCCCCAACACCCATTAGCTCACCAGTTGAGTCCATCCCCTCTTCCGCCTTCATGCACTTGGTCCAAGCAGTTCAAAGTTGGTCGATGGGTGCAGAACCCCCAGTCTTAAGTGGCATTGACTCTTCACACATATACATGGGCATAACGCCTCCTAGTGGCTCTTCAAGTTCCAACCCTGGTCCACCCATCGTCCAGCTGTCTCGCACTCCACTCTATCAGCAACATGAAGCCCCAGCCAGAGACTCACCCATACAAGTGCCAGGGGGAAAAGTTAAGCTCAACTCCTAGGAAGACCCTCCATTGATCACTGCAGGATTGCAGAGACCCTAAGTTTCAAATAACCGTTCCCCGCTTTTTACAAAACTACTGAAGATATAGGAACCCTGAACTGGATTATCCATAAGCAGAATTCCCATGGAGAACAGAAAAATACGTCAGAAGCAAACTTGACGGAGCATATTCAGAATGACCTCTCCTGAGTCCACTCTGGTGTTTATCTGTTTCGAGATGGTTTCGATCCCTGCACTGGTTTTACTTTGGGGGGAAGGGGGTGAATAGAGAGAAGCAAAAGAGATGTTATCCCCAAATAAATATTACTTCTCGATTGTCACGCACAAAAATTGCAAATGGCTCCCACCTTAACAGAAGAAGAGTTGGCTTTTCTACCCCACTTTTCTCACCCTTACAGGGGACTCAAAGCTGCTGACAAACCTTCTGTTCTCCTCACAACAGACACTCTGTGAGGTGGGTGTGGGTCTGTGAGAGCTCAGAAGAGAGCCATGACTAGCCCAAAGACACCCAGCTGGCTTCGTGGAGGTGTGCAGAACCAAACCCAGTATTCCCAGATAACAGTCTAGCTCTCTAACCACTAGACCAAACAGAGGGCATAAAATATCAACACTAATATCAGATTGAAAAAGATCATATCTGTATCCAGGATAACATCGTATTCTTAACAAGAGCAGCAGTTTTGAAATTAACCACATTAGGGGTGTTTTTCCACTGCAGCCCTTAGATCCGGATCTAAGAAGATCCAGATCTAAGAAATGGGTACATTCCTTAATCCGGATCTAGTAGATCCAGATTAAGGGAAGCACCCAATGTGTTTCCACGGGAGGTGTAGCACCCATTAGCAATGGGTGCTAACACCCCTGCTGTGGAAACACCTTTGCACCCATCTGGGGAATCCGGATCGACCCCCAAGGGGTCGGTCCATTACCCCAGGTGTTTTGGGGTGCGGGGGGAGGTGCAGTCTTCGAATTCACTTCGAAGTCACTTTGAAGTCACTTTGAAGTCAACTTCAAAGTTACTTAGAAGTCACTTTGAAGTTAACTTCAAAATCACTTCAAATTGAATTTGAAACCAATGTTGGGGGGGTCCCAAAGGTGCATCCCCTCCCCCTAGCCTCCTTTGGACCCCATTGCCTGTTTCCAGTGGAAACAGGCTCCCTTTAATCCAGATTTTCTGGCAGAAGACCCCATTGTAAACCCCATTAATGGGGTCTACAGAAAATTTGGATTAAAGGCCAAAATGTACCCATTAGATCCAGATTTCCCCAACGGCAGTGGAAACAATCGGGTCCCAAATGGGTGCCGTAGTAGAAATGGGGTCATCCAGCTCCCACCCAAATGGGTCCTAAATGGGTGCAAAAATGGGTACTTTTGACAGTGGAAAAACACCTAGGAGGAAGTAGATCATCTTAAGCAGGGGGATTTGCAACACAGTAAATGCTCCTAAGATTGTGCTGGCACTGATGCATCTGACTTTACATTTCCACCTTAAAACAACAACAAAACAAAAGCAGAACATTCTCCTACAATAACAGTGCCTACCTTTAAGGCTTTATACCTAAAACCACAAGTTACCCGGGAATACGGCCTGCTCCAAATAAGCCTGCTGTTACGTAGAAGTTTAGCTTCCGCAGATACACCTACACAGAATAGGGATGTGCACAAATGCAATTTTCAGGATTCGATCCGAATTGAATACACAAAAATTTGATTTGATTCAAATTAACCAAATTTGATTCGAATGAAGCACATTTTAATCCACTCGTTCAAGTTTTTTATTCAAATTTGCACTTACGAATGTCAACAACATTTGTAGATGCCGTACACATCTTCCCTGGGTCTGTACACATCCATACACATCCTGTAGTTATCCCGTATGCAACCCGTTTTTGTCCCGTACGGATCCGTACAAATGTGTATGGATGCGGGAAAGATGTGGATCTTCAAGTGCACATCATGTACAAACCTATACATATAGGAATGTCTGAATCATTTGAACAAACAGATCTGAAATTCAAAATTCCAATCTAATCTTTAAATTCAAATTTAAGGACATTCTATTCGAATCCGAATGTCGAAATTTGGTCAGTTCGATCAAATTTCAAATTCCTTTGAATATTCGTGCACGTCCCTAGTTCAGGAGGAGTCCTTAAAATAAGAACAAAAACCTACCTCTTAAAACAGACTGTAGAAAGGGCTGTTGTGTTTCATCCGGTCGTACTCTGCTCCCTCTGGCTGAATTGAGATTTGAGGGGAGGGGCTAAGGTTGTGTGCCAAAGCCTTGCAAATTGTCGTTAGTCTGTAGCGGAATGTCAGGAGACAAATCAATGCATTCACTAAGTTTCTGAGCCACTCTAGGCTCAGGTTCACCCACTTTTTGGCCAGTCCTGCAGTCGTTTCTAAACCTTCCCCTCCTTTCTTGCCAAGGCGAAGTCTCGAAGGAAGGAGACGGCACTTTCCTTTGTTCCTTCCCGTGAAAAGGAAAGTCTGGCTGCTTTGGAAATCAATGAGGCGCTCAGAGACCCTTTTTGCCTGCACATTACTGAACATGGACAGAGCAGGGCGGGATAATTTGCTCCACTTGCAGGGGTTGCCTGTGGATTGGTTCTCCACCCCCTGGCCTCCACCCTCGGATTGGTGCAAGCCTCAGAGCTGTACTGCCCAGACAGCAGCTCCTCTTCTTGCATTGGACATCCGGATTGCCTGTTAAACACACCTCCTTGCTCGCTTTCCCCTCCACCAATAACGCAGAGCGTAGAAAATCTATGGAGATGCCTTTTCCTGAGTCAACTCCTTGGTCCCAATGAGCTTAGGAGTAGCTACAGAGCCGGGCAGTAGCTGTCCAAGGTATCACGCAAGATCTCTCAGTGATCTCTGGAGATACTTAGGATCTAGGGCTGGTTTCACACTTAAGGTTTAATACAGCTTCTGTCCACTTTCAGAGCAAGATAA
The DNA here is from genome assembly GCA_023333525.1 of Aspidoscelis tigris stejnegeri. Classification (NCBI taxonomy): domain Eukaryota; kingdom Metazoa; phylum Chordata; class Lepidosauria; order Squamata; family Teiidae; genus Aspidoscelis; species Aspidoscelis tigris. The sequence continues at coordinate 3,101,181 of JALMGA010000022.1, read as the reverse complement.
TACATCAGCAAAGTGAGAAGCCGTTTTCTTTCAGTGTTAAATAACTCAGAAAATTCACTTTGGGGATAATGTGGAAATAAAATTACTGGTCACTTTGCTGATGTGTTCTCTTGCTCTGAAGGAGAATTGAAAATGGATTAAACCCCTTAGGTGGGACCACAGCCTTGGTGTGACCAAAGTCTGGTTCTTCTCATCTCATGTTCCAGGAGACAAGGGAGTGCCTCTTATTTTGAGGTGCAGCAAATACCTTCACTGTACATGTTTAGGAAGGCGGTAAAGACATACCTCTTTGCTCTGACTTTTGGTTAAATGGGAATTCACTTTCTCTTCCCGTTTCAGACATTGTTATTGTTTTAATATATGTTTGATTTTAAATGTTGTTACCCACCCTGAGACCTTTAGGTATAATGCATGCATGCATGCAAGCAAGCTTTTGTGCTCCTAATCTTTTGGGAATCTGCCGTAATGAACCCTGCAACTCTCCTCCTTTTTTCTTTCCTTTTTAACTCCACCACTTGTTTTAATGTGTTGGTTTTTATGCTCAGCCCTGACGCCAGCTCCCTCCGTACTTGTGGACTAAATCCTCAGTTAAGGGGGAAATTGCAGCTTATCTGTTGCAAAGCAAAGAAACGCAACTCCGTAGCTTCCCATAGGAGGAGCAGGGAGTCAAACCCAGTCTTTCCAGGTGACAGTCCGGCTCCTTAACCACTAGACCAAACTCGCTCACAGGTCCCAGGGTGTGTGATAACAGTGTAAAAATAAAATTTATAAGAGTTAAAAACAATTAAAATATAGTATAAAATACATCCTTCCCATCCTATCAAAGGCTTGCAGGAAGAGATATGTGTTAACAAGACACTGAAACCATATAGCTGGTGAATCTCTGTGAAGAGGCTGTCTCAAAATTGGGGGGCTGCCACAGAAAAGGCCCCCTCATATTCTGCAAGCCGTTGCACCTCTGAGAGGTAGAACTACAAAAAGGGCTTCACTTTGTGATCTTAAGGCATGGATAAGTCTGTATGGGAGAAAACACTCATTTAGAATATGAAAACCTGGGGGGAAAATCCTCACTATGGGTGTTTTCCCACTGCGCTCCTTTAATCCAGATCTAAGAAGATCCGGATGTAGAAAATGGGTACTTCCCTTAATCTGGATCTAGTAGATCTGGATTAAGGGAAGTACCCAGTGTGTTTCCATGGGTGGTCTAGCACCCAATAGCAATGGGTGCTAGCCTCCCTGCCGTGGAAACACCGGAGCACCCATTTGGAAATTCGGATCTACCCATGAGGGGTCTGCCTGTCACCCCAGGTGTTTGGGGGGACAGGGGGTGCAATCTCCGAAGTGGCTCCAAAGTCACTTCGAAGTCACTTCAAAATTTGTGCAAAATAGCTCTGGAGCGTCTTTGAAGTCTGTGCTGATCTTTGGAGTAAACTTTGAAATGACTTCGGAGTGACTTCAGGGTGACTTTGAATTTCACTCCGAAGATCAGCACAGACTTCAAAGACACTCCGGAGTTATTTTGCACAGACTTTGAAGTGACTTCGAAATGACTTCGAAGCTTAGGTTTGGGGGCTCCTCCCCCAAGGGTGCCCCTCCCGCTAGCCTCCTCTAGACCCCATTGCCAAACTAACATGGAAACAGGCTCCCTTTAATCCCGATTTTCTGGCTGAAGACCCCATTGTAGACCCCATTAATGGGGCCTACAGAAAATCCAGATTAAAGGCCAAAAAGTACCCATATTATCCAGATTTCCCAAGGCGCGGTGGAAACAAATGTGTCCCTAATGGGTGCTGTGGTGGAAATGGTGCCATCCAGCTCTCACCCAAATGGTTCCTTAATGGGTGCTAAAATGGGTACTAAGTGACCGTGGAAAAACACCCTATATTCACTTCCTTTCTCTCTTATCCTCATGGGTAATTCAAGCTGAAATACAGTGATTGGTCATTACTAGGGGTGTGCCCGAATGGAATTTTTGGCATTTGATTCGTAAGGGATTGGATGTTCAAATATTCACATTCGTATGAATGTGCAATTGTGAATGTACAGACATTCTATTTGATACAAATGCGTTCATATGCATTTGTTCGAATATTCAATACGTACAGATGCATATCCGATTATGTGCATCCATATGTATTCGTACTGTAAGTATTCGGTACATATGCGTATGGATACACATGGGATGCTTACATATCCATATTGTCATACGAATGACCGAACTATTCATTTAAATGTCCAAAGCATTCCTATTTGTAAGAATACTAAAGCATGAATGTCCAGACATTCAATTCACAAACAAATGTCCAAATTTGTGCGAATTCATACGAATAATGAATATTCATGTACATCCCTAGTCTTTACAGCATTAGGGGCCTGTGATATAAAAATGTAGCAAATGAGCAAGTAATATTTTTGCACCACACAGCAGTTTGCAGAAACCAAACTGCCTCTTGTTTACTTTTATGTTTAAGAAATATATTTGGGAAGGTTAATGTGTTTTAGTTCTTTTGTTGTGGCTTTTTTCCTTTGATGATTTTGATCCCATGTAACACCTGAAACCATGCAGCTAAAGTAAATAAATAAATAAATAAATAAAATTACAGGTTGATTGGCTGCAACCTAACAACCGGTTTGCTACACCATTACATTTGAGACTATGTGACAGATGTCAGACTAAAAATAATATAATTTTTTTAAAAAAATCATAGCCCGGTCTACTTAAACCCTCCATTACACAATTGGCCAGGTGGCAGCACGGTTGATATAATAACAATATAAATAAATAAAATTATAGGCTGGGCCACTGTAATCTAACAAGTCCACTATATCATTACATTATCAAACGTCCATCCCTTTCTTTCTGCTGCTGCCAAAAGCAGTCACGCGTTCTGCACTCCATAAATATGCTCATTTCTCAGAAGACTGTGGGTTTGTTGGCTCATCTGTTTATGTTTGCATTTATGTTCCAAATGAGAAAACGCTGCCTTTCTCAGCTCATATTGCCCTTTCAACATGCAGGTCAGGCTGAGAGGAAGTCAGCCTCACCTGGGCGGGTTTCACAAACAAAGGAGACATTTGATTCCAGGGCCTAGTCAGAGACCAGAGCCAAAGATCATGCCCTAGCATTGAACACACCTGTTTGGTTTGTTTGCTTGCTTAGGACTGGGGCAAAAGGGGGCACTTTAGAAGCATTTTCTCCACACCTAAGTGCTAATCGAGCTTCTGTCCACCTTCAGAGCAAGAGAACCCCAAAGCAAGCTGACTGATCATTCCCCCCCCCTTATTATCTGTCCCAAAGGTGAATTTTCTGAGTTGGGTAATGCCAAAGGGAAACAGCTTTTCTCACTCTGAAAGTGGCCTGATGATGGATTAAAACTTAGATGTGGATACAGTTAGATGTCTACAGCGGAGACTGGGGTTTATCATTTCAGGTTTCAGTCAGAACAGAACATGGGCTCCATTTTGCTTTTTTCCCCCTAGAGCGGTGATGGCCAACCTATGACACGCGTGTCACAAGTGACACACCAAGCCCTTTTGGGTGACACACATGGTCACCCTGCACCTGGGCGTATAGTGCTTGCTTGTTCTTGAAGTGTACGAAATACCAACTTTCAATTGAAGATTTAGCAAGTGTAAAGAATTATGTGTTTTTGCTTTTAATAAAATACATATATCAAAAATATAACTTTTTTACTAGAGCCACAAATATCACAAAATTATGGATATTTCTAGATGCGACACAGCACCCGAGTTAAGCTAGGTTTTCTTGCGAATTTTGACACACTGAGCTCAAAAGGTTCACCATCACTGCCCTAGAGCCATCCTGGTTCTAGCAACAACAACAACAACACTCCTATGAAGACTTGATATTGCATCCCTATTTGACTCCCCCTGGTCTGAGTTCAGAAGGAATTTTGCAGCCCAGGGCTGCGGTTACACCTAAGGTTTAATCCAGCTTCAGTCCACTTCCAGAGTGGGAGAACTCATCAGCAAAGGGACCAGTATTTTTTTCCATATTATCTATCCCAAAGGTGAATATTCTGAGTTAACACTGAAAGTGGCCTGAAGCTGGATTACACCTTAGGTGTGACCACAGCCTATGCTTCTTCTCTACCTCCCTTCTTCAGCCATTTTGAGGAGAAGCAACCAGGCAAAGAATGCCTGGGAACCCATCTCTCCCCCCCCCCACCCCCATTCAACTCAATCCCAACTCCGACCTGTAACCACAATCTATTTCTGCTCACCTGTAATCCAGGATTGCCTAAGCTCAACTGGAGCACCTCCTTAGCTACCATCCACAATGCTTCAGTTTGACTGGAAATTTACCTCATGTTTACTCTCTTCAAGAAGCACCCATCCACAGCCTCCTGGATTTGGGTGTTTAAAAGGACTGGATGTGCTGCTCGCACATTAAGTTCTAGCAGAAAGCTCAGAGGTAGTTCCTTTTACCTTCTAAATGGCCCTGGGAGTAGTAATTGGTCCACAGGTGAACCAACCGTGTGTTTAATGGCTGCCTGCCTGCTTCAGTCACAACTGCCCACAACTGCCAAACTTCTGACCCTCCAAATAACAACCTGGAAGAAAGAATACCCAGAATACCTTCTTCTTTTTATTATTATTATTTTTTAATATTTTTAAAAAGTTTTACATCATTACAACAAAAATATTTTCCACATCCCATTATTAAACTACTTTAACAGTTTTAAATGTGACTTCCTCCGTTCTTCGGATCCCTCTTCTTCTAATCAAATTAAGTCTGTGCTCCTCGTATACGCCTTATGTTCTTTTCCATATATGTTAGCCGAAACCTGCGGTCATCACCTCCAAGTCCTGTAGAAATTCTATAAGGGAGCTCCAGTCTCAAAGTATGCATCCAGACATCAGTTACTTATGCTACTATTCCAGAACAAAGCATGGATATTCTGGAATACCCAAATATAGAGGGATAAACAGTTGATGTCTGGATGCAGCCAAAGATGCTCATGTGTGAATTCAGAGGCCTGTTCGCATGAGGGTCTCTCAAATGCATGTAGCATGCTCTGGGATGGAGCGTTTGCACAGCTGAGCTGGCAGTTCCGTTCGGAACCAGCCCAGCCCAGCCCAGCCCAGTCCAGCCCAGAGCATCCTACACACGTTCTGGAGGTAGAGCGTGAAATTGTGCTCTACACCTGTTCCCAGATGTCCCGGGACGTCCCACAGCTGTTCAGGAGTGAGACCATTCTCACGCTTCCTCCGGAACAGCTGTGGGCCCCACCCCCACCTGCTGCCATTGGGTCAGGTTTGACCCAGGGGCAGGCAGGCCTGTCTCGTCCTTTCCCCAGGTTCGTCCATTCTGTGCAGGCATGGAGAGCTGGTCAATCAGAGTTGGCGGTGCGTGCAGACATACAATGCCGCCGGCCAGACCCGCCACTTAGAACCTGGCAATGAAGAGGTAAGAGGCATCCAGACATGCACGTCCCCAGGTAGACCCATGCCCGGGGGGTTCCTTCGGGCTCTAGGGGGTCCGATCATGTCACCTAAAGCCCACAGGAACCAGGGAAGGGACGAGACAGGCCTGGCCGCCCCTGGGTCAAACCTGACCCAATGGCAGCAGGCCTAGGAGGGCATCCCACCCCCGCTCTGGCCTTTTCAGGCTAGGCCACGTGGGGACGGGGTCCGCATTCGCATCTAGGGAGGTAGGGACGTGTCCCCACTCATTCCTTCCTACCTAGGTGTGAATGGGGAATGCGTCCCTGGATGGCCTAGCCTTCATGCACTACAGCTGAACAGCCTCTGTTTAATTCGTCTGTTTGCTTTTCTATTCTAACTTCTGCCCTAAGGTCTTAGGGCACATCCAAACACATAAAGCAAGAGGAGGAAAAAACTATCCAGGAGGAGGAGGAGGAAAGATGGAGGCTGTGGAGGGAAAGATCATACCTTTATGCACGGGTCACTGGAAGTGAACATTCCAAAACTGGTTTTGTTCCACCCCACAGCCTCTAAAAGGCCCTCAGAGCAGCTTACAAGCTATTGTTAGGCAGGCTTTTGCCTTCAGACTCACAATATAAGGGGACATGATACGTGAGGATTGAGGAACAAGGATGGGAATGGCATGATTGGGTCTGGCCATGTTCCTTAGCCATGGTGGAGCAGCTCCACTGCATTGGCCTCCCTCATGGTTTCAGTCCGGTGAGGCTGCGCTGTTAGGACTCCACGTCTATTCAGAAAGCCCTCAAGGGAACATGGTTTATTTCGCCACAGTGAGAACCTGTTCATTTTGGGAGGTAGTAACCTGATTATCCCTCCTTGTGCCTCTGAGGGGCCCTGAAGGCCCTCCCCATACTTCCTCTGACTCCTTCAGCTAGAGAAACAATGACGCCTGGCTTTTTTGAATGCCCCTTGTTCACCACATAGAAACGCAGCCACAATTTGTTTCTTGATCCCCAGAGGCAAGATGTTACACAGCTTTCCAGTGGCACTTGGAGGAACCACAGCTGGGAACAAGACGGCCGACTTCCAGCCTTCTGTCTCTTCTCTCCTCCCCTCAGACATGTGCTGTGGCCCTGGATGGCTTTTCTACGATAATAAGCTGAGGAGTGGGTTGTGAATCTGCAAGAGAAACATTGGCATTCCCAAAGAGATTTCAGACTCAAATTAGAGTACTTGAATCAAATTAGGAACCCTGGATTTACAGACTAAGTGTTCCAGCGATGTTTGTGGGAAAGAATAAAAATGTTCTGAGACCATCCACTTTGAAAGTGTGCTTTCTATGATGGTTAAAGTGAATGATAGGCAAGATCATTGCTATTCTGATGATGATGATGATGATTTTGCAAGCCTTTATACTTGTGGGGAATACACTTGGCTGAGCAGTATTTTATCAACAGGGAACACTAATTAGCCCTGGAGTAAATAAACCCCTGTTTTAGGTCCTGGTCGGCACTTAAGGGCTGTTTATGGCCCCTAAGATAAGATAACACCCATTTTGGTACCAGCAGGAAGGGACATTGTGGTGATTCTGAAAAGCAACAAGCCTTCCTCTAGGTTGCAGAGACAAGCAGGATGCCTCTAAAGGCCCTTTGCAGAGAACTGAGAGCAGGTGAAGGTTTTGCCTTGGTCTTCTGCTTGAGATGCTCAGAAGTTATTGATGGGTCACTGAGTGAGACAGAATGCTGGACTAGATGTACTATGGCTGTCTGATCCACCAGGGATCCTCTCAGTTCATGGAGGACAGGTCTATCAATGGCTAGGATTGATGACAAGTTGCCATCTCCAGCTTAGAGACAGTCAGGATGCCTCCAAGGCCATTTGCAGGGAGTTGGGAGATGAAAGCTTGTCCTTTGTCTTCTGCTTGAGATGCCCAGAAGCAATGGTCACTATGTGACCAGGATGCTGAACTAGATGACCTGTGACCTGATCCAGCGAGGCTCCTCTTATGTTCTCATGCTTAGTCTGTACTATAGCCTGTCAGTGTTGTTTATTACAAAGAGTGCATCCTGTTGCCTTTCCAGAACCAAGATGATAGCACATGGGTGACAGAAGCAAAGATTATACGAAACTGGTCAGGCTGTGTTTTAAATAGACGAGGTTGTGTCCAAACTTCCCTGTAAGCATAAATAGGAATATATAGGCATTTTCTAGTTCCCTCAGTTCAATAATGAAATGATGATCTTTACATCCACTAGGAGAGCCAGTCAAGGGCATTACAGCATAACACGTAAAATGAAGTCGCACATTAACAGCTATTACAAGTTAATTTAAGGCCTGCAATTTGTGGAACAGAAATATTTTCTCTGCTTTCTCATAGCAGTGTTTGAAGCTTTCTGTTTGTTTAGCTCTTGGATTTGCAGGTTGCATGCTTCCTTTATGCAGCAATGAAACAAGCCAGTTTTAGAGAAGCAGAAAAATCCTGCTCTAGAAGAGATCTACTTTACTTCTCTGAGATGTGCAGGGAGTCAAAAGCAGGTGAAGGTTTTGCTTTTGTCTTCTGCTTGAGAATGCCTAGAAGCAATTGGTGGGCCACCATGCGAGATGGGATGCTGATTTAGATGGGCTGTGGCCAGACCTTGCAGGCCCCCTCTTTTGTGGAAGGAGGACCTTGCAGGCCCCCTCTTTTGTTCTTATCGGATTGGACAGGTGTATCAACAACTACTGGAAAGGATGTCTGGGTACCACCACATAGGGGAGACAAGTAGGATGCCTTTAAAGGTCATTTTCAGGGAATTGAGAGCAGAGAAAGGATTTGCTTTTAGGCCACTATGTGTGATGGGATTTGGGATTAGATGGGCTAGATTAGATTTAGCAGGGTTCTTCTTATGATCTTATATATGAGAGCACAAGTGGACATCTGGCTCAGTAAGGCCCCGTTCCCATTACAAGCTTAAAACGGTTTTCCTAAACCGAAATAAAAGAACCAGTTGCAAACACGAATTTGCCTGATCCCATTACTTTCAACTTTAAGCGTGTTCGATCCCGATTCTGAAAACTTCATTTGGGAAAGCGTATCCTTTTCTCCCCGCCCATTGTCAGTCATGGTGCCCACCCTCTCTCTCTGATTGGGGTTCCTCCTTCCACAAAATTTTTGACGTGACAAGGGCGGGGAGTTCTTCTGGGAAACCGTATCTTTTTCTCTCCCAGCCCGCCCACCAGGCCACCGCCGCCCGGGCAACCATCCTGAGGCGAGGCGAGAGGGCGGCGCGCGACCCCCTCCCTCCTCCCTCCCTCCCTCCGGTGCCAACGGCGACAGGGACCAAGCGAGGGTCAACCGCCACCGCCGCCACACGGTCTCTCATTCTCCTGCCGCTGCCTCCACCGCTCTGGCGCATGCCCGCCATCGACCCCCCCTCCCTCATAGATGCGCATGCGCCCATGCAAGGAGAGGCACCCACCCATTGCCAGTCATGGTGCCCATCCCCTCTCTCTGATTGGGGTTCCTCCTGCCGTGAAATTTTTGATGTGACAAGGGCGGGGAGTTCTATTGGGGGAGGGAAACCCTAAACACACATTCTCATCCCACTACAACAGTACCGTTCCCATAGTAAGAAATATAAACCGTTTCAAATGCAAGAACCAGAGCGAGACCTGTTGAAATGAGTGTTTTATTTACAATGCTTTGGGGCGATTTAACACGCGAAAAGCATGTTAAGCCAACCTGACATGGGGACTGTGAGGATCGAAACCATTTCAAAACTGTTTTAAGCTTGTAATGGAAACAGGGCCTAAAGGTCTCTATAGAACTCAGGGCTCAAATTCCTCCCCCAGTCCTTAACACCAGCCTGAAGTGCCCTCCACGTTTTAAGAACAGGAATTTTACAGTGTCAAGAAAACTCCTGTGGATTTGCATCTTTAGACCAACACATTTCAAATCTAAATCTACATTAGTCAGCCCATACAGGAAGAGATGCACACCTGGGTACGAATTATGGCTGACTCAACCAGTTCCCCATGGCAGATGTTCTAAAATCTCCATTTTACCAACAAAAACCCTCCTGAGATCAATTTGTGTTCATTATGTTGCAGCTGGACAAATTGGTGCTAAGAGGAGCCCTTGCATTATAATTATAATTTTTGCAAGTTTCAGGGCTTGAAATTGCATTTCACTCTACCAGAAGGAAGATTTCTTCATGGGCGTGGTGGAAATGCCTGTTATGCACACAGGGCTTCCTGCAATGCGTGCATAACTGAGCAACAACAAAAAGTTGAGGTTCCAAGCAATCCTGGTCACTGTTCCAGCTAGCCATACCTTCTCCTTTACCCTAAAGGCACTCAGAGGAGAAGTGGACCCCTGTGAAGAAACAACAGTGATGCTTTTAGTTTTTATGTCAACTTACATGGATTTAGTCTAAGATTCTTCCAAGCAGTTTTAGAATATATGTAAATATCACCATCAATAACCATTTTTCATTCACTGTTAGAAGGTCATTCCAAGTTTCTTCCACAAGTCTCAGCAGTTCTTTCCCATAATGTACCAGCATGCTTTTTTATTCTTATAACCAGACATCTGCTAGGTGGATGCCCCTTGGTATTTTCAGGCCTCTTGGGCCCTTTTTGGACTGGGCGATAGACTGGACAGAGTCTAGGTTTCTGCCATTTTGCATGCTAGTGCAGAATAGCACAGGCCCTACCTCTCTGTCACGCTCCATCTGTCTTGGATGAAGGGCCTGTTCACACTTGATTCAGTGGGATGGTATTGTGAGGTGAAGATCAGACGCATCTGCACTTCAAGTCCTTGTGCAGTCCCCAACCAGACCACCAACACTTGAAGTGAAGATGGCCATGGCAACAGCCACAGCAACATCTGGCATGTGTTGGGATGTTGCCATGGCAATCAGCCTGTGGTGCACAACCATTTGTACCTGGATGAGAGGGTGAATGCTCCAAGCAGGAGCTCACCAGCCGCTCCCACTGAAGGTGTGGACCTGTTTGAACATTCAACCGTCTGCTTTCCAGACAGTTTGCTCTACAACTGAGTTACAGTAACTCAAGACAAGAAAGTATTACCCCCATTATCTTCCGAAAGCTGTCACAGCAGCTAACCTAAAAAACAAAACAACAACGAAAGCAACATCTAACAATCCAAGACTACCTTAAGCAAGATGCTTCCAGGCTACCTTTAATACAAATCCACCTGGAGTAAACAACTCTATTTTGCCAGGCTCTTGAGTGATAGCTTATGACATGTTTCGCTGTTCTCTAATCAACCATTCAAAAGCATTTTCTGATGCTCTGCTTCTCAATGTAAATCTCTTCTGCTTAACATCAAAATTATCTGCTGGTCTCGGTGTAACAGGGCGCACAGTTGTTCCTAAGAGGAGATCAGCTCCCGTGCTTCAAAGTACTGCACATATATTAAATAATCAATTGTACCTCCGCAAGCACTAATAGACTGCTGCAGTCTGATTTGATCAGCATCTGGTGCACCTTGAAAACTCATTTCGACACTGGAATTCTATCCTGATTCTTTTTTCATTTTAGCCTACCGGGTGTTTTGCCTGTGCGCTTCTATCCGTGTATTTTATTTATGATAGTTATGCCCCAGCTTTATTCCAAAGAACTCAAGGCATGCCCATTATTTATTGCCCCTCCGTTTTATCTCCACAACAGTCCTACAAGGTAGGGTCAGCTGGGAAGCAGCAACTGACCCATGGTCCCCCCACTAGCACTCAGGACAATTGGAGATTTGAGCCTAGGGATTTCTAGGATCGAGACTGGTGTGATTCTACTACACTATCCTGACTTAGAGGTGTGCACGAAATTTTTTTTGCATCAGAATTTGAGTCAAATTGACTATCCGAACATTCGATTCAGAGGGGGAAGCACCCATGGGGGGGGGTGCCCCAAAGTCAAGACTTCAGAGTCCCTCTGAAGGCAGCTCCGAAATCCCTCCAGAGAGAATAACAAAGGCTCTGCAGAGAAACCCCTTGCCTCCAGGCATGGAAAGAGGTGCATATTAATGAGGCTGACTCATCAGTGCTCACAGCAGAGATGCAAGCAAGGAGCTAATTAATATGCACCTCTCTCCTAAGGGGTTTGTCTTCAGAGCCTTTGCTAATCTCCTAAGGCAACTTCAGAGATTGCATCCCCTGTCCCCCAAAACACAGGAGGTGACAGGCAGACCCCTTGTGGTCCAATCCAGATTTGCCACATGGGTGCTCAGGTGTTTCCACAGCAGGCAGGCTAGCACCCATTGCTATTGGGTGCTAGACCACCCATGGAAACACATTGGGTACTTCCCTTAATCTGGATCTACTAATCCAGATCATTGGGTCTACTAGATCTGGATTAAGGAAAGTACCCATTCCTTAGATCTAGATTTTCTTAGATCCAGATTAAAGGAGCACGGTGGAAAAACACCCAGTATTGATAGCTTAGGTATTTTTGATATAAAATTGATTATCTATATTGAACATAACACAGGTATTCTGTACAAACACACACACTCACACATTTTGCATATTGCATATGTAAGAGCTAGAGAAATGTAATGAATAGACCCCCTTTTTTCACTTACCTTGATTTGATCCAGATCTGTGGATCCAGATTAACCAGACCCAACAATCCAGATCTTGTGGAGAGATGTATTTGATTAGGACCAGCTCATTCTCCACTGACAGCACTGATCTGACCCATGCCTCCCACTATCGGCAAATAACAAACATCTCCAATATTCCAGGTGAAAAAAATCCATTTATTTCATAGGTTATGCATGCCTCAACATAACAATTATGTCTCTCCAATTTTAATGGCACAAAACAGATCCGTTAAGGTATTCCAGGGACTGCGGAGATGGATTGGGTTTATCTATATTACTTAACTGTGTTTGTATTTCTTCTCACTTGTATAATTATTTGCATTATTTGCATTATTGCAATTTCTTTTTTTAATCTTTATTATGTTTTTACTGCAATCATAATAGATGAAGATATTACATAGTATCAGAAACACAATATTTCAAAATATCACATACAAAATATTACATAGTAGCACAAACACAGTATTTCAAACATAAATATTATGCACAGAAATCAAACATCCCAAACCCACAAAAAATTCACCCCTCCCCCTTCTGGAGTCCCATTCTATAGCTGCTGCTATCTCGTTTTTAGACATCTCTGCTTACTATTAATCAGATGTTTTACATACCAGATTCTCATCTGTTAAGGCAATAATTTACCTATGCACGTTTTGAACTTATTGACTCCATGGTGAAATATGGGAGATACCAAAGAAAGGCTGTGAGTTCATGGCACAGCAATGGTTGGCGATCTATTTCATATCTTGCTTGCCTGTCACTTGTATTCTTCAATGAGAACTTGCTTAGCCCTGTTTTACAAAATTTGTCTCACCGGAATGCAGAATGTAATGCGTCTTGCCTTCTGCAGGGAGACATATAAGGTAGCTTTGTTTTTTTAAGGCTGCCCGACGTAGGAAATCATTCATTGAGTTGAATGGGGTGTCCTGTAAGGGAGATGGGGACAAATAAATGACATTTTTATTCTGATTCTCCATTTTATCCTTGTTTTGATTTATATGATTTTATCTTTTTGTAAACTTGATATGGTCATTATGACTAATCAATAAAGTTCAAAGTGCTGAGCCAGTTTGGTCTAGTGGTTAGGGAGCCGGACTCTTATCTGGGAATACCAGGTTCGATTCCACCCTCCCCCATTAAGCCAGCTGGGTGACTTTGGGCTAGTCACAGCTGTCTTCTGAGCTCTCACAACCCCACCTACCTCACAGGGTGTTCTGTTGTGGGGAAAAGAATAGAAAATCTTTGTCAGCCAAGAGAAAAGCGGGGTAGAAAAGCCAATTTTTCTTCTCCTAAAGTACATACCAGATTCACCTTCTTAGATTTAATCATGTAATTATTTTTGTGCATAGAATTTCTATTAGTTGTACGGTATGGCTGCAATTTAGATCTGCCCCTGCCTTAAGATCTGGAGGGGAGGCCCTCCTGGTTGTCCCGCCACCCTCAGCAGCAAAAGGGGTGGGCACCAGGGAGAGGGCTTTCTCAGTGATGGCCCCTAGGCTATGGAATAGTCTCCCCCTGGAGGGGCGTCAATCACCTTCATTGTGCACTTTAGAAGACAGTGAAGACACCCCTCTTTGCCCTGGCCTTCGGTTAAATGGGGGTACACTTTTCCCTTCCCACCTGCAGATGCTATTGTTTGAATACATACTGTTATTGTTTTAATAATTTTTGATTTTCTTTTTCTTTCTTAAATTTTAAAAGTTGTTACCCGCCAGGAGACTTCCGGGTACAGGACGGGATAAAAAAAGTAAATAAATAAATAAAATTTAAAACCTACCCCCCCCCAAAAAAAAATATGGAGGGAAGGCGAATGGTGAACTCTTTGGAGGGAAGCCAGGGCATAAAAGCCACAGACGCAGACATCCACCTCAAAGGTGTGCCCATTCTCACTCAAACCGCATTCGCAGCCCCCTCCATCTTCTACACGCTGATCGCCTTGGATAGACTGAGCGGACGGAGAATAACGGGGCAGTGCGCAGGAGGAAGGAAGATGCCAGAAAGAAGCACCTGGAGCAGGTAGGAGGCGTTCCCGCCAGCCCGCTGAGCCAACCAGCCGCCTTGAAGAACGTGAGCGACGGCGGCCGCGCGACCAATCGGAGGTGAGCTGGGAGGAGGCGGGGCTAGAAGGACAAGGCGGCGGCGGCAACAACAAGCCGGGCAAGGGAGAGCGAGGACGTGGGCGTGGCCAGGCCTCGGGCGCCTATGGGCGTTCTTGTTACTGCGGGGTGCGCGCCGGCGGTGTTTCCGGAAGTGTTGCCGGGCAAGGCGAGGTGGAGGAGAGGGGCGGCGGCGGCTCTGTGTGCTTGGGAGTCGGTGAGTGGCGGCGGGGTAGGGCGGTGAGTGGCGGGCAAGTGGCAGGGTATTGTCCCGGGTCCGGGGGGGAGAGCTCCAAGGGGATGCCCGCCTTGCCTCCCTGAACCGCCCTTCCCCTTGGGGTTCCTAGAGGGGCACACCCGTCCCCTACCCTTCCCTTCAGATGGGCAGCGGAGGGGCTGGGAGCCTGGTGGAGGGTCGCCCCGGCTTCCCCTGCCTCCTCCCCTCCTCGCAGGCAAGAAGAAAGGCGCCCCAGGTGGCACAGGCGCTCCCCTGCGGCCAGCCCGAGGAAGGCTGCGTCCACACCTAAGTTTTAATCCGGCTTCGAGCCGCTTTCAGAGTGAGAGGATGCCCGATTTCTTCCAGCTTTGTCTAACTTAGGAAATCCTAACGTGGAAGGAAAACGGCTGTTCACTTTGCTGATGCGTTCTCCCGCTCTGAAAGTGGACTGAAGCTGGATTAAAAGTCAGGTGTGAACTCAGGCACAGCGAGCCCCCTTCCCCGACTCCGACTCCTCCTTCCTTGGGTTGTACCTGGGAGCCAGTTTGGTCTAGTGGTTAGGGAGCTGGACTCTTATCTGGGGGTCTTTGGGTTTGATTCCACACTCCTCAATGAAGCTAGCTGGGTGACCTTGGGCTAGTCACAGCTGAGCTCTAACAGCCCCACCTACCTCACAGGGTGTCTGTTGTGGGGAGAAGAGCAGAAGGTTTGTCAGCCACTTTGAGTCCCCTTGAGGGTGAGAAAAGGGGGGAGGTAGAAAAGCCAACTTCTCCTCTTCATCTGTGCAACATTCCTGCAAGGTGGGCTGGGCTGGGAGGCAGCACATGAACATCCCAGACCTGTTCTTCAAATCTGCCAGTAGCCGTTATATTTAGGTTACATGACAATGCTTAGGTTTCAGCATGGCTGGTAGTGCTCGTTCTCTTATTCATTTATTTATTCAGTTTTTTATTCATTCATTTCTCTTTTTTTTAATTGTTGGCCCTGTCCAAGACTGATTTTTTAAAGCAGATCTTGCAACTGCAAATAGATACACTGTGGGGAAACATACTGTTGCAATTGGATTCTTTCTTAATGCTTGCTTTCAAATTGCTTTCCCTGTGGAGATTCACTGTTTTTCCAAGACTGACTTAAGAAAAACAAGCAGATCTTGCAACTGCAAATGGATACACTGTGGGGAAACATACTGTTACTATACTTATAAAATAACACACGGACAAAAAGGCAAATCCTTCCAAGATACTGTTATTGTACTTTGAAAAGAATAAAAGCTGATTGGGAACTATGAGGCCGCAAGAAAAAAGCTAAAATTAAAATATCTTCTGGAAAATCCCTTGTTTAACTGAAATAATTGTGAGGCAACAGTATGATATAAATGTAGTAAACACAATGCAAATAGAATACAATAGAGAAGTTTCTTCTTACAATGGATACAAATTACATCTGAGGGCAGAGCACTGGAATCCTGGCTGATGGCCAAACCTCAGATACAGTGTTTATGTGCACAACTTTTCAGCACCGCCTATTTCCTGATACAGTCATCAGGTTTCCAAACCATTCTTTCTCTCACTTTAATCTGGATTTCCCCTTAGCCTTCAGGGATAAAGGGCTTGAGAGTTCAGACATTCAAAGCAGGCCCCTTTAAGGGCTGTATACATTTTAAAAGCCACACTACTCTTTTGGGAAAGAGAACACAAAATGGACATTTCCCTTTTTGGAGTTCCAACAAACAGCTATAACTTCATCCCTTTCAGGTTGCTGAGTGCAAGCTAGTGAGACTGAAGCTGTAATGAGTGCAGCATAGAAAGGCAAATGCACTTAGCCGTTACAGCAACTTTTAATGCGAAGAATGACCATTAAGCGTTGTGTTGTTGTTGGGCTCCACCTAGTCACGGCCACCTCCCGAACATGTGGACACCTCTGTGCAGTTTTCTTGGCAGAGATATTGAAATGGTTTGCCATTGCCTATGCCTAAGAACAGGCCATGGATTGAACTGGCAATCTTCTGCTCTCCAGGCATTTTACTCTAACCCTGAGCTACAGCCCCTCCCAGACTCCAAGGACACCTCTGTGCAGTTTTCTTGGCAGAGATATAGAAATGGTTTGCTGTTGGGAGAGCCAAGAAGCTGAACCAGCAACTGTTCCACCACTGGGCTCCAGCCATAACTGTGGCCAAAAAGAGGAAAAATAGCTACTGGGAAAGGGAAGATGTGATCAACTTTAGCTTTTCCTGTTCTCAAGTCCTGTTCTAAAACATGGCTGGCTGGGAGAGAGAAAAACAAAGTTGTACAAACAGGCTTGAAAATGGGGCTGGCACAGAATGCTGGGAGCTGTCATTCAAGATTATTTTTAGGACTGCTGCTTGAGATCCTTGCTCTGGGAGATTCCTGCACGGACGCTCTCAGCAATCAAGTACAGCATCCCTTCATGAATGGAAAAACTCTCCAGATGCCTCTCAGAGCGCTTATTTAGGTCCAATGTCAACTGCTCCCTTCCATTTGGGAACACGCACACATCCCAATCTGGCTGACAGTGTGCACTGGTGAGACTCAAGATTCTTGCTGAATCGGGCCACATTCCAGAATTCTCCTGGGCTACTTCAGGCAATGTCCTAAAAACCTTTTAAAAAGTGAGATGAGAAAGACAAGAAATAAATTTGAGTCCTTCAGCAAATGAAGAACATTGTTTTTGGATGCCACCATAAGGTTGTGGCATAGGGTAATGAATCTGTCAACTAGAATGGATGCCTAGGTGATGCCTCCAGGTTGGAGAGGTGGGCACGATGCCTGTAATGGCCATTTGCAGAGAGCAGGTGAAGGACTTGCCCTCACCTTTGGCTTGAGATGCCCAGAAACAATTGGTGGGCCATGTTGCAATACAGAATGGACTGGGGCCTGATCCAGCAGGGCTCCCCTGATGTCTTATAATTGTCAACCTTCCCTGGTGTGCTTAAGAACAGGTGAATCCACTGAAATGAAATGATTGAACAGAGGATTTAATTTCTGCTCTCCAAGTTCAGAGCAGTTCTTTTTAACTCTGGCTTTTGCACACAGTTTAAATGAGTTCTCCTACCCATCAGATTACCCTTTAACCTACTGTTTCTCTTCTTCCTTTGTGGTAGCTGGGTGTCTATTTTCAGCCAAATATGTAAGCTGTTTTCATGCCCCTTGGCCGGCATTTTCTGATCTGCACTTTCCATGTGCTCTCCAGACTTCATATGCATCCCTCTAACTCATAACAGCTCAGACCTTTAACATACTTGAGACTGGTATTCTATACGAGCTCCATTCTGCAAGAGAATTATTCATAAGTGATGTGCAATGTTATTACATTCCAGTGCTACCCAAAAAAATGGAAGTAAAACTCTTTGGATCTGTACAGGAAATTTAGAAGTGAAAGAATGGTTTTAGAGTGCATTTGAAACTCCTAGATGATAATGTTGGCAGGGATTTGGAGGTGGCACCACCATTTTAGCAGACCAGGCATAAAATTATCATTTGAAATGGGGCCACAGTGCGGTAGGCTCTGCTGCACCCAACTCCAGCTGCCTTATGCTTCTAAGCTGTGGCCCAGGAAAGCAGGCAGGCAATAGTAGGAATCATGGCATTGACTTTTTTTTTCCTTCGGCAATGTCTCTTCCTAGGTGTGTTGAAGTGTCAACTATCACCAAATCACAATAGGTGACAGTTTCATTCATTCATTCAGTTTTTTTTGTATACTGTCTTTCTAATAAATGACTCAAGGCGGTTTACAGCAACCATGAAAAAATACAATAAAAAGTAATACATCATCACATCAGAGAAATACACCAAGTAAATACAGCAAGTAAAGAAATCACTTTCAATAAATAAAATATCAAATATATTTCATAAGCAATGTACAGAATTCTACTAATAAGCTATATAATCTAAGAAACTACAGTACACAGTATCAAATAAGAAAATAAACCATAAACCAGTTTCAATGCAAGATAACTCTTGAGTCTGTCTAGATAGAAAGTAGGCTGGTGCTGTGTTACAATGTCACTTTGGAAGGAAAGCCTGGCTTAAAATATTTATTTTGCTACAAAAGTATAGCGTATCTGGAGTAAAATGCAATTAATAAAATAAATAATCTTTCCTTGTTATTTGCTGTGGGAGTTCTTGAAGGTCTAAACAAGGAGAGAGGCATTTTAATTATAGGATACAGATCTTATAATAAACTGACCTGGGCATTGTGAGTGAAATGTTACTTTAAGAGGGTAGCAGGTGCTGTATATTTGTAATGGAAATATTTTTGAAAGCAAGTGAGTTGTATTATGTGGTTTTTGGAACAGACAATAACATACTGTGTTTAAGAAACCTTTCAGGGCTGTAGCTCTCAGTTTGTTTACCCATCTTTAGATTACATTTTTACTAAATGCAATTTAAAAAAAAGTTACATGGAATAGTTGTGAAATCCTTAGCACTGCCTCTGGGGATGCATAAATGGAATATGGTATTCCTAGTTTAAGCAACAAACAAGTATGTAATATAGTCTGAATGCTGGAAATTTCCTCAGCACCACTGTAGTCAGTACAAGGCCGCATGAAAAAATAATCTCTGATCTTGGCCTGAGGCAGCTCCATATGTTCCCAGTCTAGAACAGTAGATGTCCTTGTGGTGTCCTCAAATGTTTCTGTAACACCCACAAAGCTTGTGAGTTGTCTACTCATTATTTCCTTTGTCCTGGCTTGGCAAAGGTGATCACCTTCCCTCCCTTGCAGTCTGGAAGAAGTAGGATAAGCAAGCCAGGAGAGCTTTTAGCCTTTCTGGAATTACATTCTTTTTAAATGTCCCAAGCCATTCAAAGTTCCATGGGATCTTCAAATTGCCAGAGCTATGTATCCATTCTAATTGTATCAGGGCCAGCTTTTAGATGGAGAAACAGAAGCAATGGAATGTGCCACACCTCCCAAAATTCCTGTGGTCCTCAAAAGCTGGTAATCTGTGGTCTAGGGCTGTGATTCTTGCTCAGTGTGCAAGTAGTAAAAATGGAAAGAGATTGTTAAGAGCTCCAGAAGGACCTTTTAACACTGAGTAAGTGGGCAAACACACTTCAGTCTTGGCAAGTGGAAGGCGATGCACATTGGAGCAAAGAACGCTAACTACAGACTGATGGGGCCCAAGTTTTCTGTGGCCAACCGGGAAAGGGACTTTGGGGTTCTGGTGGACAGCACAATGCACGGCAGCTGCGATAAAAGCAAATTCAATACTCGGCTAATTAGCTAGGGAATTGAAAATAAACCAACAATCACTGTGCCTCTTTATAAATCTCTGGTGAGGCCAGCCACATTCTGGTCACTACACTTCAGGAAGGATATTGTGGAGCTGGATAAAAGTGTAGAAAAGGGCAGTTAGAGTGATCAAGGGGCTGGAACGCTTCCCTTGAAAAGTGGCATTTAAGGAAAGACTTGATTGAAGTATATGAAATCATGCAAGGTGTGGAAAAGGTGGATAAACCCCTTTTCCCTATTACACTGTACTAGGTGACTTGCTTTTAAAAATAATAATACAGTCTTTCCTTCTGATGTGGAATCAGGAGGTGGAAAGCCCAGTGTTGGGGACTGGTGAGGAATTCCCCAACATTCTGTGTTTCTTTTGCTGCCTTCTGGCAAGATGGAAGGAAGGAGGGGCCATCACTGGAAGCCTAGGGTTGATAGGTAATTTTGTCCACAAAAAGTCCATAGTTCAGTCCTCCAAATAGGACTGTTCAGCCTTCTATCCATGGGTCCCTTTGCACACACATGCAGAGGTCCCTTGGGCAGACAGATACACAGCATTGCACTTTTCTATCCTTTTCCTGCCCCCCTTTTCCACCCACAGTCAAAGATCCAGATCTTCAAAATCCAGATCTTTGAAATGAGGTCCTCCTGGAGATCCAGATCTCAAAGATGCCTGAAGACCCCATTGTGGACACCTTTAATCAGGTCCACACAAAATCCAGATTTATGGGCCTGAAGGACCTATTAAATTCGGATTTCTCCTGCCCTCGTGGGGATAGGGCCTTGCAGATGGGGCCTTCCATGGGGTCCAGGTGAGGACAGGGCCTTCCCAATTGGTACCAATCAGGTACTAATTGGGTTCCTAATGGGGTCTTAGAAGGGTTCTAAGCCCTAGTGGAAAAAGGCCCCTATCTGTTTAAATAAATCTCCTTTCCTTTCCTCCTCTTGCACTCTGAGCAGTGTGACTGAGCAGGGCAGCTCTTGTTTGGCTTACCTGGGAGACTCTTGGGCCCAAGCTTTGTGCGCTGCAATTCCAGCACTCAGCTTGGACGGGACATTCCCCCTTTCTGATGGGCACCATCTTTCAAAGGTTGTCCAATTGCTGGTTGGAACGCAGCTGTGGGAATTCGGGCCTCACATAATACAATATTCATACCACGTTTCATACCTTGCCACTGTTAATAAAAAACACAGTCAGTCATGAACGGAACATCTTTTCTTCTCAGCTGTGGTGGATAGGGGAACTGAATTACAGCACAATCCTCATTCATTTCATTAAGATATAAGAGTAACATTTTATAGGAATGGTACTTAAACTGCGCCCACTTTCAGTGTCCAAAAACTGCTTTCCTCTTGCCCATCTATTTCTTTATCCAATTCAAGTTTGGTGTGTGCATATAATCAAGTGCACTTTAGCAGACTGCGCAAGCTGAATGTAAATGCCTCATAAAAGCACGAGTGTGAATTGTGAAATATTGCGAATTAAAGGCTGCTGGCAATTTCTGTGAGTGTAGAAGGTTTAAATTGTTTTCCAGCTTGTTCAATTAAGCAAACATCAGAACTGACTAAGGGTGATTAATTTCAGAATAAGTAACTTGTATCCTTTAAGGCGGAAATGCCACTGTATGTTCGTTCATAAGGAAAACAAAAGAAGAGGGAGGAATACTTATTTATTTATTTATTATTTACATTTCTATCCCACCCCTTACCCAATCTTTAACAACTGCTCCATAGTCAACCGTAACAACCATTAAAACAACAGATTATACATTAAAAACACTTTTAAAATTCAACAAATTTAAAACAATTTACTCTGTACTTAAAATGTTAGTCTCCGTGCTGAGAGGGGAAATGATTGCTTCATCCGAAGGCCAGGACAAAGAGATGCATCTTCATCGTCTTCCTTAATATATATAAAGAAGGTGCATAAGGACATAAGAGAATCCAGCTGGATCAGGCCACAGCCCATCTAGTCCAGCATCCCGTCGCACATGGTGGCCCACCAATTGCTCCTGGGCATCTCAAGCAGAGACAAGGACAACCCTTTTCCTGCTCTTGAATCCCAGCCAATGGCCTTAGAAGTGTCCTGCCCCCCCCCCTTGAAAAATGCACCTCAAGGGGGCCATCACCAAAAAGGCCCTCTCCTGGATGCCCACCCACCTCACTACTGAAGGCAGTGGGACAACCAGGAGGGCCTCACCGCTAGATCTTAATATTTCAGCTTCCAACCCCTGCAACTGATAGTTAGAGATTATTTGGGTTGGAGGATTTAGTTAACCTGAACGTCTACAAATCCTTTATTCCTGGTTTAAGGAACTGATTGTGAGGTTCTGTTTTGCAAGGGTGATCTAACACAGATTCCCAACACCCATGTTTTTCTCTTCCTTGTTTTCATCGCTTCTGCCCATCTGTTTCTCCTATGCCGCAATACCAGTGTTTTAAGACATTTTGTTCCATTTTGCAATATTTATACCACTCAGAAAGTATGCTGTCATTTCCCAGCTTATGAGTCTTGGGTGAAATCTGGGTCTTGTTTTTGAATATCCGTTTTGTACGTTCTGGATCGGAGACATTTTATGTTTCCGATCATTTAAACGTAAACTGAAAGGTTTTTCCTGTGATTTTGAAGTGTTAAGCTAATCGACATGAGAGTGGTATGTAGCTACATCTCAGCATTATGTCAGAAAATTTCAAATGAGTTCTTAACCTTTCAGAAATTAGGTCTAAAGATGTGCACAAACCAAAATTGAGAGGTTCAGTTCAAATCAAACCAACTACCCTTGGCTCAGGTTTGCTTTGAACCACTTTTTCCCCAACTACAGTGTGATTCAGTTCACATACGAGTCACAGTAAACCATCCTTTGTGTGCTTGGTTCGTTAGAATGCCTCTTGATTCATGTTTGATTCGAACCACATTTTTCAAACCACAACCATGCAAACCACCCAGTTCACTGAACCAGTTTGGAACATCTTAACTCAGGACCCGTATTCATTCCCAGCATCCCACATGGAGAGACCCACTTTAACAGTATATCTCTTTAGAAGTATAGGAACCCATCCTACTTTGGATCAGTGTGATATTATGTACTTCAAAGGTCAACAGAAAATGCAATCCAGATTCTGCAATTCCCGATATGGCTAACCATCAGTTGTGGCTGTGAGGTTCATGAGAATTTGGAAAATGGCAACTCTGGAGTGCATTGCATTAGCTACCATGGACTGCACTAATGCAATAACTTTCCGGAATTTCAGACTGAAGATGCCAACTTTGTACATGCCTACCGTGTGCTTTCTGCACCCTGGTGTAGTCTAAGGGAGGTGCCACCCAGAGGTTCTTTTCCATAAGAACCTAAGGGGAATCTTGCTGGATCAGGCCACAGCCCATCCAGTCCAGCATTCTGTCTCACATTCTGAACCAGTTTGATCTAGTGGTTAAGGAACTGGATTCTTATCTGGGAGTACCGGGTTTGATTCCACACTCCTCCATGAAGTCAGCTGGGTGACCTTGGGCTAGTCACAGCTCTCTTCTGAGCTCTCACAGCCTCACCTACCTCACAGGGTGTCTGTTGTGGGGAGAAGGACAGAAGCTTTGTCAGCCACTTTGGGGTAGAAAAGCCAACTTCTCTTCTTTACAATGTGGTCCACCAATGGCTTCTGGGTGTCTCAAACCAAAGACGGAGAAGAATCCTTCAGCTACTCTTGAATCCTTCCAAGTGTCATTCAGAGGGATGAATTCTAGTAGCCATGATGCCACAGAACATATTAAAAAGGAAAGAAAATTTCTGCATAATAAGTACATTTTTAAAAATGAAATGTGCTTCTGACCAAGTTATCTAAAATCAGCTCAGGGCAATGGACGTAGTATTTTTGACATCCTGTTCCCAGCGTTTCTGCACTGTCAAGGGAATATTTTACAGCCCTTTTATAATTAATATACTTGGGGTCTGGAAGGAGAATACATCTATTCTCTTTGGAGTCTTGTGTTAAGAAAGTGGCGGAGAAAGTTAGCAAGAAATCTGTCTCTACAAAGCCTTGTCTTAACTTGGACCTTTTGTATCTCTGCAAAGACAGAAACATAAATCTGGAAGACGTTCAAACAGGCTATAAGAGCTGTAGCTAAATGAAAGTGGGAAGTCAAAATGAGATCATCTCTCCTCATTAAGATAGCTCAGTCGTTGTCATCAGGTATCTGTTGTGTTCATGGAAAAAGCAGGCCCTTTTGAACTGGGCTACTCTGTTTTCTATTTATTTTGTTTTATATAAAAACCCAGTTAAAATTCAGATCATTAAAATCAGCAGATGGCAAAGCCTGAAAGAGGAAGGGTGTTTTCTCTTCAGTCAAAGGCTGGAATAAAGACGTGCATTTCCACCATACGTCTTGAACGTACAGGTCTCCCGGCTTAGGTTTCTCCAGTGTTTGCAAGTATTCAGCTTTCGATATGTTTCAGTATTTAAAACAATATTTGTTATTAGGCACCACTGAGTTGTGTATGAAGTCAGGACAAAGAAAACAGTGAGTTGGCAACTGACAAACTTTGTGGATGGCGGTAGTTTTCTTGACAGAGATACAGAAGTGGTTTGCCATTGTTTACTTCTGGGGAGAGGCTGGGGATCAAACCAACAACCCTCTGCTTTCCAAGCAGTTTACTCTACCACTGAGCTATAGCCACTCCCAAACTCCATGGGCACCTCTGTGCAGTTTTCTTGTCAGAGATACAGAAGTAGTTTGCCGTTGACTACTTCTGGGGAGAGGCTGGTGACTAAACTGGCAACCCTCTGCTTTCCAGGCAGTTTGCTCTACCCACTGAGCAGCAGCCAGTCCCAGAAACGATGAGTACTGCTATGCAGTTTTTTTGGCAGGGATACAGAAGCAGTTTGCCATTGCCTACTTCTGGGGAGAGTCTGGGGATTGAAGTGGCTACTCTCTACTTTCCGGGCAGTTTGCTCTATCACTGAGTTACCACTCACATAACACAATACTGATTCTGCCCTGTCTCTTTGATTGCCTTGGAATAAATGCAGTTTCAGTTTGCTTTACTTCCTAGGGCTGCCCTAAGTATCAAATGCTTCCTTTTCCTTTGCTTTTACACAAGCTTACAAATGCACTTTCCTTATTCAGAAGCAACTACATGAGTGTACTTTTGTCGTTGAGTAACACACCTGCAAACCAAGGCTCTGAAATAGATTTCAATTATTGTAACTATGTTAAACTGTCATGTTTTTAACAGATCTATAGAAAGTTAATCACATGGAATAAATAAAATATGGAACAAAGGGTGATAACGAGAAGCAGCGAAGTGAGACAAGCAAAATATTGGAAATGTCAGCCTTAATGTACCCATCACTTTGTGATTTATATCTCATTCTCCTCTGGACGCTCTGTAGCTACCACTGTGGACAGAGCTTCATTAATAATGACTTTAGAGGTTTATAGTAATCTTAAAGAATTGTGGTGGCTAAAGGATGCTGTTCCCAAATGAAACTATGAGGGAGACCAAGTGATGATCTGACTACTGGCCTCTTATAGCCTAAAAGAGGGGAGTGGTTGTAGCTCAGAGGTGAAGTAAACTGCCTGGAAAGAGGGTTGCCATGGGTTTGACTCCCTAGCCTCTTCCTGGAAGTAGGCAATAGCAAACCACTGCTGTGTATCTGCCTAGAAAACTGCATAGAGGTGGCCATGGAGTCTGAGGGCTCAGTGGTAGAGCACACTGTAAAATAATTTTACAATCTGTAGGCTGTTTTTAATGAGCAATTCCCATTTCAGGCAGGCTGCTTCATTTTAGCACACTTTCCCCTTCCTTTTCTTTTTGAAAATACCTCCTCTTGAAATCTCATCTTGCAACTAATGTCGGCACCTCGTTCAGAGGTTAAGCATGGAAATATATATATAAAAAAAACTTCAGCGCTGGCCAATTTAATCCAGCTTGCTTCTTTCTGCTTTATATGGCTGCAGTGCCCAAAATAAAATCACAGAAATGAAATATCAAAGCAATAACTGCTGAGCAAAAGAACTCATCCCCCCCCCCCCCGCTTTTTTGGCTGAAAGCAATAGCATCATATTTGATAGTACTAATAGGGGAGAAATCATTGGATTGGTTCTTGACATGCACATTAAAAAATCTCCCCAATAACTCAGTGTATCTGGCTAATTAACTTAATTGTTTAAGAAAAGCTTGGTGTTTTGTAAGTTTAAAAGAACCTTGCTTTTAAAACAGAAGGCATCTATTTTGTTAATTTGCATACAATAATGCTTGTTTGCTTGTTCTTAACTTTCATTGCAGCTCTGTCTGTTGTAGACTTTTTTCGTAAGCAGCTCACAATGATGATGAAGTCTTGTAATAACCTTACCGCTAAAACATTAAATCTTCCCTACCCCTCCATCAGGAGCCCATTAAATGCTGGGGAGGGTAATTAACAAAAGGTGCCTTGCTGCAAAACACTGTTGTCCTGGGCGTTGAGCAAATGGTTTCTTCTCTCTTTCACGAAATTACTGGTGGCACACTTATGAAAAATGTATGTTTGCATAAAGCTGCATGAATTCTTAAAGAAGACAAGCAGTGAATTGTGCAGTTCCTTGGACTAAATAAAGACATCATCTTGTCCCTGTGGAGAATCCAATCCCGGATTGTAGTACTGCAAAGCAAACACTTTTGTGTGATTCATTCTCCCCCGGTGCCCCAACACAGGGGATCTAGGGGGTGCCATGTAAGGCCAAACCTCTCCGTATGCTTGTCATTAGAAGGTACCTCTTGTTCTGCCCAGAAGGGGTGGCAGCAGCCAGCCTGGATAGCTTTAAGAAAATTCATGGGGGACAAATATATCAATTGCTACTAGAATAGATGCCCATGTACCTTCTCCAGAGACAGACAGGAAGTCTCTAAAGGCCATTTGCTGGGACTCGAGAGCAGGTGAGGGTTTTGCCCTTGTCTTCTGCTCTATTATGTTCTTATAGGGCTAGACAAATTCATGGAGGACAGGTGTATCAATCGCTACTAGAATAGATGCCTAGGTACCTCCTCCAAGGGGGAGGCCTCTCAAGGCCTTTTGCAGGGAGCCCAGAGCAGGGCCCTATCTGCACTTGTCCGTGTCCTGGAATATATCCCGCGATGGCAGTCTGTTGTCCACATGGTAATGCAGACTATGGCAGGGCTCACTTGGGGCCTCCCATAGCCTGCCCTAGCATCTGGACAGCAGGCCTCTGTTCTGGGATTTTTTCCAGAATAATGGCAAGTGCAGAAAGCCTCCATGTGAAGGTTTTGCCTCTCTCTTCTGCTTGAAGCCTAAAAGCTACTGTGTGAGTCAGGATGCTGGACTGGATGGGCTGTGGCCTGATCTAGCAGGACATCCCTTAGGGCTTCAGTCTTGTATTTAGATCGAGTGATAAATAATCCACAGTCTGTGGTGCTGTAGATGTTGGAAAGCGCTGATTACTTGCTGTATATATGTGTGTAGCAGGGATGTGCACAAATGTTTTTTGACATTCTATTTGAGTCAATTTGAATAATTGAAAATTCGATTTGCTTTGAATGATTTAAATTTGAATTTAACAAAATTTGATTTGAATTAAGCAAATTCGAATCTATTCATTCGAATTTTTTATTCGAGTTTGCACTTATGAATGTCGACAAGATGCGTAGATGCCCATGCACATCTTCCCGACATCCGTATGTGTATGTACATGTATGGATGCATCCTGTTGTTATCCCATATACAACCTGTTTTTGTCTGTATGGATGTGGGAAAGGTTTGGATCATCAATGTGATGACCGCTAGGACCCCTCAACCCCCAAATTAAGTTATTTTGGTTTAACTACAAAATGTGGCGAGAATGGGTTGTCTACACTGTTAAGTGTCACCAAAGTGTATTATTTGAAAGGGTAAGTAGCCTAAGGGAGGGGCTAGTTGAGCACTCCAAGGAGAGGGGTGAAATAGAATGCTGGAGGAGCTCAGCCAATCAGGGCGAAGCAAGCCAGCCAGGCCCATATAAAAGGGAGCCTGAGGGGATAATTAGGGTTCTCTGCCTTTGGTCGTTAAACCTGGAGGGTGTTTAACTAGGGGAGAAACGGGCTCTAAGCTGTCCTGAGGGAAGCTGGGGAATAGAGTCCTGAGTTAATAGTGAATTACAGTGTGTAGAAAGTAAAAGAGTTGAAATGAATATAAGTTATTTATGCTGTTGGCATTAATCTAAGAAGGACTGGAGTCTTTAGGCTTAGTGAGGAAGCTAAAGACCTAACTGTTTGATATTTAAAGTAACAAAGTGCAACTTTAAGAAGAAACTTGAATTGTAAACAATAAACTTGTTTTCCGGTTATTTTAAAGAAGCTTCGTGTTCTCTGTTTTCAAAGTGAGCCAAGACAGGCTGGAATTCTAACAGATACTGTAACCCACTGCTGGCTAGGCAGAGTGGGGGAAGGGCTGTCTGCCGCAGCACCAAGAAGGAGGCAACATTATTATCAAACTTAATAGTAGAGAAAGGGAAATGAAAGGTGTGCCTCTTGGAAGGAAATAACAGAGTTTGATTTACAAGTAAACACAACGCTACCACACTACCAAATAAAGATAAATATATATATAAAATAGATAAGGGTGGAGAGGCGGCCTTTACATCTGGTGGCAGAGGTGGGATAAATAGCGGTGACCCACTGACCACCAGGAAAGTGAAATAGAAACATGGGGATATAAGTATTTGAGATTTGAGATTTTTTCCTTGGTCTTCACAATCAAGTACTCGAACGTCCAGATAATTTGAACGAACAGTCCCAAAATTCTAAATTCAATTTGAATGTTTAAATTCGAATTTCGGGGCATTCTATTTTAGTTCGAATGTCAAAATTTGGCACATTCGATCAAATTTCGAATGCCTACGAATATTCATGCACATCCTTAGTGTGTAGGGAGAGAATGATTGCAAGAGAAAAACCTGTGGTTTCAGTTCTGTTTGAAGTTCTGGGATCCGCTGTTCTTGGCAGCCGCCTTTATTCTCTGCCTTAAAGCCCTAGCCTTTAACACAGGAATCAAATCAGAAGGAAACTGCTTGGCTGCAGCATATTTTCATCAGGGATCGGAAACAGCAGCCCTGTGTAGAGCGGCCCTTGCAAGTAGAAGCAAGCCATTTACCTGTCAACAGTTTCTTTTCATTGAGTAATCCAATTAACTTGCTGGTAGGGGGACCCCAGACCACTCCAGCTGCTTCTGGGAGTTATTGGACATCTGTCATATCTTTAAATACGAATGTAACATTCGAATGAATAGAGTCGAATGTTACGGATTCGAATTGGATTTTTTGACATTCGGTTTTTGAACATTCTAATCGAATAGAATGTTTTGACATTTGATTCTACTCAAATTTGAAATAAAAAAAAACAAAACATACACATCCCTACTGGATAGCAGGCCCCAATTCCGAGATAAAATCCAGAATGAGGCGCGGGTGCAGAAAGGACTTGAGTCAGTACTTATTAAAGAACACAATGTGCAGTCTAGGGTTCTTTCCAACAAGACAAGCATCTAGGCAGTAAGGTGTAGGGGGGTGCGCGGATGCAATGTTTGGATTCAGTTCGAATCAAATATTCAAATGTTTGAATTTGAACGAATAGAGAAAAATGAATATTCAAATTTGAATCTGATTTGAATACATTCATATTTATTTATGAATATTCAATTTGTATTTGAAGATACAAATGTTGACAACAATCGTACGCATCCCGTTTTTATCCCGTACGCATCCTGTTTTAGTCCCATACGTATCTGTACAAATGCATACAGATACAAATAAGATGTGCATGGATACATATGTACTGCATACGTATCCATACACATGTGAATCTCCAAATAATTCGTATGAATGATTCAAAACATTTGAATTGGTTTGATTGTTAAAAAACAAATGTATAGACATTTGATTCAACTGCGAATGTCTGAATTCAAACGAATTCAGTCGAGTTTCAAAAGTTTCAAATATTGTTGCGCATCCCTAGTAAGGTGTTCGTGCAACAGCATGTCGGAGGGAGCTCAGACTGTGACCTTCCAGGTGCTCCTCAACTACAACTCCCATCAGCCCTAGCCCGGCGGACCAATAGCATCGGGCGATGACAGTATATAAAATTATGCATGGTATAGAAAATTATGCATAGTATAGAAAAGGTGGATAGAGAAAATTTCAGTTCTCTATCGCACAACGCTAGAACCAGGGGGCATACTGTGAAGCTGATGGGTAGGAAAGTCAGATCTGACAAAAGGAAGTATTTCTTCACCCAGAGGGTCATTGGCTTATGGAATGTACTGCTGGAAGAGGCGGTAACAGCTACCAGTCTAGATGGCTTTAAGAAAGGGTTAGACAAATTTATGGATGACAGATGTATCAATGGCTACTAGAATGAATGCCTAGGTGCATCTTTCAGGCTGGGGTGATGGTGGAATCAGGGCACTTCTAAGGCCATTGGCTGGGATTCTAGAGCAGGAATAGGTTTGTCCTTGTCTCTGCTTGAGATGCCAATGAGCATTTGGTGGGCCACTGTGTGCGACAGGATGCTGGACTAGATGGGCTGTGGCCTGATCCAGCAGGGCTTTTATGTTCTCTTATGTTCTTATGGCAGGCATAGTTCAAAGTCATACCTGGAGAGGTGTTGGAGAACAACCCTGAGCTATCAGTTCTACAGCTGGAAATGGGTTTGTTGAAAAAAAGTACTTGGGTGCTTTCCAGGTCCAGTGTTTGTGAAAGTGCTGGACTGAACAAAGGCTTTTCATTTGCATCTTTGTTTATTTAAGAATTCATATCCCGCCCTTCCTCTGAAGGTCCCAGGGCAGGGATGTGCACAAATATTTTTAGGCATTCAAAATTCAATCGAATGTCCTGAATTTTGACATTCAAATTCAGATAGAATGTCCAGAAATTCAAATTTAAACATTTGAATTGAATTTTGAATTTTGGGGACTATTCATTTGAATTATTCAAACATCCGTATGTGTACAGGTTAGTACAGGATGCATACTTGAAGATCCACACCTTTCCCACATACATGCTCATTTGTCCGGGTCTTGACAGGATGAAAACGAGTTTCATACGGGATAACTACAGGATGCATACGCACTTGTAAGGATGTGTACGGATGTGTACGGATGTCGGGAAGATGCATACGGGCATCTATGCATCTTCTCGACATTTGTAAGTACAAATTCAAATCAAAAATTGGAACAAATAAATTCGAATTTGCTTCATTCGGATTTAATTTTGTTAAATTTGAATTTAAATAATTTGAATCGAATTGAATTTTTGATGATCCGAATCCCTATCCCAGGGCAGGTCACACTCAGAAAAAGATAAAATGCCTAAAACAATCTAGAATATTTTTGTAATATTACCGTCTGGGGGAAGTAGAAGACCATGTTAGCTGGGCACTTTGGTCTCGTACAGCCGGGCTTCTTTTCTCTCTCTCTCTTTGAGAAAGGATAATTAGACATTTCATCCATGAGGCAGACTTTCTTCCCTTTTCCCCCAGAAAACCCAGTCTAGCTAGACTTGTAAGCTGGTGCCACAATGACTTTTTGGCTCTTCTCCACCCTACCCTTCATTGTTCCCTTGGAGGAACTGGGTTTGCCTCCCTGTATGCCAAAGGAAGAAGCATACTGTCTAGTAAAAACAAGGACCAGTGAACTGTCTTTCCATTGTTCGTGGGTGAAATATGCCATGCGGTCATTCTTGAAGCCCTGTCTCTCTAATAGGTGATTTTTGATGAGCATCCGAAAGGATTGTTGATCACTTAGTTGGGTTGCATGATTCCACGGGATCAAGGCAGGATCTGCAGGCATGCCCACTCAGCCCTCTTGGCAGAGAAATCAAAGGAGTTTGCCATGCTTTCCTTTTGGTAAGATGCTGCGGGTTGAACCTGGGATCCTCAGCCTTCCAGCCCGTTGCTAAACTGCTGAGCTTATTGGGAGAATTTTCTAATGAAGAGCTGTGTTGCTGCACTCTTTGTCAGGGGTTCGTGAGAGTCAGTTTGACGCAGTGCTGAAGACATTGGACTTGGGACCAGCATCAGTGCTCACACTGGATCGGTCATTATGGCTGGGTCAGTCCAACCTGAGAAACTGGCCGGTCTGCTCCATTTGCACTATGGAGCAGTGTCCTGGGAGGCCATGTCTTCTGGTGGGCTGATTCAAATTCATAGGATGGGGTTTTGGAAGGGAGCATGGTGTGGAAATGGCCCTGTAGACAGCTCCATGCCCAGCAGTATTGTGCTGGGCATCTTGATGGTGCCACTTCCAATTGCCAAGCCGAAGCAGCCCCAACTGGTACCTTCAAAGTTAGACTGGGCTAGGATGACCCTTAGATCACCCTGTTGGCAGCCACTGAACCACTGTGGGCCAGGTTGTCTGGAATGGACCATCAAGCTGTGGCATAGCCAGTGCCATGTTGAAACAACTGCTTTCTCAGCCTAGCTCAACATGGTACAGCTATGGCCTCCAGATGCTGCTGAGCTAAAGCTGCCATTGGCCTGAGCTTGCATAGTCTGTGGCAAAGAGTGATGGGAGTCCAGCAACATCTGGCATGCCATAGATTGAGTTGAATGGGTAACTCTGAGCTTTCTAGCTAGGTGCACTTTCGTTGATGAATTTCTTGTCAAGGAACTTCCCAATTATTTTAACTTGTAAGAGTGTTTCTATTCCAGAAGGGCCTTTGACCTTCTAGCAGATTAAAGAGCTGGTGGTGAGATTTCAGATATTATCACCGGCCGAGCACACCTTTGACCCATTAGCTGGCTGTTTTTCAATTTTCCCTTTTCTAACTTGTAAGGTCCTTTCCCTCCTAATAATCATACCGATTTTATTAAGGGCCTTCTGTGTTTTACCTAAATACAAGTTGAAGGTCTGCTATAACAGTAGAGTATATAGATCAACAACAATTTTTGATCCTCTGCTAAATGACGCCTCTCCTGCTCTTTTTCATAATTTGCACCCATGTTTTTTTTTTAATTTCTTCCACCTACTCGGTCTTTCCTAGTCACTAAGCCTCTGGATGTTTCTGCTGCCTGCCAGATTCAAGGCCCTTCAGGCTCATTATTCTGGAAATTCTGTCTGTAACCCTTGTCATCTTCCCAGTCCATAATTTTCAATTCCTGTCTTCTCGAGTTATTCCAAGCCTGTATCTTTCTGTACCTCTTTATGTTTGCAGGCTTGATGCAGCAGATCTAGTCAAGGTGTGTGCTGATGATCCGTATGGTAGACCAGGTAGGTTGTGTTGATTGAACACATTCCCTTTGAGGCGCAATGGCTGTGTGCTCTTAAGAACCAAATTAAATCGTCCAAATTCAGTCCAGCCAGGTTTGATCTGCCAGCTTATTTCCCATCTGAAGTTTTCCCCCTATTGAAGTCCTTCAGCCAAGATAAACATGGGAGGCAACTTTTTCTAATTCCATGTTACCGATCTTTGTCCTTTCCTTTCTACTTAAATTGTTGTTCATACATATTGGGGAAACCTCTTCTGAGAACTGCTTATACGGCATGCCACACACCGAATGTGGTGACTCGGCCCAACCCCTCCCAACTGACCCTCCGCAGAGCTGCACAGTAAGGAAGCTGCTGCCAAGCACCACAGTCCAACTCCCTGCAATGGTGTGGCGTCAGTATATGAACTGGACTGTATGCCCCCACCGGCATCCTGCTTTACCCGTCTATAAATAGACTTCCCCTTAAAGCAGCACATAAACACTAGTGTGAACCAAACACTAAATGTTTATTAATATAAATAAATAGTTTGTGGAAGCAAAGTAAAAATAAGTTCAGACTCTTTGAGTTGCTTGAATAAATGGCAGCTGTTAAATAAATAACTGGTTCCCAATAAACAGCTTCAGCAAAAGCTAGCAGCTTAAAGTAAACTCCAAATAGAAGATTCCCACTACCATTCAGTGTGATTACTCTCCCCACACAGTAGTGTTTGCCTCGTGGCAAATGCAAACTGCCTTCAAGTTCCCTGTCTTGCTCAGCCCTGAGCTCAACAGTCTTCCCGCGTGCCTTCCTAGCCCTAAGCTACATGTCCAGATCTTCCTCCCTTTGAGAGGCAAGACGTCTCTTCTATCCTGTCCCTCTGCTCCGAGAGTTTGCAGGCCTAGAAGTCCGGAGGTAGAAGCAAAACCCTCCGTGATCCCTCTCTTGCTCCACTTGTAGGACAAGAGACATTGAGAGCACCGAGCTGCTGCCTTTTATCCTCTGTGATCCGGCGACTCTCATTGGTGGATTCTGGCGGGCTCTGACTCTGTCCTCCATGAAACAAGCACGCAGTGCACGGTGCAGCCTGTCCCTGAAAACATCACATTGAAGAATAGCTACAAGAGGCTTCCAGGATCTGTGGTCACCCTGGGATGGTGGATACAGTCAAAGGCAGATGTTACTCAAGTGAGCTGGTTGGTTTGGGAGAAGAAGGCATTCCACAGGAGGTAGAGGCAGAGTTGCTGGTTCAATCCCTAGTCTCTCCCAAGTACTTAACGAGTACTTCTAGTGACAGTGGAAAAACACCCTTAGAGAGTATGTGGGTGAATAATTTAAAATCTACATTAAGCAATGAGATGGGTCTATAAGACGTGATGTGTTCCGGTGCTTTCCCTTTTTTTAGACAGGTAACTTTTAAGGATTCTGCCCATGAAACTGGGATGGATCCTGTTTGTAAAACAGTATTGAATAGGGTTACTAAATGGGAGTCTAGTATCGAGGAAAAAGATTTATAAACGAGTGAAGTAAGTCCATCATTACCAGGTGCTTTATTGTTCTTTAGTTGGCTTACTGCTGTCTGTACCTCTTGTGATGTGATCTCAGAATCCAGAAATTCCTTTTGTTTAGTCATCAGGGATGGTAGTATGGAGGAGGATAGATATGAAGTGAGGGAGATAGGAGGATCAGATGTTGGGGAGAAGGGGAAATACAAAACTCTATAAAACTGAAGCATTATGTCCATAATTTGAGCTTGGGCAGCGCATTCTTGGTTACTACTATTCTTTAATTTATATACTTGGTTCTTTAATCTTTTCTTTCTAAGCATAGCTACTAGGAACTTAGAGTTTTTGTTTCCCTGTAAAAAAACCCTTGTGTTTTAATAATAATTGTTGTTTAGCATCAATTTCAAGTTCTAATATTTTCAATTCCTGATGTTTATTTTGTAGACTGTCATATATCTTCTTGGTTCCTTGACACCTATATTGGGTTTCTAAATTTTTTATATCATCCAGTAAATCAGTCCTCCTTTTTTCAGAGATTTTGCATTGCCATGAGCTTTCTGAGATACACAGGTTTCATTGCTTCCCATATTACTGTTATGGGCATATTGAGGGTGTTGTTTAAATCGAAATAATCTAGGAGGCCTTTTTCATTTTTTTTCTTTAGATGACTTCCAATTAATTAGGGAGGGACAGAATTGCCAGAGTTTGGATGTGAGGTCTGGGCTATCGAATCTAAACCTGGTGGAAACCAGGGAATGATCTGACAGGGGGGCAATAGTGAATTTCCGAAGATAGAAGGGTATCAGTTAGTGATTTTATTCAACAGTATATGATCTATGCATGAATACGTTTGATTTTTGGCAGAGAAAAAAGTATATTCTCTACCGGAGGGATTACAATGACGATATGAATCTAACAATCCAAATTTATCTATCATTGCCTTTGCTCCTTTCTTTAACCTACAGTTTTTACTTAGAGAATTTGAGGTTTTGTCAATTTCAGGATTAAGGACCAAGTTAAAATCACCAGCCACAATGACACTGCTGGATGAGAAGATTTCCAATTTCTGTAAAGTATTATGTAAAAAGGAAGACTGAAGAGTGTTAGGGGAGTAAATGTTAGCTAATGTCAGTGGCATGTTATTCAGCATACCGTTAAGGAAAATGTAGCATCCCTGAGTCTTTAAGGACATCAATTACCTTGTAAGGTAAGTCTGATGCCAATATTATCGCCACCACCACCCCCTTGATTTTGAAGTTCCATTAGCTAGATGTGCTCTTGTTAACTGGGGGTGATTGAATAGCTTTTGTGTTCCTTTGTATGGGTGGGTCTCTTGTAAAAAATATATCTGGGCTTTCAAGCGAGGCAAAAAAGGATTCGAGCTGTCTATGTTTAGAAGGGTTATTAGTTCCTTGGACATTAAAAGTTATTGCCTTAGCCTGGGCCATCTGAGTCCGAATTTATAGTGGGTATCCTATGTTTCCTCTCCAAGACCAGAGCCATCATGTAAGCTAGAGAGCTAGAAAAGAGAGTAGCTTTAATTTGACTTGTCTTAACTCACGAAATTGATTGTGGCTAAAACCGGATTTTGCATATCTACTGTAACAAACATATATTAACCAAGACATAAACATAGTCACAACAATAAACAACAACTTCAATATTCCCTCAAGGGGATTAGTGCTGCAGCAAGGGAGAACAACTCCCGAGATAGACAATATGTCTATTTCATTGCAGACAGACATAATGAAGGGCGTAAGGCCACAGGTCAGCGTATCAATATTTTCCATTACTATTACATATCCTGGCCTCCCCGCGCCCAAACTAGGCTTGACTCTAGTGTAGATAATAACAAATATCGTATACTTAAAATTTTAAACCATTCAGCCAAAACTAAAAAAAAAAAAAAGAGGAGGAGAAAACAAGTGTAGTGCCTCTGTTACAACTGCAGAACTCAACCCATTTGTTGACCCCCGGCTCCTTGTGGATTGGATCTCTCCTGGGAGGAATGGAATAATTCTGTGATTTGCTGGTCTTGTAGTGTCATGGGTGGTTTTGTGCATTGGGTCCTGGTGTGCCATCCGAAATCATTCATAGCGGGGAGTTTCTTCTGCTTTGGATCATGGAGGGTAGGTGTGGAGGTAGAATCTTGCAAGGCAGGAGATCTGCTTGTCAATTGATGCCAGAGTTGTTCAGTGTCTTCTAGGTTGTCCACCCTGTGTTGTCTGCCGTTTTTGTCTGTTATGATCAGGAAACAGGGATGGCCCCACCTGTACCTGTAGTCGTTCTTGCGTAGGAGCTGTGTTATTGGACGAAATAGTCTTCTCCTGTCTAGGATTTCAGGAGCCACATCTTGGAAGATGGAAATCTGTTGGCTCTCATAGTTTAGAGGGTTGGTAGAGGAGGAAAAGTCCCGTTAGCGCCTTTAGTTTAATATTGAAGGACTCAAACGCTATTACCACATCATGTGGTGGTTTATCTGGCGGAGGTTTCATACGGAGGCTACGATGGGCCCGTGCAATGTCTGATTTTTGTATATTGACATCAGAGTATTTCTCCATCCACCAAGTAATTTAAACTCCACCATATTATTTTCCCCTGCCCCCTCACGAAGGTTGTGTAATCTCAGGTTGTTCCTACGACTACGGGATTGTAAGTCAAGGACCTGGTCTTTAAGTTTAAACACCATTTCAGTTAGTTCTTCCACCTCAGACTGAGCTTCAGTAGCCCTGTCAAGTGCTGCAGAAGCCGTTTCTTTCACTTCTGTTATGGCGTTGTTAATGAGGTCTAATTTCTGAGCAAAGTGTGAGTAGTGTTCATTTAATTCTTGTTTAATAGTTGCTTGCACTTGTTTGATTAGTTCAGAGGCTTCAATAGAGGTCTTACCCTGTTGTTTTTGGAGAGAGGAGGCCTCCTGGGGTTCCCGTGCAGGCCCTTGATTCAGCTCTGTTGAGCGCGTCTCCATTTTGTTTGTCTGTTTAGCGGTCGCCGCTCACTCCATTTTTCGGCTTTTCTGGGTTGAGCCCCACATTTTAACTTTTCTTCCCCTTGGGGGGGATCGGAAGCCTTTCCCCCGGCTTCCTAACCAGTTTAAAGTTAATATTTGTCTCTATTTCCTTCTTTATTTGTTTAGTTTATGCGGGGGGGGGGGGCAGCGGAGTGCCGCGGTTTGAGCTGCTGCCTCTCTGCCCGCGCATGCGCCCTCCTTTTCCTCCCTTCAATTGTACTTTCCTGAGTCCTGATTTTTACAGGTCTCAAGCTGTTACAGAGTATAAATCCATTTTCATTTTTGGGGTGTGACTCAAAAATTAGCTCTATGAACTGAACCAAGGGCAGTTTGGTTCCAGTTTGAACCAAACTCCTAAATTTCACCTTGTGTACTTCCCTGGTGCAGAGCTGTGCTGTGTGTGAAAAATCCACCATCCAAAGTGGCAACCGTGGTGGTCAGTTTGTGTTCCTCGTGGAAGCTGCCCCACTCTTCTAAACCTGCCCCCTCTTGAAAATATAGATGATATTGGAAAGGCACTACTTTTCTGGCCATGGCAAGGGGGGGAAAAAGAATTTTGCTGAGTACTTCAACGAAGAAACCATGATAGCTTAGTCTCTTTTTCCTTAGGGATGCCCATTGCTACTAACAGCCTTTTTGTACCTTCACTGAAATGCACTGAGTTTTGGTTGAACATAGTTAGATATTGAAATAAATAGGGTAGTGTGGCAAATAGGAGAAAAGCCAGCAATTGATTTTACCCAGCGTCCTAAGTAAAAGATAAATGAAGAGTCTCCCATTTCCACTGGGAAATAACATTTGGTTTCGTTAACTGTCATCTTATACGGAATCATCTTAATTAGCAAGAAAGCAAAATTGCTTTCGGTTTCACCCTGTTATTGTCCATTAGAGACAGTTACGTGTGCTTCTATCTTATGGCTTCCAGAACGTCATTAAATGTGTTTCCATTAGGGGTGTGCATGAATGTTTTCTTTGCATTCAAATTCGAGTTGAATTGAATTTCCAAAAATCTGATTCGATTAGAATATTAAAAATCCGAATATCCGAAAATCCTACTCGAATCCACATCATTCAAATCCGTATTTTTGATGTTTGCTTCGTATTTAAAGATACAAACGTCGACAACATTTGTATCTCTTATATGAATCTGTGTGCATCCTGTATGCATCCCATATGCATTCTGTATTATAAGCACAAATACGGATAATTTTCACGCAAATTCGTATGCAATACATACGAATCTGTACATTCAAATCATTTGAATATTCATATCGGATTTTCAGAAATCTGAAATCCGTTCAGATGTCAATATTCAAATGATATTAAATCTGATTTGAATTCGAATGTCGATATTTGTAGGATTCGAATCAGATGTTTGAATTTTTGAATATTTGTGTACATCCCTAGTTTCCATAGGGGAAAAAAGTTATCCTGTTTCTGGACAGTAGAGGGCAGTAGCTAATAAATGCTTACTTAGGTGTGTGTTTTTTTCCGATGCAGCTTCAAAAACATTCCAGTGTAATAGTGCCAGGCGCTTTCGCACTGTTAAAATTGCAAAATTGGAAGTGCTCGCCGGTGGCTGCGACTTTTAAAGTGATGTTTCTCCACTCCTACAATGTACAGCAAATGATCGAATCAACTCTCCGTGGTGTTATAATTTTTTATTTTTTAATGTTGGAAGTTATTGCCTCGCAAGTTTACAAGCGACACATCTTTAGTGCCTTCCAGGTAAAATAATACACTGGATGATTAAACTGTATCATGGAAACCAATGAACTCTCATTAGGGAATCCTATAGAGATGATGGGCAGAGTATACTAAGTTCTGTATTAGAAATTTACCTGGAGGTGGCTCACTTTAAAATGTATTCTCTTCCTATGACGACGCTCTTCTGATGACTTCCCAGAGCCATTAGCACAGCCATTGTACATCTCTTTATGAGAAACACACATTGTTGACTGACCACTTGCAACAGGGAGATAGGGCAGATAAGTGAGGCAGTAACAAATCACCTTTCATCTGCTTCTACTTTGCTACATGGAGCTGTGATTTTTCAATAGCTTACTCACCCTCCCTGCATGGTCTATCAGTCATCTATACTTGACTCCTTCCAAAGAAGCCAAGGAGATTACCATATTACCTTTTTTTTTCTTTTGTCCCGATAATTTTATGGGGTATATGTGAAGAAAATACTTTCACTTCCTTTTGGGTGGTGGCGTAATTAGAACCACAAATAATTTTCTGCACTCTGAAGATCAACGTGCTTCTGTCACAAGGTTTTTTAGGAGCGGAATTCATGTTGGCAAACGAAGGAAGTCTAACCTCCAGGGGATACGTATAGGTAAAGCAAGGAAATTTGGGGGGCTTTAATAGGTATTAGAAACCAGAAATAGCCTTTAAATTCTTGCATTGAAGCTGAAATTCATGCAATGTAAGCCCATAGGATTTTCATGGCCATATTTATGGACCATCATCCATTGCTCAGTGAATTAGCTGAATGGGAAATTGCTCCATCTTCAAATGAATAGCGCAGCTTAGAGGGACGATGTGAAATTTCCATAGACTGGGTGTTTTTGTATTTTATGAGCCCGGTTAATAGACTGAAAAGTTTTCCTGGCTAATCAAAACCCCTGGTTGGTTCTAGCATGGTACTTCCAGTACTCTTGGAGCTCTAAAGCAAGAGGAGTTGTGTAAAATGAAACCAACATCCCAGAAGCACAATCTCTAGTCGCTTTGATTGTCTGCTTGCTCCAGTAAACCATGGCTTTTGGGCACACACACAGCCTTCATAAGATAAATGAACACGAACTGAATCAGTAGCTTGTGTCCTTCAAATGGAGTATTCTGGGAAAAGCAGAATATGTTTACAATGAGGATTCTGTAAAGAAATACCTTTTTGATGCACGCTACAGAGTTTGGTTTTTTTTAATGCATTCACTTGGGATGTTTTTCCACTGTCACGAAAAGTACCCATTAAGTACCCATTAATGGGTACGAAATGGCATTTTTGTACCCATTAATGGGTACTTAATGGGTACTTCTAGTGACAGTGGAAAAACACCCTTGGATGTGCAATTGCTCCTTTATTTGCAAGAAGCAGCGAGGCTATTCCTTCCAGTTCTGCTGTCTATTTGTGGCCCTTTAATGCACATGCAACGTATCCCTTTGTGCTCTTAGGAACGTCCCCAGTTTACGGGAGCCAAATCTGCAGAATTTACAGGTGGAAATAAGACCGCGTTTGTACTCGTGAAACTGTGGAAAAAGAAACTGTGGGTAGAGAAAAAATTTGTTTCTCTGTCACACAACACAAGAACCACTCTATGAAGCAGATGGGTTGCAGATTTAGGGCTGACAAGGGAAGTATTTTTTCACCCAGAAGGTCATTGGTCTGTGGAATTTGCCACCAGAAGAGGTGGTGACAGCAGCCAGCCTAGATGATCTTAAGGAAGGGTTAGACAAATTCATGGAGGACGGGTGTATCAGTGGCTACTAGAATGGAAGCCTAATACTGCCTCTGGGTTGGGAGACAGGCAAGATGTCTCTAAAGGCCATTTGCAGGAACTGGAGAGCAGGCGAAGGTTCTCCTTTTGGTTCTGCTCAAGGTTCTTTTGCTTGAGATCCCATAAGCGATTGGTGGGCCACCTCGTGAGATGGGATGCTGGACTGGATGGTCTGTGTCTTATGCATTCTCTTCATAGGGCAAAACCTATGGCAATTTTGCATGGGCCTGGTATACTAAACCAGCGAGAATACTACAAGCCTACTTTCCACGTGCTGAGGTAGTCCAAGGATGCCCTGTCCTCTTAGATCCTGCCTCTTAGACCTTCCACTGGTGGCAGAGTCTCCCTTAGGCCACACAGGTGTGCAGACAGGAGAACCCTTCTAGTATACTTGATAGTACGGCATACTGGTGGCGAGTGCAAAATCGCCCTCAAACTCAGCCAACTGTTTTCCCCTCAGCCTCTGTACACTCCATTAGGCATGTGCACAGATATTCATAGGCATTCAAAATCTGATCGAGTGTGCCAAATTTTGACATTTGAACTTGAATCGAATGTCCCAAAATTTGAATGTAAACATTCAAATTGAATTTTGGATTTATCCGTTCAAATTATCCGGACGTTCGTATATGTATGGGTTCATACACAATGTGTACTTGAAGATACAGATCTTTCCCGCAGCCATACACATTTGTACAGATCTGGATGGGACGAAAACGGGTTGCATATGGGATAACTGCGGGATGCATATAGACGTGTACAGAAGCATATGGATATGTACGGACACGCACGGATGTGGGAAAGATGCATACATGCACGTACAAATGTTGTTGGCATTCGCGTGTGCAGATTTGAATCAAAAATTCGAACAAATAGATTAGAATTTGGTAAATACGAATCGAATCTTGTTAAATTCAAATTTAAAAGATTCAAATCGGATTTTCAGGTATTCGATTCGATTCAGATAGAATGTCAAAAAATCATTTGTGCACATCCCTACATTTCATTTGCCTTGAGTCTACTTTACCAGGCCTTGCAGAAGTCCTTATCAGAATCCTGGCAACTGGCTCACTTTGCAGCCAAGCTGAGGTTTGGGAGCAGCAACCTGGGCTGAATTCACACTTGGACCATTGCATACCAGAGGCTCAGCCCTGCCTTCTTCAACAGACTGCTAATTTTGAAAATGTGCATTTACCCAATATTTGAGACTCTGTCTCTTAAGGGTGAGGAGGGGAGGGGAGAACCAAAAATAACGTGGAAAGCTCTTTCAGATGGTTTCCTTCTGTTGGATTTTTTTTTTCTTTTCAAGTGGGATCCTATGAGAAGACCTGTCAGGCTGCCTTGAATTAGAAACAGCCCTGAGTGTGGAAATGGGAA
Organism: Aspidoscelis tigris stejnegeri; assembly: GCA_023333525.1. NCBI lineage: Eukaryota > Metazoa > Chordata > Lepidosauria > Squamata > Teiidae > Aspidoscelis > Aspidoscelis tigris. The sequence continues at coordinate 3,059,024 of JALMGA010000022.1, read as the reverse complement.
GAGATTGCGTTATCTTCAGCAATGTTCATGGGCCAATAAAATATAATTTAATTTGTTTTTCAATAAAACCCCTTGGTCATCACTCACTGGGGCAAGGTTAAGTTAATTATTCAGAGCGGTTATGGAGTTCAGGTATCGATTCTCCTTCCCTCCCCTTGCCACCATTTCTACCTCCTTGGGAAAAAAAAACCAACAGCCCCGCACCATCCTTTAATACATGCAAAATGTCTGGAGGTGAGAAGGAGTCACGGAAGCGGTTCGTCTCGTAACATGCTAATCATTGTTTCAGCCAAAGGAAAACAGCAAGGCTGCCTTGCCATTTTATTACCAGATTTGCTCCCAGTGGGGCATCGCAGAAAATATTTTCAAAACCCTTACGAGCCTATGATCAGCAAATAACATTAGTCACACCGTCAGACTGTGGCTGGAATTTTTAAGTTGCTGCCACAAGGGCTGGAAATGTCAAACCCTGTTGTAGGGAAGGCAGGCTAAGAAGACTAGGATGCTTTTAGCCAAGTCTGACTATGCACACATCATGGGGCAGGATTTTTTATTTTTTGTTTTTTTACGATTTCAGAGCTTTCCCCATTTAACAGCTGCCTGCTGCTCTTTTTAACAGGAAGGGTTTGGTTGAATCAGGGGTGGCTTGCATGAGGAAAGGGCTTTGCAGCATAGCTGTGAAATGTGGTCCTCCTCTGTTCTAATTTTATGTGCCCCTCCCAATAAAAAAAGTGCACACTAGTATTTCACTTGCATCCCATGAGCTTCTTCCAACAGTGAGTCTCATACCTGCACTTTGGAGCCGGTTTGGTCTAGTGGTTGGGGAGCCAGACTGTTATCAGGGAATGCCAGGTTTGATTCTGCACTCCTCCATGAAGCCAGCTGGGTGACCTTGGGCTGGTCATTGTTCTCTTCTGAGTTCTCACAATACCACCCACCTCACAGGGTGTTCTGTTGTGGGGAGAAGAACAGAAGGTTTGTCAGCCGCTTTGAGTCCCCTTGAATGGGTGAGAAAAGCAGGATAGAAAAGCCAACTCTTCTTCTTTCCCAACCACAGGCAGAGAAGGTATCTGTGGTAGATTGGACTCCCAGGCCACCATTAAACAAACAAACAACAAACAAACAGTAATACGTAAACAACGGGCTCAGCAGCCAGCTAAATGCATTGGAATGCTCCTGCCCTCCCCTATCCCATAATCTGGACTTGCACTATTAGGATTCTATCCATTCGTGCCTGCTTGCAATTAACTGGCTTTTGTCTTCTTCCAAAATGACAACTCAAAGTGACAAAGTTGTGCCTTCCTTGGGGCTTGCTTATTTATAACATTTGAATCCCAGGCTTCATTGGGAGATTCCCTTGTGGGTTACAACATGTGATGAAACCAGCCCTCAAACATTTAAAATATAACCCATCCAAATCTCCCTCCCACACTCAGAGGAGCTAGGGCTCAAAGGCTCAGGTGTGAAGAGGTAAAATCCCCGCTGCATCAGGCCACAGCCCATCTAGTCCATTGTCCCGTCTCTCGCAGTGGCCCATCAATTGCTTCTGGGCATCTCAGGCAGAAGTCAAAGGCAAAACCTTCTCCTGCTCTCAACTCCCTGCAAATGGCCTTTAGACTAGCCATCCTGTCTCTCTTTCCAACCTGAAGGCAGTTGCTAGGCATTCATTCAAGGAACCATTCATACACCTGTCCTCCATGAATTAGTCTAACCTCTTCTTAAACCTGGGCCCCAGAACACACATCTAGAGATTTTTAACCTAGTGGTGAAGAGAATCTCAGGAATGGTTTGGAGGCCTCTCTACACCAGGTTTCCCAAACCTGTGACCTCCCACTTCCACTAACTTTAGTGACAATGAGAATCTTAAACCCTTTGGAGGCTATGGGTTTTGGGAAGATGTGCCTGAGCTATCTCATTTATCTTCAGCCTTTCTAGATGTATCGATGCTCTGAGGCGCTCCCTTCCTTGTCAAAAAATCTGAATTTTAAATGCTTCTTAAAACATCGGCCTTTCTGACAGCACAGAACATCCCTTTTTCCCTCCTTGCAGAAGCATGCTTCTGCCTGAGTCACAAAGAAACAGATTTTATTGATCTAGTTCATTTCAGTGTTGGATTATTACTGTGCAGCAGGTTGGCAGAACGGCTGGAAAGCCGCTTGAGCGTTGCCACGTCTGTGTTGATGAACTTGTCCAGGTCCTTTTGGCCCTCATTGCATATGTTTCAATTTGCAGGGGCTGCTGCAGGATGACCGCTCACTGACCCTTTCTGGAAGGAGCCCAGCTTCCCTCTCACTTTACCCATGTGCATTCTTTTCTTTAAGTTTGACCCACGGCCTGTTTCCAAAAATGCATACAGGTAATCTTCAGACTTAGTTCCTAGTGTCCTGTCTAAATGTTTGCCGCTGCAGAGGGGCGCTTGATGAGGTTGCTTTTGTAGAGGTGTTTCTGACCTTTGCTGAGCCTCCAATTTGTCTTCTAAATCGAAAAGCAATGCCGTTAGTGGAGCATCAGTCCAGCAGGGACAAAGCAGAATAGAGGCAGTGATATACTGCTTAGTTAATCTACTGCGCTGGTGTTTTGTGTGTAGCTGATTTGCTGGATTACGTTTGCTTGCCTATCTCTGCCTGCTTTTCAATCTTAGCTTAGTTAGGCTGGGTTAAGTTTTCTCCATGCAATTGGGCTTCACTGCATGGCCTTTGTGGGATTGTGGGCAGCTGCATATTCCTCTGCCATTCTGGCATATTGCAGATTGTGTGTCTCCTCCAACATTATTATGATTCAGCTTCTACTCTGTTTATGTTTGCAAAGCTGCTTTGGCAGTAGGGTGCCATGCCTCCAAATGGGAAGCAGGAAAATGGAATCTGTTTGGGCTACTAGGATCGACTGAGTCGAGAATGAGGAGGATGCTCAAAGAAGCCCACATTGTGTGGGAGGAGTGTGTTCTGTTGTTACAGAAGTACATAAGAGGAGTCATGCTGGGTCAGGCCCATCTAGTCCAGCATCCTGTCTTGCACGGCACTCCACCAATTGCTTCCGGTTATCACAAGGGAAAACCTTCACTTGCTCTCAATTCCCTGCAGATGGGTTTGAGAGGCATGCTGCCCGCCTCTCCAACCTGGAGGTCGGTAGTCAGATGTCCATTCTAGATAAAAATTGGAGGAGCCTTGCTGGATCAGGCCACAGTCTGTGTAGTCCAGCATCTTGTCTCACGCAGTGGCCCACCAAGTGCTTCTGGGCATCTCAAGCAGAAGACAAAAGCAAAGCCTTCACCTGTTCCCAGCTTCTGCAGATGGTCTTTAGAAGCATCCTAACTGTCCCTCCAACCCAGAAATGGTACCTAGGCACCCATTCTGTTAGCTGTTGATTCACCTGCCCTTCATGAATGTTACTGTAATAACATAAAAAGAGCCCTGCTGGATCAGGCCACATCCTGTCTAGTCCAACATCCTGTCCCTCACTGTGGTCCAGCAATTTCTTCTGAGCATCTCAAACAGAAGACAAAGGCAAAACCTTCACCTTTTCTCAATTCCCTGCAAATGGTGTTCGCATTCAATTTTTCATTTTCAAAAAGAAAAAAAACCTATTTTTTCCATTAAAAAGTCCCTTTCATGAGCAAAATCACAGAAAAGCATGGATGTTCTTGTCAAATGGTTTGCCACTGGGAGACTGGTTCAATTCAGTCACATTTTTGGCAATGCAAATGGTCTCATGTTGGCTTTGATGCAAAAATTTGCAAATGGGAATTATTTGATCAAATTTTCAAATGCATATCAAATTATATCTGTCTCTGGTTTCAAATCATACCCTTGCTTGCAGAGAAACAAAGCTCACAAGTAACAGAACTGTGAAGTATTGAGTGAAGAGGCTGGCCATGCCTCTCGAAGCTTTAGGGCCCTGTCTTTCCCAATCCTTTCCTGGGGTTACCAGGATTGAACTTTGGACCTTTGGCATGCAAACCAGGTACAGTCAAAACCCCATATCCACGGGGATAAGTTCTGGCTCCTCCTATGGATACGTGAAACCACAGATAATTGCGAACACCACCGCTGGCTTCCAAAAGCCGCCGCCATCCGAAGCTGCCTGCTGAAGCTGCCGCAAGCTCAAGTCACTGCCAGTGCCAACCAAAGGCACCTGCCTGCCTTGTTTTGGCCACCTGCTGGCGGAGACGATGGGGCCTTGCGGCGAGCTGGCAGGGCCTTACGCTGGCAGCGGTGAGACCTTGCGGTGGTGGAGTCTTACAGCAGCAGGATCCTGTTTCTGGCACGTGGCATGTGGCCTCAGTTTGCAGCGGTGGGCGCAAATTCTGCCATGCCCCCAGCAACAGCAGGCAACCTCAACCAATGCCAAGCGGCAGCAACGGGGAGCTGGCAGCAGTGGTGTGGCAGGAATGGTATGGGGGAAGCGCGGGGGGGGGGGGGCTGATTGGTAGCCATGGATAACTGAAACAGCGGTTACCAAATCAGTGGATACAGGGGTCCGACTGTATTTCATCACGAAGCTATGTCCCTTTCAGCTGTCCAAGGACCAGGTGGTAAGGGCTGTCTTCTGCAAGCAGGGAATATAGTCTGTATGCATAACACCAGTCAGCTGCATAAGCTTTGTAATCACTTGGGAATGTGATTGCTCTGAGGAAAGGGCTTTTTAATATATCGATTTCACCCATTCTGTAAGTGTGTGCGTGCAGAACCATGCAGAAGTGTTTGCGCGTCCCATTTCTGCCTTACGAAGGGCTGCCTTTTGCAAATACGGGTTTCAGGTTTCGAAGCCATAATCGGATAATCTTTTTATGGCGCTGAATTATATCACAGGAAATTGCTTCAATGGAATGATTTCTCCTGCTTCCCTTTCTCTGCCCCTGCATTAAGAAGTTACATAAATCTTAACACAGCTGAGCTTATGCAGCTATTTTTAGGGTTCTGTATAATTTATTTTGAGGAGACTGTTTGCACTGCTCTCCGAAGGCACCTTTGAAATCCAGACATTCTCAAATCGGTGATATGGCTTTAAATCCCCCCCTCCCACTCTCTAGTTACATTATTATTTTATCTACACCATTGTTTGCTTCTAAATTGGTTATTGGAAACGGTGGTTTGAAAGGCATGTCCAATTCAAACCTGGCCTTGCGGGACGAACCACTGGAACCCTAGCGAATAAAGCCTTAAATATGACCCAAAATAAGAGAGGGCAGAGAGGAAACAAAACAAGCTCGGACATTAATGGCAGTAGTATAGGCTAGCATGTAGGCGCCCAGATATTGTGGAACTACAACTTCTATCAGGCCTTGCCGTTGGTTGTCTCCCATAGATTGCCCCAGTGTGCTCATTGGTCTGGTATACCATTCAGAATCACCCTATAGTTCAACAGCGTCTGGAGGGCTTCATGTTGGGTACTCTAGACTTAAGTGTTGGGTCATCTCAGCAGAGTTGATGGGAAAACCCTGATCTTTCACCTTTCCTTTGTTCTGTAAACTGGTGCAGAAGAAGAAGAAGAGTTGGCTTTTATACCCCGTTTTTCTAGCGCATTTAAGCGGCTCAAAAACCTTCTGTTCTCCCCACAAAACAGACATCCTGTGAGCCAGGTGGGGCTGCGGGAGCTCAGAAAGGGAGCCATGACTAGCCCAAGGTTACCCAGCTGGCTTAGTGCAGGAGTGCAGAAATAAACCTGGTGACCACCGGATAAGAGCATGGCACTTTTCAGCCATAATAGGAGACCCAAGACCAATTGATCTGTCTAAACAGAGTGTGAATAAAAACAATATAGCAGATAAGAAGCAACTCCTTGGGGCTGAAGGGAGGTCAAGTCCCTGAAAGATCCTGTTTGTTTACAGAATGGAGGGAGGATAGAATAAAAAGTGGCCCAACCCTGTTGAAAAGGACGCTAGTTTGTTATCGGGAGGAACAGTGATAGATTGCCCAAATTAACATACTTTTTTTCAAGATCGTTGGTTCATCTGTAGACTACTGAATGCCTTAGCGGGCTGCCGATTATATGCAAAATATCATGGGGATTTATGCTTTTCAAATACTGTATAAAGTCTCTCTTTTTATCTTTCTCTGGTTTTTGTATACTGCTTTTCCGAGGTATTCAAGGCATTTTTACATCATCATAAAAACAAGCATAAATTATAGTATGTACAGACACAGTATAGACACCATACAAATATACAAAAAAGAGCTAAAAATACAGCTCAAAAGGATACAAGTTAAAGCATTACATCGGTGTTATATAATTGCAGCTAAGAATCCAGGTATCTCTCACCTGTGAAGCACTACCTGCTGAATGGTAGAACTAGAAAGCCAGAGAAAAGTTCAGATAGGGCAAACCTTTCCCACCTGACTGAAATATCTGGAAGACTGAGGTTTTCTATATTTGCCTAAAACCACCTGCCCCCCTCTTGCTCCATAGGACTGAGACTTCCCACTCTGAAGATCAGTGCATTGCTAACTGTGGCTCCCATTAGAGTTTAAGAGATCGTAAGAACCTAAGAGGAGCCCTGCTGGATCAGGCCACAGCCCATCTAGTCCAGCATTCTGTCTCACATGGTGGCCCACCAATTGCTTCTGGACAAGTCAGGCAGAAGGACAAAGGCAGAACCTTAAACTGCTCTCAAATCTCCATAGATGGCCTTTAAAAGCATTCTGCTGTCTTCCCGAGAAGCCACAGCAAATACCAAAAAGCTTTCTTCCTATAGGACAGTTTAGGGTGGGAACTGGGCTAACCTTTCTTGGGATTGATCCCATCTCTCTTTCTTGGAGTCAAAAGGGCATACAGGATTGGCAAAATGTAGCTTCCTATATTTCATATTAGGCAGTGATTGTCCCCATGAAATGAGTGGAAGGGTACGGCAAAAGCAAACCTGGACAGCACACTAAAAAGCAGCGGCATCATGTTGCAGGCTGAGGACCATATAGTGAAAGCCATGATCTTCCCAGTAGTAACATACGGCCATGACAGTTGGACCAGAAGGAAGACTTGAGTGCCAAAGAATCTCCCCTTTCAAATTGTGGTGCTGAAGAAGACTTTTGGGAATCCCTTGGGCCCCAAGAAGATCAAATCCATGCGTACTCAAGGAAATCAACCCTGACTCTTCACTGGAAGGACAAATCCTGAAGCTGGAGCTCCAATACTTAATGGCCACCTAAAGAGAGGAGAAAGTTAATTGGAAAAGGCCTTGTTGGATAGATTGTGCCAAGGAGGCAGTGAACATGAGCTTGGGCTTCCTAGTTTGTGGTGCATAAGACCAAACAAGAATGCTTTGAAACACGAAGTTTGCTCAGTAGGTGCCATCTCCCCCCTCCCCCCCCCAGGGGCACCAAGGAGGTTTCAGCTGCTCACTCAGCCTCGCTGTGCTAAATACCTTCTGTACTCCTCATCGTTGATTTCAAAGTGCAGCTTCCCCTTCTAAAATCTTGGCGTACTTCACGGTAAAAACAGATTAAAAACAACCATAACGCTCAAAAACATAAGGCCAAGCAGCGGGTGGGAGCAGAGAAACCATTCCCATGGAGAAGTCCTGGGGTGGAAAACAGAACTTCTTCAGTGGTCTTCTAGAGGATGTAATTGGAGGCCTCCCACAAATCTTGAACCGGAGAGTGTTCCAAAATGTAGGTGCCACCCCAGGGAGCTCAAGACTGGCTAGCAACAAAATGTAAATACAAGTAATTTTCAAAACATCTCAGGCATACAGAGTCAAGGTTAACCGAGAAACAAAATTGGGTAATTCAAACTCTGCATCCTGCTGTCAAGAACTTCAAAGAAGAGTAGTTGTGTTTAGAAAGGAACAAAATGCTTTCTTATCCCATGCAGGTGGCAGAGACATTGAGGATGTATAGAGGTGGTCTGATCAGAGGGGTGAGGCACCTAGGTCCACCTCCAATATGGACCTGCCTTCCTAGAGCACAGTAGAACTGTGTGCTTGTGTGTCTGTGTCCACATATGGGCCCCACATGTTGTTCGTAATGACTACGGGGCCATCTAGACCAGTGGTTCTCAAATGGATGTTCCCAAACAGCAGGTCCCAGAATGGAATGCTGGGAGTTGGTGTTGAGAAACATATGGAAGACCACAGTGTGAGGACCAGGCAGGGATGTGCTGATATGATCAGAAGTGGATTTTCATGATAGTTCTGACCCACAGTTACGATGCACCCACATCCCATCCCATTTCCATTGTAGGTAATTAACCATTATCCAGGGGTCCAAGCAATGAAATTTCTTAGAGAAGGAATTTTCTGAAAGTTGACAGACAGGTACACTCACAGACCATTCATTTCCATTCCAGTTGCATACGCCACATAGAGACACAATGCTACTTTCTGTGGATATTACTTCTGAGATCAACTTCCCAATTTTTTTTCTGGAAATGCTTCCAGAGTGACCTTCATCTATATGATGATGCATCTAGAGCAGTGATGGCGAACCTTTTGAGCTCGGTGTGTCAAAATTCGCAAGAAAACCTAACTAAACTCGGGTGCTGTGTCACTTCTAGAAATATCCATAATTTTGTGATTTGTTGCTCTAGTAAAAAAGTTATATTTTTGATATATGCATTTTATTAAAAGCAAAAACAAATAATTCTTTACATTAGTGACTTTTGTTGCTAAATCTTCAATTGAAAGTTGGTATTTCATACACTTCAAGAACAAGCAAGCAATACACATCCAGGTGCCAGGGTGACCAGGTGTGTCACCCAAAAGGGCTTGGCGTGTCACCTGTGACACACGTGTCATAGGTTGGCCATCACCGATCTAGAGGTAATGCAGTAAGAGGACTCACCACACTACCTTTGTAGTGCCACAGTTTATAATGTCATCAGCATAACATAGAACCATGGGGGATGTGCACATTGTTTTTGTATTTGATTCATATCGAATTGAATGCAAGAAAATTCATATTTGCTTGAATAGATCCCCTTCATAAGAACATAAGAGGAGTCCTGCTGGATCAGGCCACAGCCCATCTAGTCCAGTGTCCTGTTGCACACGGTGGCCCACCAAATGCTCATGGGGATCTCAAGCTAACACAAGGACAAACCTTTCCCTGCTCTTGAATCCCAGCAAGTGGCCTTAGAAGCATCCTGCTTCTGCCCCCCACCCCTACCCCCCAGCCTGAAAGATGGACCTAGGCATCCATTCTAGTAGCCATTGATACATCTGTTGTCCATAAATTTGTCTAACCCTACCTTAAAGCCATCTAGATTCGTAGCTGTTACCACCTCTTCCGGCAGCAAATTCCATAAACCGCTGATCCTCTGGGTGAATAAATGCTTCCCTTGTCTGATCTCACTCTCCTATCCATCAGCTTCATAGAATGACCCCTGGTTCTAGTGTTGTGTGACACAGAAAATAAATATTCTCTATCCACCTTTTCTATAGCATGCATAATTTTATATACTTCAATCAGGTCCCTTCTTAAATGCCGTCTCTCCAGACTGAAGAGGCCTAGATGCTGCAGCCTGGTTTCATAAGGGAGGTGTTCCAGACTCTTAATCATTCTGGTTGCCCTTTTCTAATGTGGTAGGATTCATATTCAATATGAATGTTCAATCCCATGTGAATCCCATACTGAGCTTCATATGAATATAGCTATGAATATTCATGCACATCCCTATTACATACTGCCTAATCTACAGGCTCCCACATGACCTTTCTCCATCATAGACTTGAGTTTCGGGGGCAATAATATTTTTTTCTTGTTCAAGAAGCCTTTGCACAGTGGTACATGCCAAGCCTTGCTACAGACCTGTGGTTGGTTTCATTTAAAACAAATAATCTTTGTTGAACATTCCTCACTTGGGGCAAATGCACTTTTTCTGTTCTTATCCCACAGGCTTATCCTAGCAGCTAACAGAGATGAATTTTACCACAGACCTTCAAAGTCAGCTGACTTCTGGGACAGCAGCAATGAGATCCTCAGTGGTATGTAGAAGTTGGACTGTTGCAACATCGTGCTTAGAGAATCAAAGTAGAACCTAAGAGCCCCCAGTTCAAATCTCTATTCAGCTCTGGAAGCTTGGGCCAGTCACTGCCTCTCTCCTATAACAGGATTGTTGTGAGGAGAAAATGGAGGTGAAGACAAGCATGTATGCTAATTTGAGTGTTCTGGGGGGGGGGAGGCATGTTCTAAAAGCCATAAACAAACTTTAGTTCAGCATTTGAATCTGGCTTCCTCTAAGTTCAGCCTTTCCAAATGCTCTTACATGCCCACTTCTCATTGGCCCCCACTAGCATGGCCAATATGGAGTCTGGTGGTGGAATGATACACAGATGACACCAGAAAGGACAGGATCAGGGAATGATGCTCTGATAACTGCCCCTGTGCTTCTGGCTGAAGAGAATATCTACTGATAGGTAGGTAGATCACATAGATATGAATGTAGGTAGGTGTACAGACATTAAGATTTGCAGGGAAGGCCCTCCTGGTTGTCCCACTGCCTTCAGCAGTGAGGTGAGTGGCCACCCGGGAGAGGACTTTCTCAGTAACGGTCCCCGGGCTATGGAATAGTCTCCCTCTTGAGGTGTGTCAGGCTCCTTCTCTATTTATGTTCAGGAAGGAGGTAAAGATGCATCTCTTTGCTCTGGCCTTTGGCTAAAGGTTGGTCATGTTTCCTCCACAGTGAATGTCATAGTTTTAGTTGACATGATTCTGTTTTTAACATGTTGGATTTTAAATGTTGGCGTGGTTTTACTGTTTTAATATATATTGTTTTTTGATATGTCGGATTTTAGAGGTTGTTACCCAGCCTGAGACCTTTGGGTATAGGATGGGATAGAAATATAAATAAAAAATAAATAAATAGGTGGGTGGGTGGATGGATGGATGGATATGTAGTCAGGGAGAGATTGGTGGGATGGATAGGTAGATGGATGAATAGGTGGTGGATGGGTAGATGGATAGATACATAGTCAGATATAGGTAGATAGGTAGGCAATTCTATCCTGGCTCTTCTCCAAAGAGCCCAAGATGACATATGCTACTCCTAGTCCATCACAAGAACTTTATGAGGTTGCCCTTAGACTGAGAACCCATGTCTGAGTTCCCATAGCTGCCTGAGGATTTGGACTGAAGGGCTCCCAGATTCTAGCCGGGTCCTCTAGCCATCCCATCAGCATTGGCTGTGATGCTGGCTTTTCAGGCGGTCTTCAAAGAACAAAAACACCTTTTCCTTAAGAGCTCCTTGCGTTGCTTGCCTTCTAGCATGTTGCCTTTCACGGCTTACACAGCGATGTTTTAATTCGACACTCGAAATCAAGTGATTTGAGCCCCAGTTAAAGCATGATAGAAATGGATGGCCATCTCCTGTAAGTGCAGCGCAACCACCTATTATTCAAATGGATGGATTTGGCAGGGAGTCCAGAAAACGGCACTTTCGGAGTATTTTCTGTGAGCTTGGCTTTATCTCTGGTGATTTGCCCATGGATCAAGTGACTTTAAAATTGCTAAAACAACTTTGGACTCAAGGAAGGAGAGATCCTTGAAAGGCATCATTCATGCTGCTTTATCTGTTCACGGTATACTGACCGATGACTTAAAAAATACTGTCCAATTTATCTTGCCTTACTGGCCTCCTGCCCGTTAACTTTTTAAGACATTAGTCTGCCTGTTGCCTGCATAAGTCCTCTAAAAGAATATCTTTTTCTACCTAACCCAACTGAACTACAGTCCTTGCGATAAAACATAAATAAGAATGAGATGTAGGCAGGCCAAAGCGTAGCTGGAAGAGAAAAAACACAAGCATTTGACTGTGCAAAGATTTTTCTCTTACACTTGATGTTGTTGACACTGGTAGGCAGAACGGGGAATAAATCACTCTTTCTTCACAGCAGCTCCAAAGCTTTCCTGAAAAGGTTTTCCCTTTCCTCTAGCTCTTCCCAGATGTGCACCCCCACTTTTATCCAGATGTACAACAAAGATGAAAAATTCATAACTTTGATGCTGCAGCCTGAATCTTAGCAGCATGCCAGCCTGGAGCTGAAAATAGATGGAACGCTGCATTCCGGACGGGCTGCAGGTCTTTCCAAGCCCCCCCCCCCCCCGCCGCCTGTGGTTCTTCAAATAATTATACAGCAAGAGCATCCTGAATGTATATTCTCAAAATCTTCCTAGCCTCAGAGACACCCAGGGTAGCCATTTTGGCTGTGCACTCCTGTGTGCTACTGAAATTGTGTTTCCCTTGTAGTCTGGGAAAAGGAGACGTGACCTATGGACGCCTCCATGATTCAGCCTGTCCCACGTTGGTACACCGATAATCCCATCCATGACGTCCACGACTACCGGTAATCTAAATCTAGGGTCTCCTGATCTGGATTATTTATTTTGTTTGAATTTTTATCTCACCCTATACCCCAAGGTCTCAGGGCAGGTTAGAACATTAAAAGCCAATGGACATATAAAATGAACATATCTGAACCATATCAGTGGCTGAATGTGGAGAGGAAAAGCCATTTCCTTGTTTAGCCAACAGGGCAGAGAGGCCCACCTTCACAGCTCTCCTGAACGCACAAAGTGAAGGTGCCTGATGCCCTCAGGAGGGGGACTGTTCCACAGTCTGGGAGCCAGCACTGAAAAGGCCCTATCCCTCCCCTGCAGATCCTAGGGCATGGGCAGGATTATATGGAAGCAGGCATTCCTTTAGATATTTTGGGCCCAAGTCATTTAGGTCCTTATAGGTTAGAGTTAGCACCTTGAATTAGGCTCGGTAGCGAATCAGCAGCCAGTGTAGCTCTTTTAAGACAAATGTTATGTTCATCCGGCCAGCTGTTCCGGCCAGCAGTCCAGCACCCTTTGTGATGTGCCAGCTTGCAGACCTCTGGGGCACTGGACTAAACTTTGCAGTCCTCTGTTCCAGATCTCAGACCAGTGCAGCAAGGCACAAAGTTTTTGAACAAAGCAAAGCAAAAACGAAGGCAGCTCCCGAGCAAAAGACCAAAGAGATAATTCATGATTTTTCTTTCATCGTTGCAACAGGTTTGGATATGGAAGAAGGTAAAGAGGGAGGAACGTGGCTTGGCATAAACCGGAAGGGCAAAATCGCAGCCCTGACAAACTACATGCAACCAAAGATAGACAAGAATGCCAAAGGAAGAGGTACATTGGGAAACTGGAGGTTGCGCATGCCAGGATGCAGTGTAAACTGCAGCGCTTAATATGGCTGATATGGATTTTGGCACGTCTGTTTTTAGTTTTGTCCTTCTATCTGTGTGATCTTTTGGACTGCTTCCAAAGCCAGAATAACTTGCCTCTTGTCAGGCTGGCAAAGAATAACCACGAGACTCTTCCTTTAAAAAGATGAACAGTGATTTATTTCAGCTCAGCGTAAAGGCATGTCTTGTTGGAAGCAACTTTGAACAGAAAGCCCAGCATATTTATATGTTTTATAGCTGGGCGGGGTTTGGCCTCCAATCAATCAACAATAACTATTTTTCAAAACTCAGTTTAAACTTGGAGCCAAAATGTATCACTCAACCCCAGCAGGGAGGGGGGAGTCAACTGTCACTTCTAAAACAACAGGCAGCCATAATATACATATACACAGAATCGCCTAGGTGGCAGAGATCTTACATTCAAATATTATGTCAGGCAGCTAGCCCTGCCTGACACCTCTCCTTTATGAAGGCAGGGCCTTTTTCTCCTCTCTTCCACAAACCCATAAGGAGAGGAGGAGCTATCTTATACAAAGGCAAACCGTTTGCTCGGTTTCCCCTCGTGACAAATATCTGAGTTGTCTGGATTCTCCAAGCTGAGTGCTCCAGTTACAAGGAAGTGACATCTTCTGTGCAAAGGCACCCTTGTGATAGACCTACCTTTGTATGTGACTGGCCAGCTGTGTTCTTCATCTTCGTTTTCCTTGGCACTTGTTCTTTGACATGTTGATGTGCTGCTGTATTGCACATCACCAACTACAAGAAAGTTTGGTCTTCTGGTTAGTGTTGGTCTCTTGGTTTGATTCCACTCTCCTCCATGAAACCTGTGGGGTGACCTTGGACTGGTCACAGATCTCCTCCTGAGCTCTCACAGCCCCTCCTACCTCACAGGGTCCCTATATGGGGGAGAAGAGTAACCAGTGTCCTTTCTGTTCTTACCTGTGATTTGGAACAAAGGGCTGCATAGTCCACATTTGGATCTCACAGGTCTGCATTGGTGTCGATTTACATAACTCCACCCACTGCTGATACACTCTGTCTGTGCTTGATAGGGTATAATCCAAATCAGGGAGGCCCTAATTGGGATTTCCAGGAGATCTTGACCATGAAGTCAACTGGCAGACCAGCGTGGCTTTGTTCTGCACACCTCTGTTTCCCAAAGAACTGGCAGAACCACTGGGGTGGCGCATCAAAACACCCTGCCAAAATGGGTTTCCCAGTGTTTCTGAACCCAGCCCTGAAGCTCACCTGAGCTTTGGGGCTACAGCAGAGGCTGGTTGAGATGGTGTTATTCCAGACCATGTCTTTTCATGGTCCTACCCAGTGGGTCTGCTTAGTCCAAGCCCACTGATTTGGACCACAGGGTGGTGAGAAGAGAAAGCACTTGTTGGGTTGCTGGGAGTTCCATTTGCACTGAGTTTTTCATTTGCAGACATTTCACTGCCAGAGTAGGTCATAGAGGAGGAGAACTGGGTTTTATATCCTGCTTTTCTCACTCTTAAGGGGACTCAAAGCGGCTGACAAACCTTCCAGTTTCCACTCTCTATTCCTTCCTTTCCCAACCTTTCTCGCCAGGAGTGCTTATACTGAAGGCAACAGAAAATTAACCGGGGACATCTAATCCAGGACCCCTAGATCCCAGGACTCTAGGTGGGGTTGTTAATTGTAGGAGTACCCCTACCACCAAGGGACCCACATTTCACATCCTTAGCTCATAAGGACTGATACTGCTATCACAAAAGGTCATTTGACAGCCACAGACTACGTTCACACCTGTTTTAATCCAGCTTCAGGCCACTTTCAAAGTGAGAGAACGCATGAGCAAAGTGACAAGCTGATTTCTTTCAGCATTATCTAACTTACAAAATCCACCTTTGGGTTGAATAATGTGGAAGGAAAATGACTGTTCACTTTGCTGCCCTGTTCTTCCGCTCTGAAGGTGGACTGAAGCTGGATTAAATTCAGGTGTGAATGCAGCCACAGTGAAACCAGAGGCCCACTCTGCTGATCACAGAAACTTTCTGCTTCTCTCTTCTTCTTTCCCCTAGACACTACTCACGTTCTTTCAAGCTGAGCTTTGCAGCTGTGGGGTCTATTAACTTTGTTTTCAATTAAGGGAAAGCAGAGATGTTTGGGATATTGAATTTAATGCAGATTACGTTATTGCCCAGTTCTCCATTGCTGCTTTGGAATCACAGCACTTGCACAGCTTTCTACCTTGCAGAGGAGAACCGATCGATTAATTTTAGATTTAAGGGGCGTTAAGCCCTGAGAAGTGTTTTCAAGCAATCACTGAGAAATTTGGCCCAATCTTGCTTTTTTCAGAACGCCCCACAGAGGAGATACCAGAGTGGTTCAGTTTGTGAAAGGGGAGGGCTTTGTTCATCTACAAACTCGCATTAATTTCATCTTTCGAAATGTGTGCAGCATCTCCTGGGCTTAAATTAATGAAAGCGGTTTTGAAAGTTGGAGGGGTTTTGTTGCTGTTGTTGCTTTATGTTAAAAAGCAGAGCAGCTCCAGAAACGAAAAGCGCACCAAAATGCAAAACTAGGTTTCCAAACGCAGCTCTTTTGGGATCGTGTTGTTTTCACTTCCCGCTCTTGCCAGAAAATATTTGGAAGCCCATTGAAGCTGTCTTGCTTATTAAACTCCTGCGCTTGTAATTCTTACACCATGTTATATTGCCCTTGTGATAGTTTGGGATGATTATCCTGGCAGATAGCGGTATCATTTGAGATTGCTCTCCTGAGTACAGTGAATGATACCTGTAACAGTTCTGGGAAAGTACGGCTTGCTTGAAATATTCTGATGGAGTAGAAGGTGTATGCCTCGAAACCAGGCAGAAATTGTTTTCTTACCAAAAAAATAGAAGAGTCCCACAGCTCAGACAAACAGCCATATGGTTTGCAGCCAGCAGAAGTTGGGTTCAATCCCAGCCATATCCAAGATGGTAAGGGCTTGGAAGAAATTTCCCTTTTTCCACCCACAGTCAAAGATCCAGATCTTCAAGATCCAGATCTTTGAGATGGGGTCCTCCTGGAGATCCGGATCTAGGAGATACCTGAAGACCCCATTGTGGACACCTTTAATCAGGTCGACATGAAATCCAGATTTAAGGGCCTGAAGGACCCATTAACTCTGGATTTCCCCTGCTCTGGTGGGAACAGGGCCTTGCAGATGGGGCCTTCCATGGGGTCCAGGTGAGAACAGGGCCTTCCTGATTGGTACCAGTTAGGTACTAATCAGGTTCCTATTGGGGTCTTAGAAGGGTTCTAAGCCCTAGTGGAAAAAGGTCCCTAGAGAACTTCTGGTTTTTTGCACAGGCAGATAGAAGAAGTAGTTGGCTTTTATAACCTGCTTTGCTCACCCTTTTAAGGGGACTCAAAGAAGCTGACTTCTGTTCTTCTCCCCATAACAGATACCCTGTGAGGTCAGTGGGGCTGCTGTGAATGCTAAAAAAGAGAGCTGTGACTAAGCCATAGCTCACCCATGCATGTAGGAGTGTGGAATTGAATCGGGAGACTCCCAGAAAAAACCAAACTGGTTTACATGATATTTGGTTTAAACTAGGGGTTTCTAACTGCACCCTTCCAGATATTCCTGGCCTGCAATTCCCAGCATGCCCCTTCAACATTCCATGCCAGCCCCTGGGAATTCTGGGAGTGAAGTGTTGGAAGGTATAGTCAGAAAACTGTGGAAGATTGAATTTTGAGACTTCTGGCGTAAACACACACACATTCTCCAACAAGACTGGCAGAGCACTGGTTAAAATTTTATT
This sequence comes from Aspidoscelis tigris stejnegeri, assembly GCA_023333525.1. Lineage (NCBI taxonomy): Eukaryota > Metazoa > Chordata > Lepidosauria > Squamata > Teiidae > Aspidoscelis > Aspidoscelis tigris. The sequence goes on along the minus strand of JALMGA010000022.1, from coordinate 3,042,104 downwards.
TGGGTCAGCAAAATTATTATTGGGTCTTAATCTGTGAGACCACAGGGTATAGGCATACCTGTAAACATATATCCTGTGCATAAGGCAAGATTTGTTTATATATAGGGTGGAATGCAGGATTTGACCGTGGACTCAAACATACACCCTCAAATGGCAGGTTAACCACCATGTGGTTGATGTTGTTGAGTCCCATCAAGGACACCACTGTGCAGGTGGGGGGTTTTTGGCAGAGATCCACACGAAAGATCGCCTTCTCCCATATCGACCTGCAGGGGAAACCCTCCTGGTTGTCTCACCACTTTCAGCAGTAAATGGGTGGGCACCCGGGAGAGGACCTTCTCAGCAGTGGCCCCTCGGCTATGGAATAATCTCACCCTTGAGGCGTGCCAGGCTCCCTCACTGTACACGTTCAGGAAGGCAGTGAAGATGCACCTCTTTGCCCTGGCCTTTGGCTAAATGGGGGCACCTTTCCATTCCCATGGTAGTTATTTGTAGATATTATCATGTTTTAATGTATTGGATTTTATGATTTTAATATAGTTTTAATTTATTGGATTTTAAATGTTGTTACCCACCCTGAGACGGATGGATGGATGGATGGATGGATGGATGGATGGATGGATGGATGGATGGATGGATGGATGGATGGATGGATGGATGGATGGACGGACGGATGGACGGACGGACGGACGGACGGACGGACGGACGGACGGATGGACGGATGGACGGATGGATGGATGGATATACTTCTGGAGAAAGGCTGGGAATCAAATTTGCCACCCTCTGCTTCCTGTGCACTTCCTGGACAGTCCCACCAAAAAGCAAATGGTTGTTAGAGGCCAAGGACTGTTTGGTGCTTTCCCTAACAGTCATGGCTTTCATCGCCCGGTTCTTGTATGTGCAGGTAAACGTGTGAAGTGCAGAATGTACCAGCTTGTTCCACATGCCCTTGCTGACATTATTGGGCTGTTCATGGCAAACCTGCAGCGTGCGCGCATGTGGAGGAACTGTGTGTGATCCGAGAGCCATGCCTAGACACCCTGCAGGACTGCCATGTAGCTAAGCAAAACCCAGTGAGGGGAAAGGGTCTGCTCTGGAAACCTTCAACCCAAAGCCAAATCCCGTACTTCCCACCTTTTCTCTTTGTAGGCGCGCTAGTGACAAACTTCCTGACTACGGATCTGGACAGTTACTCTTACCTGAAGAAAGTTGCCTTAGAAGGACACCTGTACAATGGATTTAACTTAATAGCAGCAGACTTGAAGTAAGTCTATAAATGTTTCACTGAAAAGGTGAGAACAGCAGAGCCCGGCAGTAGGGGTATGCACGAATGCAATTCTGGGGATTCAATTCGATTTTAAAGATTCAAATTGAATTGAATTTTCGGATATTCAATTTGAATCGAATATCTGGAAATTCGATTTGATTCGAATCTTTAAAATTCCAATTTACCCAAATTTGATTCGGATCTAGCAAATTCAAATCTATTCATTCCAATTTTAAATTCGAATTTGCAATTATGAATATCAACAACATTCATATGTGCCCATATGCCTTTTTATGCATCCCGTATACATCCATACACGTTTGTATGCATCCTGTAGTTATCCCATATGCAACCAGTTTTCATAGCGTATGAATCTGTACAAATGTGTACGGATGTGGGAAAGACACGTATGTGCAAATAAGCATCATGTATGAACCCATACACATACAAGTGTCTGAATAATTTGAACGAACAGATTCGAAAATCCAAAATTCATTCAAATGTTTAAATTTGAATTTATGGACATTCAATTCAAATTCGGATGTCAAAATTCTGATGAATTCAATTGAATTTATACCTTCTAATATTTGTGCACATCCCTACCCGTAACTAGTAACTAGTAGATCTAGAAGGGAAATTTAGCGCCAGAAATTCTTGTTAGCTTAACCAGTCTTTGTCGTGCTGTCTTTTATTCTCAGCACATAGATTCGAAATAAAATACCGTACAAGTTTGCACAAACCTTTTCCTGTTTTGCCATTTCCAGAAAGATCAGGAAGTTTCAAGATCGCTCCATTATAGAAGTTGCCTATTTCTTCTTTTTATCTTTCCTAAGAATGAAAACAGCATGGCGGTGGTGATATTTATATTCTGTTTTCCAGTTGCAAGGTGGCATTCCAAGATAGATTTTAAAAAGGAGATAAGGACAATAGGCTCTTTCTATTAGGAGGGTTTGTTTCTGCTAAAATGACAGGGATATCAAAATTTGTGAATGGGGAAGGAGTCCTGAAACACTGTTTTCTGAGTCTTTCTCAGTTTCTGTCCCCAAAACATGTCTGCAGGGAGGTTGGGGGTGGGGGGAAGAGATCAGCGGGCCTAAAATTGTATTGGATTTTAGGGTCAAGTGTACAAGGTGTTCTCCCTAGCAAATTGGCCTTTCTTCTAAAAGGGTCATGGCTAATCTGAATGTTTTCCAAAACACTGAGAACAGGGTTATGGATATCAGTGATATTCAGTTCCTGCAACCCTAGTGAACAGGCTTGTTTTAGCTTTTTAGGGGGTGGGGACATTTATTTTCCTTAAATCCCTGAAGCAATGTCTTTTCCATATGGAGGCCATTCTCCAAACCTGGGCATTTTGTCCCACTTGGCCACAATTAAGAAAAAGCAAAACGAAACCTAGGGATATCTTTGACTGTGTGGGTCTCTTGCATTTGCTGCCAAAGGGCTCTCAAATGTTCGGCTAGTGACTGTGACTTTCTTCTGGTGTGTGATTGATGCCTGAAAGCATTGCTGATACATCTACAGGGCTGTCGTGGTGTGCTTATTCAGAAGTGAGGCTTGCTGTCTTGCTTTAGTCTACTGGGTTGGTGTTGCTGTCAAACATATGTTAGAACTGTCCATCAACAGATCCTCCTTGGATGTACATTTTTGACTCAAAGTACCACTAACGCTTGGTGGCCTTATTAAAGTATGTCATGCTGAATCAGGCTGCCATCTGCAGGCCTGAATGGGGCAAAGGGCACGAGGTGGAACTCCCCCAAAGTGCCCCCAGAAGGCAGCTGGGCGCCCCTCCTTAATCTTTGCTGAGAAAGCTTCATGGATAATACAGTGCCTATAGTCGTCACAAGCTGAGATCATAAGCATCTTTACCTTTGACCCAGAAGGAAGGTATCAGCAAACTACTTCCCTCCTTTTGCCTAAAAGACTGCACGGATATCTTGACTAAGTTTGGCAACAAAATGGAAGCCTGTGCCATTCTGGGTTCAGTGTTTCAACTTCTGGCTCTCACAATGGCTTTTAAGCCACATAAGAACTTAGAATGTGCCTCACTGGATTGGACCCATGGCCCACCTTGTCCAACAGCAGCTTGTTCTCACAGTAGCCAATAAATTGCATAGGGAAGCCCACAAGTAAGGCATAAGCACAAACCTGTTCATGGCCTCCCTGCTGCTGCTGGTGTAAGAACATGAGTGGCTCTCTGGTGGATGAACCACTAGCCCATCTCATCCATCAACCTCTTCTTACAGTGGCAACCAGTTGCACATGGAAACCCAAAAGCAGCACATAGGTTTCCACCTTGCCCTGCTCACCTGTCTCCAAGCACCTGGCCTTCTGAGGCACAGTTCCTCTTTAAGGATGCCTTCCTGAAGTCACCCAGCCATCAGAACTAGTAGCCTATCTTCTCTGAATTTGTCTGAGCTACCCATGCTAGAAGGTCAATGCCACATCTGCTGGTAGTTGTGAACTCCAGAGTTTAACTGTGTCCTGTGTCCTTGCACCTATCTTGATTCTTCCAAGATACTGCTGTGAATCTGATGGTGGCTCTTCATTATGGATTGGCCCAACTCACTTTTGGATGAGTACACCCAGAGTCAGATGATCACACCAAAGCTGCCTTGTCACCTTACTGGGTCATGAAGTTGCCAGAGGTGTCCTCTGGTTTCTAACTTTTTAAACTATGCACTTCTTCCATGGGCTTTATAAGCTTCCTGACACTGACAGCATCTTTGTTTCATCTAGTGTGGCAAGGCAGCCTCACTGGCATTGGAACGGGGAAAGGGCGGGACATCAGCAGCATCCATGTGGAAGGGGTGACCAGATGGAAGGGGTCAGGGGACATGTTAGGATCCACCAGGCCAAACCTCATATATGACACACAAGTTTGGTGAGTAGATCACCTTTGCTGAGCAACCCCCATGCCAGTACTTGTAACCACACCATAGATTAGCAATCTCTACTTTGTAATGTTCTTCTTGGTAGGGTGTTCATGAACTGAAATGTAGTGGTTCAGTTTCACTTGAACCAGCTATCCTTGGTTTTGGTTCATAAGAGGAGCCTTGCCGTATCAGGCCACAGCCCATCTAGTCCAACATCCTGTCTCACACAGTGGCCCACCAATAGCTTCTGGGCATCTCAAGGGCAAAACCTTCACCTGATCTTGACTCCCTGCAAATGGCCTTGAGAGGCATCCTACTACCTGTCTGTCCAACATGGAGGCAATATCTAGGCATTATTGTTTTTTGAAGGTCATACTTATATATATAACTTTTATTGATTAAGGCATTCATTCTAGTAGCCCTTGATACACCTGCTTGATACACCTGAATTTAGAGGATTCTTGTGAATCAGGCCACAGCCCATCTGGTCCAGAATCCTGTCTCAAACAGTGGCCCACTAATAGCTTCTCAAGCAGAAGATAAGGGCAAAACCTTCACCTGCTCTTGACTCCCTGTAAATGGCCCTGAGAGGCATCCTGACTGTCTCCCCCAGCCTGAAGGATGTACCTAGGCATCCATTCTAGGAGCCATTGATACACCTGTCATCCATCACTTCAAACCAGGATTTTGCACAGGGTTTTCTTTCTTTAAAGGTACTTGCCCTCTTTGTCTTTATGGGCCAGCTACCCCTGATAAAATGGCTGGTGCACATTGACCAGTTCCCAGCGCCTGCAATCTGTACCTTCTGATCAGAAATCTGCGATGCAATTTTTAACAAGCCGAGGAAGCTACCCTCCAGCAATAATTACTTTCCATATCCCACTTCTGACAGCTTGATGGAGTGTATCAAAGATGGATGAACTGCTAGCTGGGGAATAGGGAAAACCATCACTCAGACTACACTAAAGGGCCCATGTTTTTCCCAGCCCTGGCACAACAGGACGCCTGAGAGTTCCTTCTCTCAGATCAGGTGATTTAAGCTGAAACAAGAATTGTATTGCCAGTGCAAATCACCCCACCAAAAAGTACCCAATATCTTTAAAAAGGAAAGAAACAAGATCTGTGAAGCATCCCTCACAAATGAGGAGGTATATTTTGGTGTCAGCCAAAAGAAAGATTTTGTCCAGCTGTCTCATTTGCCTTTCAAAAAGTGTGTTTGTTTGTTTAATGTATTTAAATGAGCCAGTTTGGTCGAGTGGTTAGGGAGCCGGTTTCTTATCTGGGAATACCAGGTTTGATTCCTCCCTCCCCCATGAAGCCAGCTGGATGACCTTGGGCTAGTCACAGCTCTCTTCTGAGCTCTCGCAGCCCCACCTACCTCTGTTCTGATGTGGGGAGAAGAATAGAAAAGCTTTGTCAGCCACTTTGAGCCCTCTTAAATGGGTGAGAAAAATGGGGTAGAAAAGCCAACTCTTCTTCTATATTACTTCCCATTTTAGGATCTCAAGGTTGTCCACAAATTAAAATACAATAAGAAGTTAAATGCTCCCTAGCCTTCAACATTCATTAAAGCATATTAAACTTGAATAAAACACTGGAGAAATAATTTAAAAGAGTGGGTAGGAAGGAGACATTTGTTCATGCTGTGTTGGCCTGAGTGAAGAGAAATCTCTTCAAAAAGTGCCTGGAAATTAGTGTTGTGGATACCTTACAGCTGTCAGAGGGAAGAGGACATAAGAACGTACAAGGAGCCCTGGGTGTAGCCCATCTAGTCCAGCATCCTTTCTTACATAGTGGCCCACCAATTGCTCATGGGCATCTCAACCAGAAGGCAGAACCTTCAGCTGCTCTTAGATCCCTGCAAATGGCCTTGAGAGAGGTCTTCTGCCTGTCTCCCCAGCCTGGAGGGAAGTACTTAAGCATCCATTCTAGGAGCCATTGATTCACCTGTCATCCATGAATCTGTCTAACCCTCTCTTAAACCTATCTGTGCTGGCTGCTGTTACCACCTCTTCTAACAGCAAAATCCATAGGCCCCAGAGAAAGCCAGTCTAAGTAAACACATAGTGATGCTCATTAACCTGAGATGCCTGCAGGAAGAACTCTCTACGTCACACTGACCTTATGAGTAATTTGTCGGCAATACCATAATTCATCTAGAGCCAACAGCAGAGCTATTTCTGCCCAGGGGCATATGAATATAAACAAACAAACTTAAGTCAAAAGTTCTTGCAAACCTAGGTTTGGGTGTGTTTGATTTTCTTTCGAGGTGGGGTATATCTCCTCACAATCTACTTTGAGCCTTGAAATCAGTTTTCCATCTTGTCTCCTTCCAGCAATGCCTTGATAGTTGCTGAAGATGTTTTGGCTTAATTTTTACCCCTCCAAAACCATCTAAACCATCCCAGCTCGGGCTTCCTGACCCCCTCATTCCCCTCGTGGACCCATAATAAATGTTGGTTGAGGAGCTCCGGAGGGATATTAGGGCTGTTGGCCCATTTAATTATGTTTTATATTTTGTCTTATATTTTTGATACTGTATTTTAATTTGTCATATTGTTTAATACTTTTTAAGGGGGGGGAGGGACCATAATGTTTTATTCTTATATGATGTTTTTATATTTATTGTTGTCAACCGCCCGGATTGGTTCGCCACAGGGCGGTATACAAATAAATATTATTATTATTATTATTATTAAAATAAGAGATCTCTTCCATGGCCCCAGCCCGTAGCCCAAAATCGTTCCAGTGGTACCAGTCTAATCAAAAGCCTGGCTAGAAACGATGCTTTTAAAAAATATTCATGTCATGGCTTGAAGGTCAAAACGGGCTGTGGTAAAATATTTCTTCCCCCCTCCTGTTCCAAGGAAAGTGGACCATTAGAATTCAACTGCATGCTGCCACCAGTCGTGTGAAGGGTCAGGCGAAAGGCTTTCATCTAAAATGTTTCCCGGTGCCTCCCGCTAGAGTGATGATCTCCAAATCCCGGTGGAATCATAAGTTCTGCAGGGCAATCTTGCAATTTGCTAATTTGCCCTTGGTGGCTCCATAATGAAGATAAAAGCTCCTCTGGAACAGGAGTGGAGAAGAGATGAGGGGAAGCCAAGTAACAGTTCAGGAAGAGGGCACAGCACTCGCCTTGCGCTACTGCAAACTTTGGCCTCTCTGCGTGTGGTCAGCCTGTGCTTGCCCTGGAGACAATAAGTTCTCCCAATCGCTTTTTCTTGACAAGAGCAAATGATGTATTTTGGGGCACTCTGTCCCACAGGAGGAGGCTAGCCATGGACTGGTTGCTATCGTATCTTTTTTTCAAAGATCAAGGATATTTGTTGTGTTTTGTTGGTAATTTGATGCATCACCCAGGTAGGCTTAGAAGATAGTGCCAAATGGTTTCCCTCACTGTTCTAAAAGGGGAAATAACAGAGGCGGCCGGAGTGGTGGCCACAACCAGGGGTCCTTCCCAGTGACAAAAGGAGTGGCATAAGAGCCCATAAAGAGCTCTTAAGTTTGTGCCTTGCCTTGTTCACAGACTCCTATTCTCTGGACCTTAGAGATGTAAGAACATGATAAGTGCCTTGGTGGATCAGACGAAGGTATTTTCTGGTCCATCAACCTGCTCTCTCAGTGGTCACCTAGTTGCGTATGGAAGATTACATACAGCTTGCTCCATACCCAGACTTTCCTTGCAGCTGGCCTTTGGAGCCACAAGAGCATGAGAAATGTCCTGCTGGGTCAGACTCTAGTCCATCAGCCTGCTCTCAAAGGGTCCAACCAGTTAGATATCCCTTGCCTTGTTCCCATTCCCCCAGCTGCTGGTGGGATGGAGCTTTGGAGGCACAAGAACATGAGAAATGTCTTGCTGGGTCAGACCAGAGGCCCAGATGTACCCCAGTAGCCTGTTCTCAATGGGACCAACCAGGTGGATCTGGAAGCCCACAAGGAGGGTGTCAAGACAACCTTTCCTCTGCTCACAGCTTCTCAACTGTCAACTTGTAGAGGCACAGAAACGTAAACAATCCCCTGCAGGTTCGGACCAGTGGCCCATCTAGTCCAGTATCCTGTCCTCACAGTGGCCATCCAGTGGGATGTGGAAGCCCACAGGCATAGTATAGGTACCCAGCTTGTCTTTCTCAGCCTCTTCCGACAGCTGAGCTTTAGAGGATATCGTATAACAAGTTAGGGCAAGTAACCAATAGCTGCCCTATCCACCCTGCAGGGATTCAAGCCCTTCTTGAAGCCTCTGGAGCTAAACTTGAGAAATGCTTAAAATGCTAAATGTGTGAGATGGGGGTGAATGCGGAGATCTGCGCAGCGATTTCTCACTGGCAAGGCACTTCATGGGGTTTGAGGTATGTGTAATATGAATGTGCATTTGGGAAAATGTGGAATGCAGGGGAAATAAACTGCAGATGTCCTGAACGGGCAAGTTTGCCATGTTTTCTGGGTCCCGTTATCTCCACACCACGACTTGCTTCATAACTTGGCAGGGTCTCCTTATTCTTCATCTGCATCCATTTATTTCTGTACCACACTTTCCATAAAACCCTCCAAGCGGTTTACAACTGAGCACAGCACGGGCCATAAACATTGAAATAATCAGTAAGCAGGGGTAGGGGGTGGAGATTAAATTAAAATTAAAAAGAAGAAATAGATCAGCTACTTAGTACAATATCGCTGTTCCTTAACATTTGTGAAGAATATGTTCCTTAAAATCACAGGGATGCCAGAACGCTCCGATATCAAAGGAATCGGCAGACAGAGGATCTGAAATGGTCTCTGATTTCCCATATTTCTCCTGGATAAATTGCTGCCCCTATTTGCTTTCTGGCTCTCTCTGTTTTCACAGATTTCCATATCTATGACAAAATGGCAGAATGGAGATGGGTGTATGGACTTCAGCTCCAAGCTGTCTTGGATGAAACCGATTATCTAGACCCATTTCAAACCGGCTTTAGGACAGGCTTTGGGGTTGAGACCGCCATGGTTGCCTTGACCGACGATCTGCGTCTGAGCATTGACAGGGGGAGTGTGACCCTGTTGGTGCACTTAGACCTCTCAGCGGCTTTTGACACTATAGATCACGGCATCCTCTTGGACCGCCTGAAGGGGTTAGGCATCGGGGGCACTGCTTTGCAGTGGTTCCGGTCCTTCCTCTCGGGCAGGTCTCAGAGGGTGCTGCTCGGGGACTGTAGCTCCAGTAAGAGGTACCTCACTTGTGGGGTTCCTCAGGGGGCTATTTTGTCCCCGATGTTATTTAACATCTATATGAAGCCGCTGGGTGAGATAATACGGAGTCATGGTGCTGGGTGTTATCAGTACGCTGATGACACCCAAATCTATTTCTCCGTGTCTCGTTCGTCGGCCTCGAATTCCGATGGCATCTCTTCTCTCAATGAATGTCTTCAGGCGGTAATGGGCTGGATGAGGAAAAACAGACTGAAACTGAATCCAGACAAGACGGAGGTGCTCATGGTAGCGGCCCCGAAACCAAGAATTGGGTTGCAACCTCCAGTCCTGGATGGGGTCACACTCTCCTCCAGTGACTGTGTTCGCAGTCTGGGGGTGCTCCTTGACTCGTCGCTCCTGATGACAAATCAGGTAAATGCGACGGTCAGGAGTGCCTGTTATCAGCTTCGGCTGATACGCCAGCTGCGCCCTTTTCTGGAAGTAAGGGATCTCGAGACTGTTGTGCACGCGCTGGTAACCTCACGCCTTGACTTCTGTAATGCACTCTACATGGGGCTACCCCTGTGCTTGACTCGGAAATTACAGCTGGTTCAAAACATGGCAGCCAGACTTGTCTCAGGAACATCTAGGAGGGACCACATCACTCCCGTTTTGAGGTCCCTCCACTGGCTGCCTATCAGCTTCCGGGCCCAGTACAAGGTGTTGGTTATCACCTTTAAAGCCCTAAATGGCTTGGGTCCAAGCTATCTCAGGGACCGCCTCCTCCCGTACAATCCTCCCCGCACTCTCCGATCCTCTGGGAGGAACTTACTGCAGCCTCTAAAATCTAGGCTTGCGGCGACCTCCCAGAGGGCGTTCTCTGCTGTCGCCCCCAAACTCTGGAACGACCTGCCGGATGAGATCCGTCAGATAACATCATTAGACAGCTTTAAAAAGGCGGTCAAGACGGATCTCTTCCGGCAGGCCTTTCCAGATTAACCATCCCGGCCCAGATTCCCTGATTCCTCCCGTGGCCCCATCTTAGTGATGGTTGAGGATCAATAGAGGGACATCAGGGTTTTTAGTTTTTAAATTATTGTTTTACGCATTGATATTGTGTTTTAATATGTTATATTGTTTAATACTGTCTTAAGGGGGGGAGGGATAAGGTGTTTTTAATTGTTATATTTTACATTTTACTGTTGTTAACCGCCCGGATTGGTTTGCCATAGGGCGGTATACAAATAAATATTATTATTATTATTATTATTATTATTATTATTATTATTATTATTATTATTATTATTATTATTATTATTATTATTATTATTATTATTATTATTATTATTATTATTATTATTATATGGACTGGGGGCAGAATAGCAGCTCCAGATAGGCCTTTTCACACTGCGGCTAGCAGTCAACAGTTAGTGAACATCTGTGCCCTGCCTTCCCAGAAGTTCACTAATTGTTGATTAGGTGTGGAGCATGATCTTAACCCTAAGCTTACCTGGAGTGTCCGGGCAGTGGCTGTTTGCACCTCTTCTGGTGCTCTGGCGTCCTCTAAGGTGCATCGTAAGCGCTCTGGCACTTCAGGTGACTATAGACGTGACTGAATGTGTGCAGAGTGTCATCATCATTATGGTGACAGTGCTGATGCATGCACAGTCATGAAGGGTGCCGCAGCCAAAATGGCAGTGCCCAGAAGAGGACTGGCCCCCACAATCAAATCAGGTAAGTATTCCATTGGGGGGGGGGGGCTAAAGTGGACTAGTATCCCACGTGTGAGCACTAGTCAACGTTGGTTAATTGCACTCCTTTCCCGTCCAGCAGATGGGAGGGGAAGTGCGAAATAGGCCCATATCCGAGTATAGTATCATCTTTACTATGAAAACTTGAGTGTTAAGGCAGGAAACATTCCCTTTACTTTCAAAAGATAAATGGGTGGAATTGCCGTAGCATCTACAGGCCTTTTCACACTTGTGTGTGATGTTCTAGGACTGGGTGGGCCACCCCATTCCAGGACAGACAGACCATCCCAAGCTCCAAGAGGTTGCCTTTGGAGCAGGACAGCTACCTGCGTTTGGGTGGCCTGTCTTGACCCAGAACTTGCCACTTGTCTCTGTAGTGTCCTCAGAGGCAGCAGTGAGCTGCCTCCAAAGGCCAGGAATGAACGTTCAGGACCTTTGTCACGTCCAGCCTGGCCAGTTTTGCAGGGGACCCACTTCTGGTGGTGTTTCCTGGAGCACCACCAAAAATGATTCCTTGTAATATACCAGACAAGGGAGGCATTCCGTCTACATGCCTCTGAGGTCCAGTATACCAGGACCAGGCCGGTTGCAGAGCTCTTGAATGAGGTATACTGTTACACTGGGCTAGGGAGCCATTTTCAGTGACCAAGCCCAGCCCTTGCTTGGTTCAGTGTGGGCAAAGCATGATGGGACGGCACCTTTGCTATCCTGTACATCCACATGGATGTCAGAGGCCTAAACCAGAGCATGGTCCAATCTACTGCTGGGTGCGGAAAGGCAACTCTGTTACAGATTGTTTCAAGATACATAATTTCCTAACAGATTTTCCCTTAAAAAAGACAAAAAGCAGTGTACTTAAAAAGCAGACATCTGAGAACCGTGGTGAAGTGGGAAAGCATGCAAGATGAATTTATATTGAGCAGAACATCTAACTTCCCTAGCCTTGGGAATGGAGACAATACACACATTCTTGGTTCCTGAATTGTGCATTTTTAGACTTTAAGGGATTTTTTTTTGTGGGTTTCTTCTTTTTTTTGCCTCCTATGTGTGACCAGCATTTGTAAGGAAATGCTAGAATGCCTCTATCTGGGGGAAATCAATGTCTAGAAGGAAATATAGCAGTGTGACTAATGGCGTGATGTATAATAAAATGTGCTTGTGTTTTGGGGGGAAAGGAGCCGCAGAGACGTATCAAATTTAAAGGTGCTCCTTCCATAGAAAACAGAGGGATAAATCAGAATTGTGTGCTCTTGCCTTGCATTGTGAAGGCTGGAAACCAATTCTTTCTCCTCTTTTTTTTTCTAAAGACCTATTCTTCATTTCTGATGGTGAATATTGGTTTGGGTGGCACAACAGCCGCTTGAAACTCTCCCGCTCGGGTTGATGTGATTTCTTATTCTATTCGTGCCATTGGTAGTCATGTTTCTTATTAGGGCTGTGATGTTTAACACATGAGCCTGTACGTTTAATGGATATTTAAACACCTCCAGACTGGTTTTTGAAAGCTAACCCTGATGGGGCAGTTTCTTATTTCAAGAGCTAATGATTTCTGGAGCAGATTTGCAAAAGCGACAGATGAACAGGTCCCTTTCTGCACTGGGCCTTATTCTGGATTATATCCCATAATAGGGATATAATCAGTATTATAAGCATCAGTTTTTAAATTTGTTTATTTTTGCATGCAGTCTTTCCAAAGAAGAATCCTCAAGGCAGTTTGCAGCATAACCCAAGAAACAATAACAGTTTAAGAGTTCAAAATAATTACATTATCACATAAACAGTAATTTAATAGTAATAGTAAGCCATTGGCAAGTTCTACTATGTTTGTTTTTATCTTAAACTGTAAAGCGCTATGTATATTATGGCGCTATATAAATAAATGCTTCCAATAGTAGAGGAAGAAGAGTTTGCTTTTCTCCCCTGCTTTTCTCACCCATTTAAGGGGACTCAAAGTGGCTGACAAACCTTCTGTACATCCCACAGACACGCTGTGAAGTAGGTGAGGATGTGAGAGCTCAGAAAGAGAGCTATGACTAGCCCGAGGTCACCCAGCTGGCTTTGTGGAACAGTGCAGAATCAAACCCCGTGATTGCAAGATACGAGTCTGAAACTCTAACTACAAGACCATACTGGCCCACTGCAGCAGGCCAACAGAAGTCAAACTTGACTGGATACAGAGTTTTCACCTTTACCTTGCTGTAAGCAGGAAGATTTTGCAGGCAGTCCAGAGGATAGAAGGCAGAAACCCTGGACAAATTCACACTTTGCCTCCCATACTAGGGAGGCAAAGTTCTAACACTCTGGATCTCTGCACTTGCAAATGCCCAAAGTATTTGAAACTGAGTGCTCCCAGACAAATAATTCGAATCCAATTTGGGTAAATGCAACTTTCAAAGATTCGAATCGAATCAAATTTCAGATGTTCAAACCAAATCCCCAAAATTGCATCGATGCACACTGCTAATAAGGACTGTTTTTCCCGCTAGGGCATAAGCAGGAAATGGAGAGCATTTAACAGGGACGTTTTGACTCTGTTCTCCACTATCCCCTGTAATAAAGTGACCAAATCTTTAGAGGGTTGGTTTGCCATTCTTTTCTCAAAGAGGAAATGAGGAAGGCTTAATCCTGCAACCAGGAGAACATGGTGAGCTCCTGCTATAAAAGCTCCAAGGAGTATGCAAATTGAGTTGGCTTCCTTTCTTTGAAATCGCCTTTAAAAGGTAGGAAAGGTTTTATTTTTGCAAACTTCATGCAACATAATGACAAGACGCTGTTGGACTATCATGTCTCCTATATAGAGGTGCTCTGTTTTCTTTCTATTTGAAACCTCTGCTAAATGCATCCCTGTAAAGCACTATCTTCTTACAAAAAAAGGCACTGTATTTCTATTTTTTTATTAAGAAGCTTGACGTGGGTTTTTAAAAGGTTTTTTTTTAATTTTTAAAAACTGTATCTTAGAGATAAACAGCTTTTAAAAGTCTGGGAAAGGGCTTATGGTTTTCTGAATAATGGAAGACAAAAAAGTGTTGCAACCATCAAATGATTTTTGTTGTTGTTCCTTAGAAGTGTGGCAGAAGGGACGGCAATCTCTGGCAAGCAACAGGCATTTAGAGCATGCAGACTGCCTTTTATTTGGAAATGGGGAAAGGGCATAATGGACAAGCAAGTGTAATATTGCAAAAAGATCACTACAGGAGGTTTCTGTGCGATTTAGCCGCCTTCTGGAGATCAGCAGTACAGCGACTGCCTGAGTAGCAAAGTCACAGGTTAGATTTTCGCAATAGCAAACCTGGGGGTGTGCACAGATATTTGGAAGTATTCAAAATTTGATCAAATCTGCCTGAATTCTGACATTCAAATTCAAATCAAATGTCCATAAATTTGAATTCAAAGATTCGAATGAATTTTGGGTCTATTCGTTCGAATTATCTGGACATTTGCATGCGTACAGGGTTGTACACAATGAGTACTTGCAGCTATGCATCTTTCCCGCATCTGTATGCAGTTGTACGTATCCATACAGGACAGAAACGGGTTGCATGTGGGATAACTACGGGATGCATACGGATGGTTATGGATGTGTACGGGATGTGCAAGGATGCATACGGGCACATACAAATGTCAACATTCGTAAGTGCAAATTGGAATTGAAAGTTCAAACTAATAGATTCAAATTTGCTTAATTTGAATCGAATTTGAATTTGAAAGATTCAAAATCAAATTTTTGGGTAGTCTATTCAAATCGAATTGAATCCCCAACATTGCATTTGTGCACACCCCTAGGAAAAAGCCAGGAGGAGGGTGGGCGGGCATAGAGATCTAATATATGCTGGCTTGTGCCCCCAACACCATGGTACAATTTTGAAAGTGTGTCAACACAATCACATGGATGCGCCCTTCAAATCTACATGGTGAATGGAAACCCCTGGGTACAAGAATGGCCAGCGTTTCCTTCTTCTGCAACACAGAATCCTTCTACACTCCTATCAGCCCCAGTATAGGATTTCCACCAGCACATGGAAAAGACCATGCAGGAGATATCTGAAGTAAAAACTGAGTCTCCAAGCAGTTTGTCAATGCATTCTCAAAATAAAATCTGATCCATAAAAACAGAAACTATATGGGGAAGGGGAACCGAGATATAGTTCACACTGTGCCTCCTGTTTGTGTATAAGGGTCTTTTCTTAGGCTCATATCAAGCAGCAGTTCTCACCAAGGTCTGCAAGGGCAAAGGAATAATCTCCATAGTTGAGCCCCTGGCGGAAGCCCTATATTTTGGCCCTGAACCAGGGGGCATTCTTTGAAGCGGATGGGTAGGAGAGTCAGATCAGACAAGGGGAAGGATTTCTTCACCCAGAGGGGCATCAGTTTATGGAATTTGCTGCCAGAAGAGGTGGTAACAGCAACCAGACTAGATGGCTCTAAGGAAGGGGTAGACAAATGTATGGATGACAGGTGTATCAATGGCTACAAGCAGGATGCTACTAAGGCCATTTGCTAAGATTTGAGATCAGGAGAAGGTTTGCCCTTGTCTCTGCTTGAGATGCCCATGGGCAATTGGTGGACCACTTTGTGTAAAAGCATGGCAGCAAAGTCTGGTGTAGCACTTAAGGAGCCAGACTCTTGGGAATACTAGATTTGATTCCACTCTCCTCCACGAAGCCAGCTGGGTGACCTTGGGCTAGTCACAGCTCTTTTCTGAGCTCTCACAGCCCCACCTACCTCACAGGGTGTCTGTTGAGGGAAGAAGAACAGAAGGTTTGTCAGCCGCTTTGAGTCCCCTTAAATTGGTGAGAAAAGCAGGGTGGAGAAGCCAACTCCTTGTGAGAGATATATTAGCTCTTTTCTACAGTACTACAGCTCTCCACCTTAATACAGTGAATGAGCATTACAATTTATAGTGTTTATATCCACCTTTCCTTCAAAAACAACAACAACCCCACATCAGTCTCAGAGCTTCCATTTTATCTTCACAACATTTGTAGCTGAACTGAGATTCAAATAGGGATTGTGCCACTTTATTTTTCCTGAGAGTTGATGACTAGGAATATGGACAAACGAATTTGCATTCAATAATTCAATTCAATGTTTAAATTTGCAAAATTTTTGCATCAAATCAGAGGTACTGACACTCAAATGTCTAGTCTTTTGAATGAACTGAACAATGCTCCTATCTCAAGAATGCAAAAAAATTGATCGGATTTTCAAACTTTTGCAGTATTTTACGGATGGATGGATAGATGGATGGATGGATTCGTTTGTTTGTTTGTTCGTTCATTCCTGATGAAAATAGGCTCTTTCAATGGTAATAAAACCTGTAAAAATGTTCAACTGAGAATGCAAATGTTTGAACATTAGGAGAAATATTCGATGAACAGACCAATCTTCAGAAAGTCGTTTTAAATGGCTAATGTGTGGACCTTTAGATGCTGCTCAACTACCGCACCCACAATTCTTTGTAACAGCCATTCTAGGCAGTTGTGATGGGAATTGCTAGTTCAGCAATCACTAGACATCTACATACCAGTTAAACCTTAGCAGGAACACAGAAGCCTAAACTCTAGTGGCTCTGCTAGATTTGCAGTCTGAAGGCATTAAAATAAACCCCATTGAGGTTTGCTGCATTTTCTAGATTGATGGTGGTTTATCTTTTTGCTGCTGTTATTGTTGAATTTAGAGCCTGCGTCATGGCGAAGGCCAGGAGCAAGTTATAAAACTGGTACTTGGCTAGGAAGAATTGCGTTGTGCTTTAAAACTTTCCCAGGTTAGGACAGAATGGCCGTAAATAACTCGGCGCGGATGTTTTACAGTGCGGAAGAGAATGGATGAGGGATGTGCAAAGTTCGGTCGGTATTCAAATTTTGACCGAACAGTTTTGCCTTGGGAGCTGTTTGTGCCAAAGCAAACGGTGCAGTTGTTCAGATAGCCAGAAATTTGATTGAACCGAACCAGTTCTCAGGTCACAAACAATTTGATTGAATGGTTCATTTGTTTTGTTTTGTTTTGTTTTGCTGATTGAACAGTTCACGTTCAGTGTGTTTTTTGCACGGACAGTGGGAACATTGGCTTTTGTCTTTTGTTTTCAACAAGTTCAGAATTGCACCCAAGCAGCCATTTGTTCAATTAAATGGTTTGCTAACAAGCCAAGATCTCTAGAAGGGATCTTGCCTCTATAAGGGATAACGCTTGATCACTCTAGGCCAGTGGTTCTCAACCTTCCTAATGCCGTGACCCCTTAATGGAGTTCCTCATGTTGGAGGGACCCCCAGCCACGGGGGCGGAGCAGCTGGGAGGTGGGAGGGAAGGGCGGTGGGTGACTCGTCGCAACCCCTCTGAAAGGGTAATTCAACCCCCAAAGGGGTCCCGACCCCCAGGTTGAGAACCACTGCTCTAGGCTGAATTTTGTCGTGACTGCCAAGGTATGGTACTCTAATGATGTCTGAATATGAATGGCAAGGTAAACAGCCTTTGGGTGCAGAATCTGGCCTTAAACTGGTGGCATTAGAAAGCGCGTGAGAGGGACTTCTCTGTGAGTCAGTTTGGTCTAGTAGTTAGGGAGCCAGACTCTTATCTGGGAATACCGGGTTCGATTCTGCCCTCTTCCATGAAGCCAGCAGGGTGACCTTGGGCTAGTCACAGCTCTCTTCTGAGCTCGCACAGTCCCACCTACCTCACAGGGTGTTTTGTTGTGGAGAGAAGAACAGAAGTTTTGTCAGCCACTTTGAGTCCCCTTAAATGGGTGAGAAAAGCAGGGTAGAAAAGCCAACTCTTCTTCTTCTGTGGTGGCCCCAAGGTTTTGGAATAGCCTCCCACACTAGCTTTATATGATGATGATGATGTAAAAACATCAGTTACACACAGCAAACAAGATCACTATGCTGGATGTCGTATTATATCACTAGTCAGGCACTTCCCAAGCACCTAGGACTGCGTGATGTATCGGCAAATTATGCGAGCAGACCCCAGTAAAGTGGCTTTTTGTAGTTGGCAGATGGATATCTTGTCAATGCCAATGGTTTTTAGGTGCCCGCTGATATCTTTTGGCACCGCGCCCAGTGTGCCAAGGATGACTGGGACCACTTTCACTGGTTTTCGCCAGAGTTGCTGAAGTTCAGTTCTCAGGTCTTCGTATCTGGTGAGCTTCTCCAACTGTTTCTCCTCAATTCTGCTGTCACCTGGTATAGCAACGTCAGTGATCCACACCTTCTCTTTCTCAACAATTGTAATGACAGGGGTGTTATGCTCCAAATTTCGGTCAGTCTGAAGCCTGAAGTCCCAAAGTAGTTTTGCCTGTTCATTTTCAACAACTTTTTCTGGCTTGTGATCCCACCGGTTCTTTGCCACTGGCAGATGATACCTTTGGCACAAGTTCCAGTGGATCATTTGTGCTACAGCATTGTGTCTCTGCCTGTAATCAGTTTGTGCGATCTTCTTTATTAATCTCAGGGCGGGTCACAACTTTTAAAACAACAAATTAAAACCAATATTATGGTTTATATGGTTTCTGGCGCCAAGCAGATAAATTCATGGATG
This sequence comes from Aspidoscelis tigris stejnegeri, assembly GCA_023333525.1. Taxonomy (NCBI): domain Eukaryota; kingdom Metazoa; phylum Chordata; class Lepidosauria; order Squamata; family Teiidae; genus Aspidoscelis; species Aspidoscelis tigris. Next base: position 3,023,511 of record JALMGA010000022.1, on the reverse strand, counting down.
ACAGGTGTATCTGTGGCTACTAGAATAGATGCCCAGGTACATCCTCCAGGCTCGGACGAGCAGGATACCTCTAAAGGCCATTTGTGGAGATTCAAGAGCAGGTGAAGGTTTTGCCCTTGTCTTCAGCTCGAGATGCCCAGAAGCAATTGGTGGGCCACTATGTAAGATGCTGGACTAGATGGGCCATGGCCTTATCCAGCAGGGCTCTTCTTATATTCTTTTAAGGTTTCTCTCAAGCTAGTGGGGCCCTTAGTAAAAGCTGTATATCGAGTTCCTTGGTATCGCATTCTTTTTGTGGTGCCAGAGACTGTGAATAACCCAGCCATGGCCTATGAGTTCCTCTGAGCAGGCAAGCCGCGTCCCTACCCAGGACACTTCATCTTGCACATGCGAGGCCATAAATGGTTCTCTAGTTTGCCTTTCTAGCTAAACCAATAATTACATTTCCAAGTTAGTTTGTTTTTTAAAGAAAATAAAATCCCCAGAGGGAGGAAAAAAACCCTTTGGTGTAACTAGCCTTCTAATGCATGCCCTGCAAGTAGAAAAACACACCGCGAGGTCAAGGGAACCTAGAAGTTTTCCTTTGAAATCTTGTTTTGATCTGCCTCCCTTTTGTTCCTCTCCTCCATAACTTAGCGCAGAAGAATGTTAAAACGGGGTGTGTGGGGAAGGGCACGGGGGGGGGGGGGATGGAGATTGGACTGCCTTAGAAAGGGAAAGCAGGCGTCTCCGTTGGAATTCGAGCTGCTCTGTGTAAGGGCGGCTATAAATAGCTGAACAAGGAACCTTCTTCGCTTTGTTAGGGCTTCATCTACCAGATGCCAATCTGCGCGCCGACAGCTTAGATCTCCAGTGCATTACGTTTAGCTTTAATGGGGTTGTCTCCAGCCGCCGTCTCTCGTTTGTCTTGGCCAGTTGGGCATCCAGATCAGGCACTGAAAAATGGTTGCTCCTGCCCTGAGCAAAAGCTTTTTCCCAACACACATACAAAGAGACACAAGATTCTCTTGCAGGGTTTTCTTTTCTGAAACACAGAATGTTACACACAGAGAGAAAGAACTTGTCTGGAAAATCAGGTAGACCTCTCGCCACCAGAAATAGAATTCAAATCTGTCCACTACAGATGTTCCTCTGGGGGGCGGGGGCGGTAAGGCTTGTCTCTCCTCCCCACTTTGTAAATAATAAGTGAATCAGTTGAGTGAAATGCAGCCTGGTATGATCTCATTCTGACGTCTAGCCTAATAAACCACGGAGCGTTTGAGGAATGGCTGTTCTTGCTTGGCACTGAGACCAAAGAATACTGAGAAGTGAGAGCCATCTAATGGCAGTTTTGCAATTCCCCCTTCCATCTTTGAAGGAGAGTGTGTATGGGGGGGGGGGCAGATCCTATAAAACTGATGCCTTGTCCAGTTTTCTTTCCAGCCCACTTGAGTCTGGACACGCTGCTGCTCACAGTGTTGGCTGAGTTGTTTTAAAAGCTCCATGTCTGGAAAGGGAGCAAAATGCCAGGACTTTGCTTAGCCTTTCCTCAGTTGAAATGGAGCCTTCGCTTCAAATCAGTCTTGACTATTCAAAACATTCGAAATTCGATTGAGTTCAGATATTTGAATTCAAATCGAACGTCTATCCATTCAAATTTAACATTCAGATGAATTTTTGAATCTTTCAAATCATTCGTACAAATTATTCTGACGTTCATAGGTGTACGGATACATGCGCATTGCATACGCAGCTTATTTGTGTCTGAAGCGTCTTCTGGGCCAGCGGTCGGCAAACTCATTGGTCAAAAGAGCCAAATATCAACAGTACAATGATTGAAATTTCTTTTTGAGAGACAGTTTTTTGAAACTTAAACCAAATTGTTATTAACTTAATTAGGGTTCTCCTAAGGTGGAAGAGCCACACTCAAGGGGCCAGAGAGCCATGGTTTGCCTACCCCTGTTCTGGGCTATTGTGCCAAAAGAAGCAAGGGCAGAGAACCATAAAGGAACAGGTGGAATGGGACATAGGCCATAGCTCACTGATGTACGTGGATAATTTGTCTTTCCTTCTTTGAAATATGCCTGTTGACATCAGAATATGTGCATTTGTGCTATAGTCTGTTTTTTAATTTTGCCCCATGTAGTTTTTTTAATGCCCCTCCCTCCCTTTCTTTCTTTCTTTCTTTCTTTCTTTCTTTCTTTCTTCAAAACAATGTAAATAATTTGTTGATCCATGGATTGGCGGGGAGGGATGCAGGGGTAGAATTGTGTCATGTTGAACATTGTACACCATTAGTACAAACTGCCTTTTTCTAGGAGAATTCTTTCTCTCTTTTTATTTTTAATCTTCTAGCACCACCAAGGGAGATGTAATTTGCTATTATGGGAATAAAGGAAGTCCGGAACCTGTCTTCCTAAATCCTGGTAAGTTATATCAGAAAGGTTTTTTTTTTTTTAAGCCTTGGCTTTTTATGTGGTGGGGGGAGGTATGTGGGGTGGTGGGGCCATTTTTGGAAAGGGGAATCCCAGGAGAAATTGACCATATGTGTTCCAACTTCATTCTGTTTTTCCTGGAAGAAAAATGGCCTTGTAAATAATTGGCTTTCCTCCTCTGGTGCAGCTGAAGGAACTGAACCATCGTTATTGAACCGCATTTTATGTTATGTTCCATACTGGTCATAGATTGTAAATAAATGAACAATATGGAGGAGCCCTGCTGGGTCAGGCCACAGCATCCCATCTAGTCCAGCATCCTGTCTCACACAGTGACCCATCAGTTGCTTCTGGCCATCTCAGGTGGAAGACAAAGGCAAAACCTTCACTTGCTGTCAGCTCCCTGCAAACAGCCTTTAGAGGCATCCTGTCTGTCTCTCCCAACAAAAAAATCAGCTTGTAGAATTCCGACAACCAAACACATCAGCCGTGAGTTACAGATATTCCCCACCATCACAGGCAAGAAATACACCATTCTGTCTCTCAAAATGGCATTTTACTGAGTTAAAAATGTTACTTGCCATTCGCATGTGATCTATATATCTTAAGCCCGGCTTGCCTATCACCACCTCAAGTCTGACCGGCTTTAGCACCTCCCTAAGTAGAGGTTTGCCCCTAACCTTACAGCTTTCAAACCCACTGGGTGGAAAAACCAGTTTCTGGCATTTCTATGCCCGTCTTTTCTGTTAAGGGCCCCTATTTTTGCTCACAGTGACTCTGCGAGATGCGTTAAGCTGAAAGGCTGTGATCAGCCCAGGGTCACCCAGTGAGCTTCCATGGCTGAAGGGGTGTCTGAACCCAGAGATCCCCAGTTCCTAGTCTGATAATGGAAGCACAGTATTACACTGGTTCTTGTGCACAGCAACAGAGCTTCCTTGGTTTACATTTGAAAACTCATTCAGGCTGGATTCCCACTTGACTTTTAAAATCTGGGTTGGGCTTTTTAAATCTGGATTCAGGACCGAGTGTGCATTGTGGGTGTCCCCATTTCCTTGAGGATAACATGGGCTGAATGTGAATACTGGCGTTCCCACTCAAGCCACAAAAAAAACCAGCATGGAAAAGCAGGACCTTTTAATCTCCACCCCTGTCCAACTCCTGTTAAGCCTGCCCTGCAGAATCAACTCCTTCCCTGCTGGTTCTCTCTGTTTGCACTTAAACAGGAGAACCGACAGAGCAAATTCCCTTTCAGAACTGAGGCTGACAGCTCACATGGAGGGGCAAGAAAGAAGCTACTCTCCGGTTCTGTTTCCCTCTGTAAAATGCAAGTTCTCAGCTTATCTACCCCTGCTGTGCCAGCCTTGCCACAATGTATCATTGAGGCTTGAGTTTTTAAAAACCTTTCCTGCTGCCCACTCTCTCCTAATCGCAAGAATTTCCTTGCTACAATTGTATCTTTTCAGGCTGGCTGGTCCTTTAAAAAAAATCTTTCTCCTCTTGAGATCATGTTCAGAGCAGGCAAGGGGAGGGAGGGGGAAGACCTTTGCAGCTGTGAAATCCTACCCACATCTGGCAAGCATTGGCCAGAAGGATAGATCTCCACCCTGAATAGTCTGGTAGCATTCCCACAGGCAAAAAAATAATGCGGGTTGGGTTCCCAAAGGGGGCTGAGAACAGTTTTTGTGAGGACCGTTTTCTGCAGATTTGTGCAGGATAATCCTCAAAGTTTGGGAATAAAAAAATTAATGGGATCTCCCAATCCCAAAAACAGACTTGATTTGGATTTAACCTTGTATGGGAACATACCCTCAGGGTGTCTCCAGAGATCAGTAGACAGTTGTGGAATCTTCACCTCTTTCCACCCCTGCCGGATGGGAGAAGGAATCCTGACACAATCCCAAGCTCTTAGCTCATCTGCCAGCTGCTTCTGTTACCAACGCTGCTAGAAAATACCAGGATGTTAGCAAGCATCTGCCTACTTCCCTTTACCTCCCATTTTGTAAGGATCCAGGCATTTTGGAATGGCCATAATAACACCAAGTGATGGCAGGCAGAGGTAAGAAGAACTGTGGGAAACCTGGCGTTGATGCTGAATTTCCCATAATAGCAATATTTCGGGATATCATCTTGATATTCACTATATTGTGCTTGCCATGGAAATGTGTTGCATTCCTGGGAGAATTGTGGTTCTTAACATGTGTCTATTAGCAATTTGGAGCAGGATTTTAAAAACAAATTAAAAATACCCCTTTTCTTTACAATATAGTCTTAACCTTATTTAATCTACATCACTCCTTAGATAAAAGGTCCTTTAAACTGCCTTTTAACTAACTGGAAAGAGGCCTGCTGATGGTTTAATCTTTTGGATAATTAATGACAAGGGCTCTTGATTCTTAATGTGAATGTTAGGTTGTGCATTAATAATAATCTTCAGACTACTTCACAGATGTATGTAAATAATCTCTTTCCTGGGACTGCTGCAGCTGAAATATGCAGGACAGGAATATTTACGATGCAGGCCTTAGTTATTGAGACGAATCAGCTGGCTGTTCTGCAAGGTCAATTGGAAAGGTCATTAGATACCGTTTTTAAAAATTTTTGATGGCAGTGGCAAACCACTTCTGTAGGATTGCCAACAACTTTGCACTGATTCATCTTTGTGGTCCCCCCAGAAGGCAAGTGTTTCTGGAAGGGGCCTTCACCACCACAATGGTCTTCAGGATGCTCATTTCCATTTTGCGAAGGAAGAGGCACCACTGGGTACCACTTCCCAGATGGGGTGAAATACATTGAAAAATCAATGGCAAAAGGGGTATATCCTCATTAGGGGTGTGCACAAATGCCATTTTGGGGATTCAATTCGATTTGAATCGAATATCCAAAGATTAGAATCGATTCAGATGTTAAAAATTTGAATGTATTCACATTCGGTTCAAATATAATACATTTGAATCTATTCGTACAAATTTTTTATTCATATTTGAAGATACGAATGTCGACAACATTCAGATTTGTCTGTTCACATCCGTATGCATTCATATGCATCCTGTACATGTTCATACAAATGCGTAAGGATACGAAGATGCGTACAGATACCTATGTAATGCGTACGTATCTGTACACACATGAATGTCTGAATAATTTGTACGAATGATTCAAAAATTCATTTGAATCTTAAATTTTAATGTACAGACATTCGATTCAAATTTGAATGTCCGAAGTTGATCGAATTTTGAATGTTTCAAATATTTGTACACATCCCTAATGCCCATCATATGATTCTTTATTGAGGCCTTAGGCCAGAAGACAAAGATTACCTTGAAAATAATAAATCAAATTGACATCTATAGGCTTAGAGCGTAAGCAGTGCCCCACTGGTTTGGACCCATGGCCCATCTAGTCTGTAGGCTTCCTCTCTCATTGGGACCCCAGTGCCACTAGATCAGGCCATCGTCCATCTAGTCCTGTTCTCTAAGAGTCCTGTTCTCTAAGAGACCCACTAGCGGTACAAGGAAGGTCATGGGCTTCACTGTTTAGCTGCTGTGGTTGCCTACTGTGGGAGAAGGCTACAGAAGTAGGTGGGCCATGTGTCTCATCTGCTGGGGCATCTCTTATGTTCTCTGTACGCCCCTGAAGGCCAACTCCTGGTAGACCATGAGCAGGACAAGCTGTTTGCTTTGCTCACTCTTAGGGGACTCAAAGCAGCTGACAAAATTTCTTCTCCCCACCACAGACACCCTGTGAGGTAGGTGGAATGTGAGAGCTCAGAAATAGAGCTGTGACTAGCCCAAGGCCACCCAGATGGCTTCATGGAGGAGTGTACAATCAAACTGGGAGGCTGTCAGAAAGAGTCTGACATTCTAACCACAAGACCAAACTGAGTGGGGGAATTGAAATCTGCCCTATTTTTTGCCCCTGTCTGAGAATCCCTATCGGAGTGGAAACATACCCAACCGAAACATACCCACCCTAATCTCCAAAGGGCCGATAGCTCTGAAGTTAAGATTCTGACACCTCCTGAACTTTTTAAAAATTAGGAGCAAGAGGTATTTTTGCACCTTTCCAAAACTAATTTGCAAGTGAGGGATGCATTTTGATTCCTTTTAAGCTTGTGGATGCATTCTTCCTTAACAGAAATTGAAGCAAATCCTAATATTTCAGATCCCCCAGGGGCATCTCTAGGTCTGAGTAATTGTAGGGGCATGCAGAAGAGACCAAAATGAAATAAACATGACAATTTAGAGATACAAACTCTATTTTTAAACTCTGCCACATATAGCCTGCCCCAAGAGCCTCTCACCGGATATGTATGCTAATATTTATATACTAAACATTTCATATATATGTTAATTTTTGCCCAATTTAATGTGGTAAAGAATTGTTTAGTAGAAAACAAAAACTAAGCAATATCGCACAATTCTGGCAGGAATTAACCTAGTTTTAAAATGTGTTGTATTCTAGATGTTCTAATTATTGTTTTTGTAACTGTGGCTCATTATTTATTTCATTTCATTCTATTACATTACAATATATTTTTATCCTGCTCTGAACCCTAAGGTTTCCGGGTGGGATAACAAGCTGTTAAAGCATTTCAATTGGAGTAAAAACTAGTTTAAAATATTGGAATAAAAATTTTCATTACAGCACAGAGAAAGGGAGGGTAGACTATGGATGTTTTTCCACTGTCACTAGAAATACCCATTAAGTACCCATTAATAGGTACAAAAATGCCATTGCGTACCCATTAATGGGTACTTAATGGGTACTTTTAGTGACAGTGGAAAACACCCTAAGTGTTCAGACAAAGGCTCAGGCAAAGAAGAGGTGTCCGTTCACCAGCTGTCTAAACACATAGATATCCTGATGGTGCTTGACAGCAAAAGAGAACTTATTCTATTATATGGAGGGGCCAAAGCAAAAAAAGCCCCGTCATGGTTTCCCAAGCTATTCAGGATGGTAGCACAGCATTCCATATATTAAAAGAGAAATGTCTCACTTCTGATGCTGAAGCACATCAGGTTGTATATCTATTGAAACCAACTAACTAGGATCTGTTCAGTCCAGTGAGTTCTGCAATGGAAAAAGGTCAAGAATGCAACCGGGTTGAATAAAATGGGATGGAAAGCCATCTGAATCTAAGGCAGTGTTGTGCAGAAGGGTTGAGGGCTAGTCCACATCTAGGTTTTAATCCAGCTTCACTCTGTTTTCCAAATGAGAAGATACAGTATATTCTGGCATATAAGACTACTTTTTAACCCAGGAAAATCTTCTCAAAAGTCGAGGGTCATCTTATACATCGGGTGTCATCTTTTTATACGGTGCGTATATCCCAAACTCTATATTTTAACTTGAAAAGTTGGGGGTCGCCTTATACGCCCAGTTGTCTTATATGCCGGAATATATGAGTAGATCAGCAAAATGGCAAACTGTTTTCCTGTCTAACTCAGAAAATCTCTTTAGGTCAGATAAAGCTAAGAGAAAATGCCTTGTCGCTTTGCTGATGTATTCTCTCAATCTGAAGGGGAAGATGGATTAAAGTAGGTGTTCCCACAATCCACAGTTTCCAGGAACCACCATTCCCACAACCCATGGTTTCCAGGAACCGCCATTTGCACAACCCATGGTTTCCAGGAACCGCCATTCGCACAACCCATGTTTCCCAGGAACCGCCATTCGCACAACCCATGTTTTCCAGGAACCACCATTCCCACAACCCATGTTTTCCAGGAACCGCCATTCGCACAAGCCATGGTTTCCAGGAACCGCCATTCCCACGACCCATGGTTTCCAGGAACCACCATTCCCACAACCCATGGTGTCCAAGAACCGCCATTCCCACAACCCATGGTTTCCAGGAACCGCCATTCCCACAACCCAAGGTTTCCAGGAACTGCCATTCCCACAACCCATGGTTTCCAGGAACCGCCACTCGCACAACCCATGGTTTCCTGAAATCACATGCTATGGAAATCACATTGGTATGGAGTCACACACTTGCCACCTTTCCATAACTACCAGGAGGCCGTTGCTGGCAATTACTTTTATAACACAGTCACATCTAGTAGCCTTCCTGTTATAGAAGAGGCAGCTACATTTGTTACCCCACGCATGTCCAAAATAACCATAAGCACGGTTCATGATAAGAACTATATAGATGTTCAATACAGGCGGATCTGTCTTGTTCCTACAGCAGGAAGCAAAATTGGACGGTATCTGTGACCTTGTTAAATGACTATATTTAAAATGTCAGCTCTCGGGCAATTGTATAATGGATAGTATAAGAGATATAAACCCCGCTTCTTTTTTACATTAGGTTGCAGTTCAGAAGAACAACTATGAATAAGAATTTGCGGAGAGCTGTCCCTGGAATGTTAATTTTCCATGTGGCTATGGAGCAGGGCTACCTAACCAATTACAGGCTTATTATGTTCTTATTAAAATCTTCTATGATGTGGAAGAAGGTGAATAGAGAAAAAAAATATTTTTTTTATCATACTGCACTAGAATCTCTGAAACTGATGGGCAGTCAGGTTTGGACCGAGAAAGGAGAAGAAAAAAAATCACCCAGAGGGTTATCAGTCTAAGGAATTTACTACCAGAATTAGCGGTGACAAGCAAGTAGCCTGGATAATGTCAAGAAGGGATTGGACAAATCATAGAAGACAACTGTATTAATGGCTACTAGAATGGATGCTTAGGTTCTGCCTCCAAGTTGGAGTGACAGGCGGGAGGCCTCTAAAGGCCATTTGAAAGGATTCCATAGCAGGGGGGAAGGTTTTGCCCTTGTCTCCTGCTTGAGATGCCCAGGAGCAATTGGTGGGCCACGTGTGAGACAAGAGGTTGGACTAGATGGGCTATGGCCTGATTCTGCAGGACTCCTCTTATGTTCTTATAGGGCTTGTCCCCATGCACTCTGTTTACTTCGAGTTGGATTCGGGATATTCCCAATACATAGTTCAAATTGACTCGTCCCCATGCGGTTGATGAAAGTGTGGGCTCAAGTCGAATACACCTGTCCCCATGCAAATCACACTAAACCCCTGCGTCAGGAAACTGCATGTTTTTCTCTCCACCCCCTTTCTCCTGATAGGAGCGAGGGCAGAGAAATCCCACCCAACGCCCCTTACCTGATCGCAACTGCTGGGCATTAAACAGTGATCGAACAGAAATGAGCCTCTTCTCTCTGTGATCTGATCGCCAGGCAAACGTAAAAGAACTGATTGCCCCAGGAAGATGCAGTGATGACGGGGGTCAGCTGTCCCTTGCTGTCCCACAAGCCTCTTCCTGCAACCCTTATTCCACCCCCGCTCCCCGATTGCCGGCAACCAGCTTTGGAAGTTAGAGGCAGTTTAGCAGAGAAACAGAAAAGCACTTCTCTGCTAAACTGCCTCTAAACATTGTAGCGACTTTGGTTAGCTTTTTAGCTGGCAAACTTCAAAAGCTGCTTGAAGGGGAGCTGGGGTGGAATAAGTTAACCAAAGCCACTACAATGTTTAGAGGCAGTTTAGCAGAGAAGTGCTTTTCTGCTTCTCTGCTAAACTGCCTCTAACTTTAGAAGCTGCTTGCCGGCAATTGGGGAGCGAGAGGTGGAATAAGGGTTGCAGGACGAGGCTCGTGGGACCTGTACCTGTCAAACTGGGGCGATCAGTTCTTTTACGCTGTTTGATCTTTAAAAATGGCTAGCAGTTGCAATCTCCAATGCACAGGACGTGAAACTCGCCTACTAATGATGTGAATGTCAATCTCCTCCCCTAATAACCCGGGAGCATCCCCAATCCTCCAAAATAATCCATGCTTGCCTCCCAAGCCGCAACAAGAACAGTTTGCAAGGGGAGTTTATTTACTGTGGATTTGGGCAATTTGTTCTGCATGTAACCTGGTTTGGGTGCTTTGCACGGGGACACTCCGAGTCGAATTCAGATTCGATTTGGAGTATAGAGTGCATGGGGATGCCCCCATAGACTAATTCACAGAGGACAGGTGTATCAGTAGCTACTGGAATCAATGCCTAGGTATTGCCTCCAGAATGGAGCGGGAGAGACTGAATGCCCGTGCAGGCCATTTTCAGGGAGTAAAGAGCAAGTGACAGTGTTGCCTCCATCTTCTGCCCAGAACCAGTGGGGCTGTGGCCCAATCCAGCAGGGCTCCTCTTATGTACTTAAGATTCTTAAGTTTCATTAACCTCTTGTTCCGTGCTAGGAGTATATGGCTTGAGTAATTCTTTGCTGGACACTCCATGGAAGAAACTTCAGTACGGAAAGCAGCTCTTCACAGATGTCATCAAACACTGCCAGGAGCTTACGAAGGAAGATCTGGTGCAAGAGCTCATGAAAGTGATGAATAATCAAGAACCGTAAGGCTGTTCCCTCCATATTTTGCTGTAATGCGCCGCTGTTTTTTCACCAAACTGCAGTTCCACAAAGACTGAGCTTTGTCCGGCAGCTAGGAAACATTTGACAACCAGGCCTTTAGTGTCCTCTGCTGCATCCCAGAGTTTACCCAAGCACGTGTCCATTGCCTGCTTGACACATTTATCCATCTCATCTTCTGCCCTCCCTTTCTCCTTTCATCTTTCCCAGCATCAGGGCCTTCTCCGATGTGTCCTCTCTTCATGGTGGGTGGCTAAAGTCTTTGAGCTTCCGCTTCAAGGTTTGTCCTTCCAGTGAGCAGTCAGAGTTGAGTTTCTTTAGTATTGACTGGTTTGATCTCTTTCCAGTCTGAGGGACTCTCAAAAGTCTTCTCCAACACCACATTTGGAAAGTGTTGATTCTTTGGGTGTTTCAGCATGGGCCCCATAAACCCCATTAAGAACCTGATTGATACGGATTTGGTACGCGTTGGCTACATACCTTCTGCTCTGCAGCATTAGGATTGCGTCATCCGCACAGGCATCATCACGTTCCAGATCTAATAGGGTCTTTGGGCTCCGTAATCTGGATTAGTGGTAGAACCCTTTAAAGGGGTCTACAGTCTGATCCTGCACACCAAAGACCAGATTTTAGAGCACATGTCCACACGCACACCAGGCCAGCGGGTTCCAGATGAGCTACACATCTGTTGGCCGGCAATGTGGTAGCTATGTAGGCAGCTACGCAGCCTTCTCCCTTCCATGCCCATTGTCAGTGGAAGTGACTCTTGATTGACAGTTGTGCAGGCCAATCGCACCACACTGTGGGTGGCATTTCCTACACAGGCCTGTTTGGGGCCTTAGGATGGGTGCTATGGTGTCCACACTGCAGCCCTGTTTAGCACCCGTTGCCACGGGGGTCTTTGTTTAGATCCGGAACTACAAGGAACGTATTCCCCAAGAACCAGATTCCGAAGATCCAGATTTACGTAATCCGGATTAACTACAGTCAGTGCAGAAATGGCTTTTGGCCCTCAGTCTTCCTTATGACCCAACTCTCATAAGGCACACATCATTACTGGGGAAACCATAGCTTTGACTATATGGACCTTTGTCAGCTCCATGAACAGTTGGGTGTAGGCCGATGCTGCATGGAGGGGAACTCTTTCTCACCCCTTACCTGTTTGTTTATGATCTTGGAGGTAAACGGTTGGGAGAAACTGGCCTGTTATTCTGTGGGGATATTCCAGCACCTTTTCCTATGATCAAGTGTCACTGACCTCCGGGTCTGGATGTGTGATAACGGAAAGCTCCATTGGAGAAACATGGAAACGTTTTACCTTCTCCACACTTTTCTCCCCAGCCAGCTGCCAGACCCAGCAATCGAAGATCAAGGGAAGGAATACATCCTCCCCATTTTAAACAAGTACGCGGCCGTTTGTGTGCGATGCCCTGATTACGGAACCAGGTGAGAGAGGGAGAGGGAGAGAGACTCTGTGCCTGAGAAATCTCGCCATCTGTGAACCTTTGTTGCAAATGACATTGTGGGACTTGCCTAAAAGTGATGGATCACTCTTGACTTTGTGGAAAACAGATCCTCAAAGGGTGGCTGTTTCTTGCAGCCAATGACAGTGAGTGTGATGCACCAAAATGGGAAAATAAGGAATCCTTTGATACCTTAAGGGCTGCAGATTTATCGGGTGGGATAACTGATGAAATGGACCACTCCCTAGAAGATCTCTTTTTAAAATAATGATGATGATGATGATGATGATGATGATGGTGATGATGATTAACAATACAAAAATAACAATAAAATACATACTAAACTGTGACTAACATGCATCCCCCCACCAAAAGACAACCTCTTTTAGATTTTTCTTCTCTTCTTCTTTAGTTGGTCCAAAGAAATAGTCTTATTATTTCTCCTCTCAAGTACAGTGGTACCTTGACATACGAGTTTAATTCGTTCCGTAACCTTGCTCTTATGTCAAATTGCTCGTATCTCAAAGCAATTTTCCCATTAATCCATTCCAGCTCCCAAAACACCACCTCAGTTGTTTTTGTTATGTACTGTACTGTATTTACATACTCGTATCTCAAATCTTGCTCTCATCTCAAAGCAAAATATCACTCGCTCGGTGGCTTGTATCTCAAAACACTTGTATGTCAGGGCACTTGTATGTCGAGGTACCACTGTATTCTGGTGGTTGGGGTCTCGTTGAGTAATATAATAAGTCTTTCCAGTTATGCCCCACCATGGACTCTAGTTTCAAACCTTGGCTTTTAAATCTTAATACCCTTATTTTTTCAATATATTGTTCCATTAGATATTTATACCAGTTTTCTATTGTCCATTTTGTACTATCCTTCCATCCCAGTACTACTGTAGATGGTGCAGCATGTATCATTTGTTCAAATAAATACTGTTTCTCTTGGTCTCCCTAATCTTGCATTGAACAACACTATTTCCGGTGTTAAAACCACATTTATATTTAAGATGTTGTTAATTTGATTTTGGATAATTCTCCAAAAACTTTTAATACTAGCCCATTCCCACCAGAGGTGGAAATATGTACCTCTGCCACCAACCCTTTGCTCCCTAGAAGGTCTCTGGGTGCAGTGAATGTCTTAAGTTATAAAGATGCCATCAGGCTTCTATGTCAGTTGTAGGAACACACAAGGATATGGCTACTTCTCTAGCATGTGGAATAAATCTGCTAATCTGCATGGATGTAAATACCCTGGAATGTGAAAGATTAGGAGTTCAGCTACCGTGTTCATGAGTGTGCAAGCCAGTCTACCATTCATGAACACAGCTTGATCCGACAGTTCGTGTTTGCTGCGTCTTTCCCCTTGCTAAGGGCTTTTTTCAATGGAAAAAATGTATTTTTTTTGTTTTCTAGCAAGTTCAAAAACTAACCCGAACAATTGCTTGTTTAATTAACCAGTTATTGGGTGTACAGTGTGATGGGAAACTGAGCATGCGGCTTTTGTTCATGCCGATCCCTAGATTCAGTGCTCTATCTTGGAGGGGCTTTTGCACAGCAGATATCTAACAGCAGCACATTATGATCCAAGGGGGTGGGGAACAGATTATGAATTTGCCCAGCTCATGTAGAGTCACCCAGAATCATGTGCATGTCAACTCTTTTATGGCCAAACAGGATTTATGTCCAGGGCTGGGGTTGCAAAGAAGGTGACAACCCTGGGCTATAGTCCTTCACCTTGCTTTCCCCAGCAAATGGCATTAGAAGTGTCCTGCTTCCGCCCCCCCCCCCCCGCCCCCAGCCTGAAAGATGTACCCAGGCATTCGTTCTAGTAGCCATTGGTACATCTGTCTTCCATAAATTTGTCTAACCTTCCATGAAGCGATCTAGACTGGTAGCTGTGACCACCTCTTCCAGCAGCACATTCCATAAACCAATGACCCTCTGGGTGAAGAAATACGTCCCCCTGTCAGATCTGACTCTCCTACCCATCAGCTTCATAGATGCCCCCTGGTCCTAGTGTTGTGTGATAGAGAAAAGAAATTTTCTCTATCCACCTTTTCTATACCATGCGTCATTTTATATACTTCAATCAGGTCCCCTCTTAAACGCCGGCTCTCCAGACTGAAGAGGCCTAGACGTTGCAGCCTGGTTTCGTAAGGGAGGTGTTCCAGACCCTTAATCGTTCTGGTTGCCCTTTTCTGCACCTTCTCTAGTTCCACAATATCCCTTTTAAGGTGTGGTGACCAGAATTGTACACAATTTGCTTTCCTTATCCGCCATGTAGATGCAGACTTGCATCTTATAAACACAGACACACACACAAAACCCAAGGAGGCTAAATTCCGGAACATGGGACCAAAATAATGCGCCTTGCCTTTGGACCTCAGTGGTGTTTTGTTTCCTGCCTAGTTCTTTGGTTGCAACTCTTAGGTTGGAATTTGATAGGCCCTTGAGAAGTCCAGGATATGATAAAAGTATGGAAATCTACTGTGGCGCTGACGGTGGACTTAACGCTACACGCTTCTCTTTTTTCCTCTCTCTGCCCCACCTTTTCAAGGACGAATACGATCATTCTGATCGACGCGGAAGGCGACGTCACGTTCACCGAGCGCACTATGCTAAATGCCGACATTGACCAATGGAAGACCAGCACCTACCAATTCAAGCTGCAGGGGTAACACCTTCCCCGCTGCGTGGGCCACAAGGAGAGGAGTGGAGAGGAGGAACTGTTGAACTTTCAAAGCATGGCGAAGGCTTTAGTTAGAGCCGGCACCTGTCGAATGCTCGCTCCTGTCATGTACCATTCCCTGTGTAGCAATCACCAAAACCTCATTCTGTACAGGATCCAAAGAGGATCCGCTTAAGTGAGAAAATCGGGCTGTGTGTACGCATATCATGTTTTGCACAAGCAGCCATGTTTGCCTTTCAAAAGGAACGCTGCAAGGTTTCAAGCATTTAGACGGCAATCAGTGGACGATACAGCGGACCTTGGAAGATCATGTACTGCGTATTCTTCCCCACTTCACTGCCTCCCCCCACCCTTTACCAACAAGTGTTGTGAACTAAATTACTAAATTACCCTGTTGTGTTTTGTTTTGTTTTTAACCAACCTATCTAACCAAGCAAAATGAAAAAGCATCAGTGACGCTTCCGTAATTAAATTCTGGTGATGTCACTTTCAGCTGATCGTGCGGAACGTTTTGGGGGTTTCAAGGAGAGGGCTGCGGCCCAGTCATTCTGCAAGGGCTCCTTTTGCTTTCAAAAGCCAGGCTCGCTCAGCAAGTCCCCCCACCCCACCCTTGAGACCAACCAATCATCGGACCGCATGAGGCACAGCATTCTTTGCATCTTGGGGCGCTACTGAATGCTGAATAGAGCTAACAGAGGTTTGAAGAAAGCCAGGCGGGTATTAAACAGCAACCAGAAGATATTTACACTGAGGCCCTTTCCACACTGGGCCTTATTCTGGGATGAATCTCAGGACAGGGGTTCTGTTGTCTTCATGCTAATGCAGACTATGACAGGGCTTGCCCAGGGGCTGCTGTAGAAAGCATTAGCATACAGAGAGCAGGCCCTTATTCTGGGATATATTCCAGGAAAGGCCCTGAGAGTGCTGTGCTATTGTTTTTCAGCTCTCAGACTAAATCATATGCGTAGGGCATCTTCTGTCCTTTCCCAGAGACCCTGCCAATCCTAGTTTCACCACTGCCCATTCTTCACTGCTCTTCTTGGCTCAGTCTGGGGGGCCACCACTGTTAAGGCTACATCCTGAAAAGCTAGATCCAGGAACTTGGCTTTCTGTGCTGAGAAGCATCCCGTTGAGCTGTTGAGAACGTCCCTCTCTGTGTATGATGGATGGAGATTGGAGTGTTAGCTTGGCACAGAGAGTATGTGTGGTTTTAGCCCGGCAATTGGAGCTAATGCATCCCAGAGGTTGGCAGCTGTTGCAGATTACATAGTAAATGAAAACATCTGGATTGCAAAGCAGTGTGTGGCTCTTAAGCTGGAAAAGGGGTAGTGGTGGTTACTGAGAACATAAGAGGCGCCCAGCTGGATCAGGCCACAGCCCATCTAGTCCAGCATCCTGTCTCACACAGTGGCACACCAATCGCTTCTGGGCATCTTAAAGCAGAAGACAAGGGAAAAACCTTCACCTGCTCTCAAATCCCTGCAAATGGCTTTAGGAGCATCCTGCCTGCCTCTCTAACCTGGAGGCAGTGCCTATCCTATTACCATGGATACACCTGTCCTCCATAAATGTATCCAACCCATAAGAATGTATAGAGGAGCCCAGCTGGATCAGGCCAGAGCCCTTCTAGTCCAGCATCCTGTCTCATACAGTGGCCCACCAATTGCTTCTGGGCATCTCAAGCAGAAAACAAGGGCAGAACTTTCACCTGCTCTCAAATTCCAGCAAATGGCCTTTAGAGGCATCCTGCCTGTCTCCCCAGCCTGGAGGATGTACTTAGACATCCATTCCAGTAACCATTAATACACCTGTGTCATCCATGAATTTGTCCAGCCCTTCTTTAAAGCCATCTAGGCTGGTTGCTGTCACAACTTTTTCCGGCAGCAAATTCCATAGACCCTCTGGCGTTACGGGGAGTTCAAGGCAATTCCTTAAACGCCTTTCCTTGAGCGCCAGGAATAGAGGGAATACACTGGAGCTGATAAATCTTCATAAAGTTGAGGCAGCCTTCCTGTTTTAATACTGCAACAGTCCAGGAAAGGGCTGGGGTTTTGCCCTGACGGAGACTTCCTGCTCAGTTGGTCAAGTGTTTTAACGTCTCTGCTCAGCATGGCCCCGGTGTGGCGCTCCAAACCTTGCCGGCGTACCTTGGTCAAGTTGGTTAGGGCTTATGGCTGTTGCCATTCCAGCAAGCCTGGGAGGTTACAGTTTGGCAGGGAGCTGAAAACAGTGGTGAATGTGAAGATCCTCGCAGCGTTAGAACACAGTCCACAAGAATGGTGAGTCAGTGCGGACATTAAGATGCTAAGATGGTGTAAGACCCCTTGTGGGATACCAGTATCTCCTGCCATATGAATGTGAGGTGGGAATGCCACACACAAATCTATAGCAGTGATTACCAACCTGTGGTCCTCTAGGGCTGCATCCTGACAAGGTCAAAGCCCTGCAGTTATCTCGCTATTGTACCTAATTCGCCAGGCAGGATCACGGTGGTCCTGGAATAGAAACCTGGTTTATTCAGTTGTTATTCTGGTAAAACAAACTATCGTAGTAGCATAGGATCCTGTTAATTTCGTAATTGCAATTCTGCCTGGATTCCTGGGTAAGAAGTGCAGGGAGAATTTGTTGTGAGCTTTTGGAGCCCAGAGGTTACTCTATGTGGTACTACTGGGAGGGTTGGGTCAGGTGGAAAGAAAATCTTGCAGCTGTACTGTAACTCTGCTTCTGCAGAAATGCTAACACCCGGAGTATCAAGCTGATGTATAGACAATGTGTGACAGACTCAGACGTGCTTTATACCTGTAAATCAATAAACTGTGGAATAAATGATACCTGGAGTCTTGCTAGACTACATAAGAACCTAAGAAGAACCCTGCTGGATCAAGCCACAGCTATCTAGTCCTTAAGAAGCTGAGAGGAGCCCTGTTGAATCGGGCCACAGACCATCTAGTCCATGAGAACATCAAAGGAGCCCTTTTGGATCAGGCCACAACCCATCTAGTCCATAAGAACCTAAGAGTAGCCCTGCTGGGTCAGGCCTCAGCCCATCTAGTCCATAAGAACCTCAGAAGAGCCTTGCTGGGTCAGGCCACGGCCCATCTATCCCATAAGAACCTAAGAGGAGCCCTGCTGGATCAGGCCACAGCCCATCTAGTCTAGCATCCTGGATCACACAGTGGTCCACCAACTGCTTCTGGGCATCTCAAGCAGATGACAACGGCAAAATCTTCACCTGCTCTCAAGTCCCAGCCAATGGCCTTTAGAGGTCTCCTGCCTGTCTTTCCAACCTGGAGGCAGTACATGGGCATCCATTCTACACCAGTCCTCCTCCTTGAATTCATCTTACTCTTCCTTCCCAGTATTCAGTAGCATCTTTGCTGGCACAGGATGCTGGAAATTGTAGTTCTGGGTCACCTGGAAGGTAGCAGGATTGATCTAGAGTATCTTAAGAGCTGAAAACCTACTTCTCATTTCTAACAGAATGAAATTGCGAAGGCAGCGCAGTTTCCTGGGTGACTTTCCCGGGTGAAAACTAGATGCTGTTGAAACGACATTAGATTTTGATTCTGAACATGTGTGTTAGGAAATGGAATTACAAGTGTGTCATGCCCCTGATCTATCAGATGTGAGCATGAGAACACAGGCAGCAAATTAGTCCATTTTAAAAGAACTTTGCAAGACAAGCTTCTGTCACTCACAGTTAAAGTCTTTGTTAACCTTTTGCCATTTGCTGGCCTCACCATGCATACATTCAAAGAAGTCAGAAGGTGCATTTTCTAAAGCAGCATTAAAACTAAGTGGAAGCATTACCCAAGACGAAGTGGAAGGCATACACTAGCCAGGCAAACATACCAAAGAAGAAGAGAAATTTAGCTTTTATACCCTGCTTTTCTCACCTATTTAAGGGGACTCAAGGCAGCTGACAAACCTTCTGTTCTTCTCCCTGTCACAGACAACCTCTGAAGTAGTGGGGCTGTGAGAGATCAGAAAGAGAGCTGGGACTAGCCCAAGGCCACCCAGCTGGCTTCGTGGAGGAGTGCGGAATTGGACTGGAAGCCTATCAATTAAGAATCTGACACCTCAACCACAAGACCAAGAAGAGCTGGCTTTTATCCCCCAGTTTTCTCACCTGTAAGGAGACTCAAAGCAGCTTACAAACCTTCTGTTCTTCTCCCCACAACGGACACCCTGTGAGGTAGGTGGAGCTGTGAGAGCTCAGAAAGAGAAGTGTGACCAGTCCAAGGTCCCTCTGCTGGCTTCATGCAGGAGTGTGGAATCAAACACCATGACTGTGAGATAAGACTCCGGCACCCTAACCACAAGACCAAACTGTCTCACAGAGCTTCTTTGTGCTTCAAAACGTAGATGCGTCCATTAGCAGCATCAGTTTCAGAAACTTCCCTATCAAGAGAACTGTACCCCTGTGGGCACAGAGAAGTTGGGACTCTTGTACTTCTTTTCCTTTATTACTCTTTCCATTGCAATTTAGGCCTGGGGCTCATTACACTTGTCATAAACAGACCTCATCATAAGTCCAATGACTTCTATTTAACCTTCTCTTCTCACTGGCTTAGCACCATAATGGGCCATTTGAAGCTGCTCAGTTCTGTTCAGCCGCAATCAAGGTTTGCCCAGAGTGCGTAATAAATAGCTAATTATGGCTACTTTATAGACAGATAGGTAGATCTGGATATAATCGCTTTGCTTTAGTTATTAAACCACTTTAATTCAAAGGTAGACCGAAAGCTATAAGGAACAAAGATTGTGATGGGGCTGGATTGAACGGCTAGGCACATGAGGCCAAATGCGACATGACATTGGCACCTGAGCCAGTTGGGTCTAGTGGTTAGGTAGCCAGCTCTTATCTGGGAATACTGGGTTTGATTCCATACTCCTCCACAAAGCCAGCTGGGTAACCTTGGACTAGTCACAGCCCTCTTCTGAGCTCTCAGAGCCCCACGTGCCTCACAGGGTGCTCTGTGGTGGGGAGAAGAAAAGAAAGCTTTGTCAGCTGTTTTGAGTCCCCTTAAATGGGTGAGAAAAGTGGGGTAGTGTGGGGGTGCAATTTGTCCATCTCAGCTAAAGCAACTCTTGAAAGCAAGTAGGACGAAGGGCACATTCCTGGGTCACTGTAGCTTTCCTAATATCTCTCACATAGAGTCTAAACATTTGTTATCACTTCCACAGTACATGAAAATAATATGCAGCTTCCAAGGATGCTGACATGAGATATCTACATGCACAGAGACAGGCTTCTGTTGGCCCTACACCATATCCTTACATTTACTGGTTCAGTCCAGTTCTCTTCTTGTAACCAAATATGGGCACCCCGGGGGAAATAACCATTGAGAAATGTATTTTGTAACTGGGCATAAAAAGCCCCTAAATCTTCAGTAAAGAACGACTCCTTTCACCTGGCAACCATTCTGCGTGTGAGCCTCAATTCATTACAACAGGGTAGAAAAGCCAAGTCTTCTTCTTCTCCTCCTCCACCACCACCACCACCTCACAGTGGTCTTCTCAAACATCGTGGGTTATTTTCTGTGGGGTCTGAGTCCTCTTCATGACTCCAGCTGGCGATCCTTTGCTACTCTGTTCGGAAGAGCCCACCCAAAGAAACCACACTGATGTACAGCAGAAAGATGTTTCTCTATTGAGCAGTTAGTGAAACACAGCAGGTGACACTGTGCCACAGTCTACAAAGTAGTCTTATCCTTGGGCCTCCAAAGCCAGGCCCAGAAAGTCTAAACAAGTATCTTAATTGCTAGGGGAACGCCGGGTCAAGAATGTTGGAGGGCAGGTTGCTCTCACATCTGTCAGCAGCGGCTGGCGCAGGTGAGCATGTGAGCAAGAACCTTTCTTGCCTTTTTCGACCATGCATAATCTTTGCTTTGTTATACTGGGCCCAGATCAACATTGCAGAACCTGAAATACCTGCCAGTGAGCATCTTGGTGCAAAGAATCAGCAGAGCACTTGAAATCTGCCTGGAGACTTGCAACGCTTCCTTTGACTTGACTTTGAACAACCATCCTTATTTAACACAAAATCCTGCCTGTCCATAATTAACTCCCCGTGTGTCGGCGCCTGGGAAGAAGGTGAGATGTAACCCTTCATCTCGAAGCTACTTTCCTTTAGAGGCATCTTGTAATTCGGGGTGGTGGGGGGGGGATGAAGGTTCTTGACTCAGTGGAGACAGAGCGTAATCAGTATTGCAATCAATTGAAGAGGAAGCCGCAGATAACAAATTTTTGACAATTATGCAAGCCCATCTGGTCCAGATCATACGCTGGCAATTCAACTCTGCTTAGCAAGGCAGGGAGAACATTGAGCCCCGGCAGGTGTGGAAATGCTGTGTGGCAGCTGATGCACAACGCAACTGGTTTTCAGACTCGTTGGCTGTGTTGACAGAGCTGGCCTCCTGAGACGCAGCAAAACTATAACCATCATCCTTGCTGCCATCTTATTTAACATCCACTGATATCACTTGGCAGAAGATGGTTTCCAGTGTTTTAAGTGAAATCGAATGGTAACCAAAGGCAACACTGCGTCACCTTTAACTACTGTATTTTCTGGCGTATAAGACTACTTTTTAACCCAGGAAAACCTTCTCAAAAGTCAGGGGTCGTCTTATACGCCGGGTGTTGTCTTCTTTTACGGCAAGCATATCCCAAACTCTATATTTTAACTGGAAAGTTGGGGGTCGTCTTATACGCCCAGTCGTCTTATACGCCGGAAAATACGGGTATTCAGTTCAGCTGGCCATTCTGCACATATTTCCCTGGCACTAAGTCCCCTTGGCCTCAGGGGTGCTAATTTCTGAGCACAGAAAGGATGCCTCCAAAGGCCATTTGCCAGGAGTTGAGAGCAGGTGAAGGTTTTGCCTTCGTCTTCTGCTTGAGATGCCCAGAAGCAACTGGTGGGCCACTGTGTGGGATGGGATGCTGGACTAGATGGGCTGTGGCCTGATCATAGAATCAGAGTTGGAAGGGACCTCTAGGATCATCTAGTCCAACCCCCTGCTCAATGCAGGATTTCCTAAACCATCCCAGACAGATGTAGGTCCAGCCTCTGCTTGAAGACCTCCAGTGAAGGAGAACCCACTACCTCCCCTGACAACCTATTCCATTGACTGATTGCCCTCACTGTCAGGAAGTTTTTCCTAATATTTAATCTGTATTGACTCCCTTGAAGTTTCATCCCATTGTTTCTAGTCCTCCCATCTTGTGCAAGTGAGAATAGGGATGATCCCTCTGCACTATGATGGCCCTTCAGATACTTGAAGACTGTGATCATGGGTGTTTTTCCACTGTCACTAGAAGTACCCATTAATGGGTACTTAGGCCCTTTCCGCACTTGGCCTTATTCTGGAATATATCTCAGGATCAGGGTCTCTTATCTGCATGTTATTGCAGACTACAGCAGGTCCTAGTGAGACTTGCCATAGCCTGTATTAGCATGTGGACAAGAGACTCCTATCCTGAGATATATCCCAGAATAAGTCCAAGTGCGGAAGCAGCCTTAATGGCATTTTTGTACCCATTAATGGGTACTTAATGGGTACTTCTAGTGGTCTCCTCTCAGTCTTTTCTTCTGCAGGCTAAACATTCCTAGATCCTTCAGCTGTTCCTCGTAAGACCTGCTTTCCAGACCGCTAACCATTTTGTCAGCCCTTCTTTACGCTTGCTCTAGTTTGTCAATATCTTTTTTTAATTTGGGGTGCCCAGAACTGAACACAGTATTCTAGATGAGGTCTGACCAAATTAAGGTCTCCTTAATTTATAGAGGAAAGGTGCAGTAATGGCTTCCAGATCAATGCCTTGGTATATCCTCCAGGATGGAGAGACAGGCAGGATGTCTCTGAAGGACATTTGCAAGAGATCAAGAGCAAATGAAGGTTTTGCCTTCGCCTCCTGCTTGGGATGCCCAGAAGTCATTGGTGGGCCAACGTGTGACGTAGAATGCTGGACTAGATGGGCTGTGGTCTGACCATGCAGGGCTCTTCTTGTGTCCTTGTAGAGTTGGACAAATTCATGCAGGACGCTTGTCTCAATTTCCTCCGGAATGGGTATCTCTGTTCCAATGAGTGGGGCACATCTGCCACAGTTTAAGACTTCTCTGCAGCAATAATGGGGGATAACATTGCACTGCACCAACAAAATGAATTACCCCTGGTGGAATTGCCCAGCTGGCTGATGTGCTGCTGGGAGGAACAGGTCAAAAGAAAGAGTTTGCCTCCAGTGCAAAAGCAAAATAAAAACAAAATATAGCCTGACCACACCCTGGCTTCCTCTATACTCCAGGATGCCCCTGGACATCCGATCTCTCTTCCATTTGCTGTCTCCCAGCGTTTGAATCACTCCAAAGATAAGGCAAGATGTGGTTCATTCTCCCTTTGCAATGCATAAGCTGAGCGCTAGGATATGAATAAAATATCTGAACGTGAAGCAGCCTCTATCTTCAGCAGCACTGAAGCACACAAGGTGAGAAAGAATGGGAGCCGGATTTGATAGAGCGAGGTGTGTTTGTCTTGATTGGTTCCACTTTGAAACACGGAGAGCTGCCGTTTCGGGGAGTGGCAGGATACTGGCTTCCCTTTTGCCTGTGTTCCTTTTTAAAATCATTTCTATCACTAGGAATGTGCACCAGTATTCATAGGTATTCGAAATCCGATGGAATGTGCCAAATTTCAACATTCTAGCTCGAGGAGAATGTCTCAAAATTCGAATGCAAACATTGAGTTTTGAATCTATTTGTTTGAATTATCTGGACATTCGTATGTGTGTGGTTTCGTACAAAATGTGTACTTGAACAGCCGCATCTTTCCTGCATCCGTACGGGATGAAAATGAGTTGCACGCAGGATAACTACGGGATGCATACGGATGTGTACCGATGTCGGGAAGATGCATACGAGCACATACAAAGTTGTCCACATTTGTATGTGCAGATGTGACTCAAATTCAAACGAATAGATTCAAATTTGGTAAACACGAATCAAATCTTGTTAAATTCGAATTTAAAAGATTCAAATTGGATTTTTGGGTATTTGATTCAATTTGTATAGAATGTCACAAAAGCATTTGTGCGCCATCCCTATTACTCACATCTTCTGTTTTTTCAAATTGACATCTTCAGGCTGCAGCCAGACTCTAATATCAGTATCACTGACTCATTTAAAAGTCAGAAATTCCTACAAGGCAGATTGTTCACTGGTTAGGGAGCTGGACTTTTATCTGGGCATACCAGGTTTGATTCTGTCCTCGCCCATGAAGCCAGCTGGGTGACCTTGGGCTAGTCACAGCTTTCTTCTGAGCTCTCACAGCCCCACCTACCTCACAGGGTGTTCTTTTGTGGGGAGAAGAACAGAAGCTTTGTCAGCCGCTTTGAGTCCCCTTAAATGGATGAGAAAAGCAGGGCAGAAAAGCCAACTCTTCTTCTTCTTCTTCCCTGTTGGTGGTTTGACCCCTATACACCCGTGCAGAAGCCAGAGCAACCAGGGCAGCTCCTTCCACAAAGGAAAGTAAAAGCACTATTTCTGGAAAACAAGCCAGCAGCACATTTTGGGGGGCAAACAGCAGAGCTACGATGAAGTTGCCACTGGTACATGTGGCAATCCCATTGGTTCGACAGTTGAGGCCCCTTCTGGACAGTGACAACTTGGCCACAGCAATCCATGCGTTGGTAACTTCCAGACTGGATTACTGCAATACACTCTACATGGGGCTGCCCTTGAAGACAGTTGGGAAGCTGCAAGTGGTATAGACCATAGCTGCTAGACTGCTAACTCCCAGCTGGTCAAATGCACATTGCACTGGTCTTTAAAAAGTTGCACTGGCTGCCGATTCGCTATCGAGTCCAATTCAAAGTGTTAACATTAACTTATAAGGCCCTAAATGACTTGGGCCCCAAATATTTAAAAGAACACCTTTTCCCATAGGGACCTGCCTGTGCCTTAAGATCTGTAGGAGAGGTCATCCTGGTTGTACCACCACCCTCACTAGCAAAAGGGGTGGGCACTCCAGACAGGGTCTTCTCAGTGATGTCCCCCAGGCTGTGGGTTAGTCTCCTCCTTGAGGAGTGTCAAGTACCTTCACTTTACATGTTTAGGAGGGCAGCGAAGACATACTTCTTTCCCTTGGCCTCTAGCTAAATGGGGATATGGCTTTTTCTCTCCATTTTTCAGAAACATTTAACGTTTTAAATGTTGTAACTTGCCCCGAGACCTTCAGGTATAGGGTGGGAAATAAATTAAATAAATAAATAAATAAATAAATAAATAAATAACAGTGCTATATTTCCCTCCTCTGGATGCAGCTTAAACTAAGTGGTAACTGAGAAAGCAACTTGGTGGGCGTCTGCTTTCTTATCCAATAGCGCCACCATCCTTTCATATCTGATCAGGCAGAACTGAGACGTTGAATCACATTGCTCCCTTTTTTGTCACACTGAAGGCTGTTACTGCAGCATTGCTTGTTTCCAACACTCTCTAAAATGATCATTACGGCGTGCACTTATCCCTTTTTGGCGGCAAGGCTGGGAGCATGAAACTTCCTGGATAGAAGGTGCCTTGAATTGCGAGCAGCAACCTCATCCGTTTGGAAAGCTGGTGGGAATGAGCAGGAGGGCTTAAAGCAAAACAGTTGAAGTGGCCTTTGTAGAAGATGCCACAATTGGACAATGGACGTGTAAGGGACCAGGATACTACCACGGCCATAAAGCACAGGTTTACATTACTAATGCCAGGCATAGAAGAGTGCAGTTTTGCAAGCAATTTCCCCATTTACCGAGTGTATATTTTTCCACGTAACTCCCAGTGTTTCTTGGCTTACTTTTAAAAATCTCCTAAACCACGCTGTCCCCTATTTTTTAAATCATTTTTTCCTAAGTATTCCATGCCAAAATTTCAGGTGTGTCTTATATGTCAGTGCATCTTGTACCTTGCATCTGAAAGTAGCTCTGGTCTTGCCCATTGCACAGTGCAAGCAAAGTTATTTCAGCTTTAGTTTGGGAATCTTGTTGCCAGAAACCTGCTTTATCACCAAACTCTGGAAAAAAAGACACAAAGCCTGCATCTGGAACAAGAAAAGGCTTTTATTACAATCAACTAAGAAGCGGTTGTAAAGAATTTACACAGGAATAGTCCCTTGGATACATACATTTGCCCTTATCTTGTTCCTTCATGTATTCAATAAGGCAATTCCCTCCCTACTTTCATCATCTCGCCCTCCTGAGTTTGTGCGCTTATGATTCAAGTTGTGCACAAATGTGTTTTTTTGACATTCTATTAGAATCGAATGGAAGATATTTGGAAGTTTGAATTTAACAAGATTTGATTCGAATTTACCAAATTCAAATCTATTTGTTCGAATTTGTCATTCAAATCTGCACATACGAATGTCAACAACATTTGTATGTGCATGTACGCAACTTCCCCACATCCGTACACGCCCGTACGCATCCGGTAGTTATTCCGTATGCAACCCATTTTCATCCTGTACGGATCCACACAAATGCGTGTAGATGTGGGAAAGATGTGGATCTTCAAGTACGCATCGTGTACGAACCCATGCACATATGAATGTCTGGATAATTCGAACAAATAGATCCAAAGTTTGAAATTTGATTCAAATGTTTACGTTCGAATTTCGGGACATTCTACTCAAGTCTGAATGTCAAAATTTGGCACATTCGATCAGATTTCAAATGCTTATGAATATTCATGCAGATCCCTATATATGATTGCCTCCAAAAGGTGTTTCACCTTTCTGTTGTCATAAGAGCAACTTAAGTTCACTTTTTCCTCTTACTGTGCATGTCTAAGGGGCTTTCCTACTTATCTTTACCTTCACACCCTCTTTGCAGCTGGTTCTGTGTTTGTGTGAGGCATAGTTCTCCTCTCCTTACGCCCTTTATAGATAATCTCTAGTGTATAGCTGGTGGGCTTGGTCCTCTTAGCTAGGGAGCTGCTTCTGGGGC
This sequence comes from Aspidoscelis tigris stejnegeri, assembly GCA_023333525.1. Taxonomy (NCBI): domain Eukaryota; kingdom Metazoa; phylum Chordata; class Lepidosauria; order Squamata; family Teiidae; genus Aspidoscelis; species Aspidoscelis tigris. The sequence continues at coordinate 2,996,592 of JALMGA010000022.1, read as the reverse complement.
AACTTCTCTTGAGAGGCTAAGCAACAGAAAGGCTTTTTGCTTTCTAAAATGCCTTCCCTTATGTCAGGCTAAATGACTGACTTCTTTTAGCCAATTATATTATTAGGGCCATGCTCACAATCTGCCTTCCTGGCAAGTGGACAGAATTTATCTCCCCACGTGTGGACACACTGATCCTTTTACGTGCCATGGAATCCTCAACAGTTTCTTCCAGCATCTGCTGGGTGCTACTCAGAGCCTTTTGAATGGGGCCTTGGGCAGAATAGAGACCTGCAGCCTGTTCGCTCTTGGATGTATCCTGGAATATATCTCAGGATGGCCGTGATCCCACTTGACATTTTAAAAATGGAATTAACGAAAATGGATGCGAACGTTCCTTTTTTTTTTTTTTTTGCTGTTAATTCCACTTTTAAAAGCTAAGGGCAGCAGTGGCAGGCAGGAAGGGCTCGCTCACCACTTGGTGTTCCTCTGCCCCATGCCCCAGGAGTGCCGCAGCGGCAGCCAAAATGGCGGGCAGCCAAGCAGGTGGCAGCAGCGGCGCAGCTTGAAAGGCTGGCCAGGCAAGGTGGCGGTGGCAGCAGCCGCAATGGCAGGTAGCTGGGCAGGTGAGGAGTTGGGCCAGTGAGGCGGCAGCAGCAGCAGCACAGTGAGGTGGCGGCAGCGGCGGCGGCACAGCCTGAAAGGGTGGGGGGTGGGGGCCCCGAAAGGGTAGCTGAGCAGGCAGGATATACTGCTTGTACCATTCCCAAAGGAAAAAAAAAAGTGTGTTAACAACAAAAATGGGAACGAGAGTTGTTTAAACAAGTGTTTTTTCTAATGCATTTTTTTATGATTTACTCCTTGGAAAGTGCGAGAAGCCAATCTGTAATGGGGACAAACAATTTTCAAATCGTTTTCAAACATGAGTGGGAACACGGCCAATGAGCATCTACTGTCCACATGCTAATGCAGCCTTTACCAGCCCTCACTTGGGGCCTGCTGTAGCCTGCACTAGCATGTGGACAGCAGGTCCCTGTTCCAGGATATATTCCAGAATAAAACCAAGTGCAAATAGGCCTCTGTTGGAATATGCAAAAGTAAATATGTGTGTTTTGGGAATCAGTCCTGCAGAACACCAGAATACAATAACAAGCTACCCAGCTGCCGTAACACGCTTTGCTACCCAGTCATAATAATTGCTATTTCTGTGTGGGACAAAGGTGAGCCATGAGAAATTATTGTGTGATTGACCAAATATGGGCATAAGCACTATCCTGCCTTTTCGTATGTTGTCATCATCCTCACACGAGTATATCTGCTTCTATGCATCCATCTTATTTTTGTGTGATATGTAGTATTAGAGTATAGCAGTATGCAATATAACCAGTAATCTGTTATGCCAAGACTTATAGGGTGGTTCCGCACTGGCCCTCTGAAATTTGGATCTATTAGATCTGTATTTCAGAAATCCGTGTGTAGAAAGATCCGTATCTAGTGGATACGGATCTACTAACACCCCTTCCGTCCATACCCGCCTAACCTCCCCTAACCACCCCAGGGCGAGCACGCGCGTTCCCCTCCATACCTGAATGCAGCCAGGCCGATTCTGGCTGCTGGGGGCCTGATGCGCGCAGCACGTGCACGCAGCACGCCTCCCTAATGGCAAGGTCTGTGTGCATGCGCAGAGTATAGCATAACGGTATAGCACAGCCAGCAGACCACTAGTTGGTCTTCACTGGACATCGAGATTGTGCCCTAATCATCAAGCTGTACTCAGATACAGTACTGAAAGTCTGACTAGGAACCAGTGGAGCCCTGAGCCACAAAATCAAAACAACAACTGGTGTGAGGCAAGGGTGAATACTAGCCCCCTTCCTTTTAACTTCTACATCAATGATATTGTGAAAACACTAACTGCCGATAATTTACATGGCCCAAAGGTCTTGGCCAGAACTATCATATGCTGACGATATGGTGATCATGGCTACAACCCCAGTGGGACCGAGAAGATATTTGTTAAGATTTAACATGTACTGTAAGCTAAATTCACTCACTGTGAACAAAGATAAATCCAAAATCATGATTTTTGGTACAAGTGGTCCCTGAATGGTGTACGGCTAGAACAAATTAATAGTTATAAATATTTAGCCATCATGTTCTCAATTTCAGGCACCTGGGCTAACCACATTAATTATAGCACCCATAGAGCAACTCACGCTGCAGGCTCTCTTCGCAAGTTATCCAGATACTATAAGACCAGCCCTAGAAGTTTTTAAGGCCAAAATAATTCCCTCACATTTATTTGGGGCCAAAATTTGGGACAGTACCAACCTGACGAAAATCAAAACCTTTCAAACCAAGCATCTCGGTATCTTATTGGGCCTTTCTAGAACAGCTCTGACAGCTGCAGTAAGGGCAGAACTGGGAATGATCCCATTAAAAGCCCTAATATTAGAGACAATTTAATTACTGGGTAAAAGTTAACCGGATGACCACACACAGGCTCCCCCATTTATGTTTAGAGGAGCAAGTCCTGCGCCGACATAACTCATCATGGGCAGTGGCCCTAAACAATCAGTTGGCTAGTACTGGCCTTCCTTTACAATTTCTCTACGGCTTAGGTTCCAGGGCAAAACAAGTTCTTATACAACGTACTGCTGATATCTACTTGCAATTGGCTACAGCAAGTATAGCTAACTCCACAGCTACAAACTTTTTAGCCGCTCACAAATCAAATACTCACCTAGAAAAATACCTGACTATCCCACTTCCAATCCCTTTAAGAAGAACTTATACTAGGGCAAGGTTTGAACAAATCGGAATCATGATGCAAACAGGGTGGGGAGGAACAAATCATGGAAGACATTGAACGTTTCCTAATTGACTGTACAGCATACTCTTGACCTCCGCTCCAGATATCTAGATCCAATATTAATTAATTTCAGGTCCCACAATAGAAAGGACCTTTTATCCTTTCTCCTGCAAGGCCAGGAAAGAGCTACTATAATCAGCACGAGTCTTTTCATTCTGAAAGCTTTGAAGAAAAGCGCACATTATTTGGAAGATAAATCGGGCAATTAAGACTTTGATTGTAAACAGATGGTCCATTGCTCTCCTTTACCTTCTTCTGTTCTATTTTATTTGTATAGTATTGTATTCTATTTTGAAATGGTCACATGACTAGTCAAATAAAATTATTATTACCCACACTGAGCTCGTAATAATAATAAGAATAAAAATACCACCAATACATCACTCAGTTCTAGGCACTTGGGAAGGGCCCAACTAGTGATAACAATCGCCCAAACCAGCATAAATATCTTGTTTGCTGTGTGTTGTTTTTTATGTCAACAACAGCAACAGCCAGCTACAGAAAGCCACTTTGCTGGGATCTGCTCAGTGTAAATATCTTGTTTGCTGTGTGTTACTGTTATTTTATGTCAATAATAATAAATTATTACTACGATTAACAGTCTCATCTCCAAACAATTTGTACTGCACGGTGTTTTTGCAGGTACTTTCCACAGCTGGCTCCTATTTTTTTATGAACAGTAATTAATTTTAGTTGCCTTTACTTTTACTTTTTTACTTTTTCGCTCAGTTTACCGCATGTAACAAAAAAAAGCAGTCAGCCACCCACCCCCCGCCACATGGATTCTTCCTCTTTTCGTTTCCCCCTCCAACTAGTCCACTCTTGGCTCCTCCCACTTAACGGCTGCTACCATGCCCAAAACGGCCGTTTTCCTTTATCCCCTCCTTCATCATATCTCTCCCTCCTCGTCCTCCTCCTCGCCTATTGGCCAGCTCCTTCGGCCCGCCTCCCCGTCCCCTATTGGTCCGCACCCGCCGATCCCGGCGTCCAGCAGCCAATGGAAAAAAAGAGCGGGATCACGAAGGCGCCCGCTGCCGGACACCGATTGGTTGAGACATATTTCCGTGACGAAGCCCCTTGTTGTGCGAGCGCGCCGCGGAGGGAGAGGGAGGAGGGAGGGGCGAAAAGCGGAGGAGGAGACGTTTAAAGATGGCGGCCGTGTTGGCGGCGCCGCTGGTGGCGCTGAGGCGCCTGCTCCTCCTCCTCCTCCTCCTGTGAGGGAGAAAACGAAGAGGTTCCGCGACGGAAGGAGGAGAGGGGCCCCGGCGCATCCCTTTCCCTCCGGCTTTGGTGGCAAGCAGGGCGAGGAGGAGGAGGAGGAGGAGGAAGAAGAAGGAACGCGCGAGCCGGCGACGAGGAGGTGCAGCGGCAGGGACTCTCCGGGCATGGCCCAGGTGGGTGCCGGGTCTCGGGGCTCCGGCAGGCTGGCCGGGCACAGTGGCGAAGGGAGCGCGGCTTGCTTGGCAGGCCTGGCCGCCCGTGAGCGGAAAGGCCGCGCCCGAGAGCCTCCCTCCCTCCATTTGTGTGTGTGTGTGTGTGAGGGAGCCACAGAATCAGCAAACGGGGGGGGGGCGTGCGAGTGCGGGGTCTTACCTCTCTGGACCCCCCCCCCCAATTTGGGCCCCTGAGTCTCTCAGCTCCGGCTACCTGAGCGGCAGGAGCCTGCAGGCCTCTTCGCCCGTTTAACTGTGGACTCTTTAAATACTTGCCTTGTTTGTCTGTTTATGTATCTGTCCGGTCCTGTGCCCGGAGGGGGCCTGAGGGGGTAAGTCGCCATAGAATGACTGCGGAAACGGATAAAATGCGTCACAAAATCGCTATAAACACGGATAAAATACATTAGCTGTGCTGTTTGGTACCAGTTACAAAGTTTCCCTTCCTGCGTTCTGTGGATTGATGTCTTTGTAACGATGCCTGCCGGCCTCCTTTCTTCCTTCCTTTTTCTACCTCCCCTCCTTCCTTTTTTCTTCCTTCTCGTTCCCTTCCTCTTCCCTTCCCTTCTTCCTTTTTCTACCTCCCCTCCTTCCATTTTCTTTCTTCCCTTTCCCTTCCTCTTTACTTCCATCCTTTTTTTTTCTACCTCCCCTCTTTTTTTTCCTTCCTTCCCTTTCCCTTTGAGAGGTTCTTTTGGGCTGTCCTTATATTCAAGACAACTTATACATACAGAAACCAAGGATGCAATTCAACTTTCATTTATTCTGGCCAGAATAAGCCATCTGGGTGACAGCACTCGCACACAGGAGTTGCCACAACCCCAAGATATTCTGCAGTAGGTTTTTGTAACATTTCTATCTCAGGGGTACAGGACGTGCTTAACCCACAAACTTCAAAGAGTCCTGTTTATGAACTCAATACTAAGAACTCATACTTTCCTATGAGCTTACACCTTACTTTCCTGTCAGAACATCCGGTTGAAGCTAAGGCTTTTCAGAAGGTGTCTCTTAATATCAGCAATAAGGGAGAGGAGAGAAAGTGAGCACAATGCGTTCCTAGGTCAGCACTTGTTTGCAAAGCCAATCTGTAGCTGCTCTTCAGTGTTCACTTCCATGTCAGAGGCCTACTTTTTCCATTATGATTTCTCTTGGACTGCAAGCCGGTTACAGAAGCCAAGATGGCGTTGCTTTGGTTATGGGTAATGCTTCAGAGGCATTTGGCTGGGCTCTCCTTGTTTCTTCCCTGGAAGAAGCTGGATATACCTGGCTTGAGCCTTTACCCATTACACGCTTTGAATTAATCTATTTTCTTTGCACAAGCATGGTTATACAAAAGCAGAATTGCAGAGGTTAAGTAAGTGGTCTCTTTCACCTTTCTTCCTCTTCTTTTTCTTCCTTCCCTCCTTGCTTTTTTGTCTCCCTCCCTTTCTCTTTATGCTGGTGGGTTAATTCAGTAGCTTGATGCTTTTATGACCCAAGATGAGGCAGCAGCTTTAATGTTTAGCTGCACAATATCCCTTAAAGAAAAAAGTTTAAAAAATAAAGTAAAGCTGGTTGTGTGGCAGTGGTAAGGCTAGAAAACCACCACTTATTGGTGTTGTTTTGTGGCTGGGAAACTGATTAGATGTGTATGCCAGAGATTTCATTGAAATTCTCTGTGTTTTGCAGGAAGCTGCATGGATGTGTTTATTTGCTTGCAAGGGTAAAGCTCAAATATGTGGCACCTTTCCCTTTTTTAATCTCCCAAATGAATTTTGATAGTCTATGCTTGTTCTTTTGACATTTCTTGCTTATATCCCACTTAAAGAAGTTCTGTGTTTTTGGCTTAGACCAGGGGTAGGCAAACCATGGCTCGAGAGCCACATGTGGCTCTTTGGCCCCTTGAGTGCGACTCTTCCAGCTTAGGAGTACCCTAATTAAGTTAATAACAATGTACCTACCTATATATCTTAAGTTTTACAAATTTGGCTCTCAAAAGAAATTTCAGTTGTTGTGTTGTTGATATTTGGCTCTTTTGGCTATTGAGTTTGGCGACCACTGGCTTAGACCATGTATTTAGTGAGTTTAGGATTTGCCAGATTCCTTGCAGAATCTTTTTTTGTTGCGTCATCCCTTGGACAGTAAGGGAAAGATGTCTTGAGAATAAACTTCTGCCCTTTTGCTTTAGCCTTTATACTACCAATATGAGATCCTTATATACTAGCAATTTTTGGAGATCTTGTAGTCTTTTTTGCTAGCTAAAAAAGTTCAGGTGAAGGCAAGGAAGCAGAAGTGAGATTACATTAAAAAAGCATAATGCTTCTTCCTCAGTTATATAGGTTTCAACTCTGATCCCAGACGCATAATTTGAAAAAGGTTTTGCAAAAAAATTGGAGGGACTTTGTTTCCTCTAGGTAAATATACTTAAGACTGAAAAATCTATATGCGCTAGCCTGGCATAGTTAGTGAAGAATTCATTAGAAGTCTTAAATTTAAAATAATAAGTCAGTTAGCCATCCCATGTCATGGATCTTTTTCAGCCATACAGTTAGAAGTTCAGAAAGGGTATATCTACCTGTTCAGCTAGTACAGGAATCTCCCTGGTATAGCTATAGTACTCTCAGCAGATAGGAGCAAGTAAAACTTGGGAGCACTAATTGATTCCCACCTACAAGGTTTCTGACAAGTTTAAACTTCCTTTACATTGAGTTTTCAGAAAATTGCTGATATATCCACATTTTCAGCCATAGTCTTAAAAATGAGTTCAGGAAAGTAATTTTGTTACGACGATGGTTTGCATTGTTTGGAGTCTCAATTTAGCCTCAATTTAGCTCCACTTGAGGCGGCTCTGTTTGCGGTGTGGCAGAAACAGGAAAGTAGAGCTAAATTGAGACGGCTCTGTTTGCGGTGTGGCAGAAACAGGAAAGTAAAGTTGCAAGGGCGGGGTCCCTTTTCCGGTTTACAAGGCCGGCGTGTTAAAAATTAATATACTATTGCAACAGTGGGATAGAAGTTTATTTTCTATAGTGGCAGTTAGTGGTATTAAGATTAAGATAATTATGAAATAGCTTAGTGATGCGATTTTTGCGAGTGTGGCGAATGGTTCATCAATCGGGAGACCTCCTAGTCAGGTGAGGAGAATGAGGTTAGAAATTAAGATTCAGAAGAGGACTTGGGATGCTGGTCGAAAGGCGTGGGTTTGTTGTTTCGAGGTGTGTAGTGCGGGGATAAGTAAAAGGATTAAGATGGAGGCAAGGAGGGCTAATACGCCCCCAAATTTATTTGGAATTGATCGTAGGATTGCTTTGTGGGATGGGCATGGGAGAGTAATTCTTTATTCCCTACTGGTAGGAGGACTTGTAAACCCTCTGTTTGGGTTAACATAGAGGGACTTGGAGAAATCAATTAGCAACAGGTAAGAATTTCCTGTCTCCCATCTCCATGGTCACAGTAGCGACCCCTGAAGTATGTACTACTTCTAAGCATAAAGTACTTGAGTAGTTCTGTTTTTAGTGCAGATTTGTAAAACTATTTGATATAGGAAGAATATTTGCTTCTAGGGAGAAATCTGTGGAAGCAGGACCCATAAATACAAAGATTTCAGCTGATGGATAGAAATTCAGAAGGACTAGATGAATTTTATGTAGAGGTTGGCTGCTTCTAGAACAGTGGTTCTCAAACCATGGTCTCCACTCTTAGTGTTCAGTTTCAGACCCAGTGAAGTTGGCACAAAATGCTGAGAGCAGAATGTCAAAAGTTGTTATTCAAGGACATGTAGAACTGAATAAACACATTGCTGTGCTAGGAGGACAGTTTTTTTACCTTAACCTTTATGGTGCATTTCACCCAAGTTTTCAGTTATAACTACCTGCAAGATTAGCCAGTGTAGTTAGCCATAGATGTGTTACATCCATGAATGGGTCCATATCCAAGCCAGGATGGCTCTCAGGTTCCCTACATTGTAATCTTGGCTCTTGATCATTGGATTTCTACTAGAAGTATAAGCATTTCCTGTATATCACAGCACAGTAGGAAGTTTCTTCGAAGAAGCGATAATCCTTGTATGAGATCTGTTTACCCATATTGGTGTAAATTGGTATTGCGAACTGGAATTGCCTCAATATTACTGAAAAGATAATCCTAGAGTTCAGACTTTATTTAGAGAAGTATTTTTAATATGTCATTGATTGATATTGGTGAGACCTTAGCGTATTTGTGTACAAAAAGTATTTCTGCGCATGTATTTCATAGCATCTGAGTTGGTGTTAGCATGCTGCTTGTTGCATAGAGTTCAAGACAAGTAAATATTTTATACTGAACCTGCTTCTTTAGGTTTCTTTGATTACTGTAACTTCAGTCGGTGTAAATACTGTTGTTGATTTTGATGCTGTGTTGGAAGGACAGAAGTCCTTCTGAGCATTTGCGCCCTGGGACTGTGCATAATAACCATGGAATGATCAAGTTAAGACATCCCTGTGATGTTAAGGCACCTCTGTGACCTTTCTTTTTCTTTTTCTTCTTCTTTATTTACAGGTTGAAAGAAAAAAAGGATACCTGCACGCGGCCAGGGAAGATGCTCTTTCCTTCGACATCAGCTATTTAAGCTGAATGCATTGTGATTTCCAGTAATTGAGACAGTGATTCTGAAAGCTGTCTACATTAATGAAAAGAACAATGTAGTCAGCTTAATTGTACCATCAGCGTTGCATATTGAATAGAGCATGACAAATCCCATCTTGGTGGACTTCTGCATGCTAGGAGTATAGATCTATATACCTTTTATTTAAAGCCTTGGGGTTTTTTTGTGTAAGTTTTAATTATGGAGAATTATGAAAACGCACCACCCCTTCCACAAGATCCAGCAGCAGAAGTGAATGTGGAGAACCCTTCTTGTCCCCCACCCCTGCCGCCTAATGAACAGCCTCCACCACCTCCCCTGCAAACGTCCAGTGACGCAGAGGTAATGGACGTTGGCTCTGGTGGTGATGGACAGTCAGATACCCCTGCTGGGGACGCACACCCTGTCGACAGAACCGAACTCCTCACAAAGGGATCTTCGTGCTACAAAAGTCGTCTGATCGTAGATCCTAATAGCGACCAAAGCCCGAGGACGGCTCGCCACGCACCTTCAGTTAGGAAGTTCACCCCAGATCTTAAGTTGCTTAAAGATGTAAAGATTAGCGTTAGTTTTACGGAAAGCTGCAAGAGCAAAGACAGGAAGGTGCTGTACACTGGAGCTGAGCAAGGCTACGAGGCAGACTCAGATCTAGGCGTTCGTGTCAATGGGGGTATGCATGCTTGTCCTCTTGGTGGGGGTAGCAGTGGTCAAGCCACGGGGGTAGCTGGTGACAGTGAGAACAAAAAAGATGATGAGAATGAGGTAGATCAGGAAAAACGCGTCGAGTATGCAGTTCTGGATGATTTAGAAGATTTTACTGAAAATGTGATGGAAATAGATGAAGAAGGAGGGTTTACATCTAAAGCAATTGTTCAGAGAGACAAAGCGGATGAAGAAATCTTAAACTACTCCTATGAGGTAAGTGAACATAGTTTCTGGTGTGCTTTCAAGGGATAAGGAATGTTGAATCTTTAAATGTGGTTATGTTTAGAGGAAGGGACATATTAAGGAGTTCTTAACCATACAGACAGTAATTTTAGGTAAAGTGAAGGATAATGATTCATGTTATAGTACATTTTGTGATTTAGACCTTTCTCCCTAGATAGCAAGGCTGTGTTGATGTGGTTGAAAGCAAGCCACTTTAAGTTTTAGTACTTTCATGGTAAAACCGGGAAGGCGTAATTTTCTGAACAAATCATTTTTGCCTTGCCAGCATAGTCTCAGGAAAATAGCTTTAGGGGCATGGTGTCTGACAATGTTTTTTTCAGGATGAATTTGATAATGATGTGGATGCGCTGCTGGAAGAGGGCCTTTGTGTTCCCAAAAAAAGAAGAGTTGATAAATACGCAGGAGAGAGTGACCATCCGTCTGATGGGGAGACAAGTGTGCAGCCAATGATCACCAAAATAAAAACAGTCCTTAAAAGTAAGCTAGTTCCGTCGTGTGTAAAATATGTTGGTGTGTTGAAATGAGGATGGTTTTGTAAATGGTGGCTGAAATAGCTGCTAAGATGCGAGGGGCACCAGAGGGCTAATTCACACCTTTAGTAGGTGTAATGACCAGCTAGCTTTTGGAATCGTTTGGGCGTTTGAAAGTGCTGGCTAAATGCAATGGCAACACTGGGCATGCGTAACACTGTTGCTGCAGCAACGGGGTGACGCAGTGCACACCTGCACCCCCTGCAGCACAGACTGTTCCCCTGGAAGAGGTGCAGACAGAGCATGCTGGGCTTTACCAGCCGGCTCCTAAAATAGTAGTGGAGCATGAAAACATGCTCCATGGCTGTTTGGGTCAGGAGATGCCCTGGCACTCACAGAACTGCTTCTAGGATAGAAGCAGCTCCATGCAGTGAGTAGGCCCTATACTGGGGCATGCTAGCAATTTCCCTTTTCACCTAGTGCAAAAAGACCCAAAGACTGGTAAGCCTAAGTTAAGCAATTATCTGTAGCCTGCCTTCTGTAACTTGTCCTCTGAGTTAAAAGACCTGTCAGGTCTTATGACCTGCTGGATGCATCTCGTGTTTTTGCATCTCTGATAATACAGTAAACCTGGGACATTTATGGTAGGATCATAGAAAAAAGAGTTGGATTTGGCAGCTCAAACAAACTATATAAAGATGACCTTGTATTGCTTGAACATAATGGTATTGATAGATGACATTCAGATGACGTTTTGAATAGAGGTAGCACAACAGAGGAATTTCCTGCTTTCCAGCTCAGTCTCTCCTTCCAAGTCTTCAGACAAAAACTGTGATAAACTGAAGAATAGCTATTTGCCCACACCACATCCTGGGCAATATCTAGACACCATTTTAGATGTGTTTGGACACAGCCAAAGTTTACCTTGGGGCAGCGTTTTTTGCTGTCTAGTTACAATTGCTTGCTCGTTTATCCTCTTAAATTAGTTTAAAGCAAATATTTGTAATGGTTTTGGTTACGTCTTATTAGCCGCTTTTTCTTGAGAAAGAGAAATGAGCATTTTCTTGTTTTCTTTAAAGGTCGTGGCCGCCCACCTACGGAGCCCTTGCCTGACGGATGGATCATGACATTCCACAACTCGGGCATCCCTGTGTACCTGCACCGAGAATCCAGAGTTGTTACCTGGTCCAGACCATACTTCTTGGGAACAGGAAGCATTAGGGTATGAATTAGAATCACTTCTGGATTGTATTTTCAAACATAAATGCAGGGAGTTTATTTTATTGATTGGAAATATTGTGGACAAATATTTTGTAAAATCTAGTTTTAGTAAAAACTGACTTAGGCTTTACTTGTTTTACTTAGGCTTTTGTCAAACTATCTTACAAGATAGTTCCACAGATTGATGTGTCAGGTAACGTGAGTCATGCTATAAACATGGAATCCTCATTTTCAGAGGACATGTACTGGGGGGCTGCAGATAGGAGCCTTCCTTGCCTCGGAGCCTTACTTGCAGGCTTAGGAAGGGGGGGCTGTCATTATTAAAAGCAGGATCCTTAAGGAGGCAGATCTGTTCTGATTCCAGAGGGAACCTTTCTCTTTTTTTAAAGTAGAGGATAAGAGATGTAGAGAACTGAATTCTTTCACAATGTCACCCAGAGACACTGCTCTGCTATGCAGTCATTCATCACAAATGAGTTTTGTTTTGTTTTTTGGAGTGTTGCAACTATAGTAGATTTCAGATTGGTCTAATGCTGATATGTTGTTTAGAGGTTTTTTTCCCACTGACCTCCCTTAATCCAGATCTAAGATGATCTTCAACTATCATGCTCGCACGCCGCTTCAATCATGTTTCTCCTCTACTGTTCTCTCTTCACTGGCTTCCTCTTCCTTTTCACCTCCAATATAGGGTGTTTTTCCACTACCACTAGAAGTACCCATTAAATGGGTACTTAATGGGTACTTCTAGTGACAGTGGAAAAACACCCATAAACTCCTTTTGTTAACTTTCAAAGCCCTTAACGGGCTGGCCCTGACTTATCTACTTGATCTCCTTTCCATGTATACTCCCTCATGTACTCTCCGTTCCAGTAATCAAAGACTGTTAGTTCAGCACTGGATTTCTACTGCCCCTTCCCGAATTCGCCCGTTTTCTCTTGTCTCTCCTCGTGCTTGGAATCTCCTTCCTCAGCACATCCGGGCTATCACGTCTTTGATGTCCTGTAAGGCCGAGCTGAAGACTTTTTTGTTCAGGAAAGCAATTGCTGATATGGTGTGATCTGTATCATATTTTAATCCTTAATATATTATCTGTTTGTTATATTCATTTTACTGTTTTGCCTCTGATTTTTAATGTAATTTTTTTAAATTTTATCTTACTTTAGATTGTACGCCACTGGCAGGTTTTATACTTTCTTATTGATGTTATTTTGTGAACAGCGCTGAGTACATGAACAGCGTTTTATTATTATTATTATTATTATTATTATTATTATTATTATTATTATTATTATTATTATTATTATTATAAGCTAATCCAGATCTAGTAGATCTGGATTAAGGGAGGTACCCGATGTGTCCCCATGGGCAGTGCAGCACCCAGTAGCAATGGGTGCTATCCTGTCCACAGTGGGAACGCTGGAGCATCCATATGGCAAATTCGGATCAACCCATGTGGGGCTTACCCTTCACCCCAGTTTTTTGGGGGGACAGGGGGTGCAATCTCCATAGAAGATTCTCCAGAGCCATCTGCCACAAACTTCGAAGATTCTTCAGAGCCCTTTACAAAGGTCTGTAGGATTGGCATTCCTCTCACATGGGGCCCTCTTTGGAGCCTGTGCTGTTCTTTGGAGCCGGCTTCGCAGATTGTGCACAGGCTTCGGGGGCTTTGGGTTTCAGGGTGCCCCCCCGATGGGTGCGCCCCCCTGGAGGCCCCCCTAGACTCTATTGCCTGATCGCGGTGGAAATGCTCTCCGTATAATCCGGATTTGGTGCCTGAAGACCCCATTGTAGACCCCTTTAATGGGGTCTACAGGAAATCCGCATTATAGGTCCTGAAGGACCCATTCAATCCGGATTTCCCTAGCTCTGGTGGAAACAAATGTGGCTCTAATAGTGTCTGCAGTGGAAATGGGGTCTTCCTGCTCTGGGCCTAATGGGTCCCTAATGGGTACTTAGTGCTCGTGGGAAAAAGCCCGAGGACATTAACACATCACAGAGATGAAAGTGGGTAATTCGGGCCCCACTTCACCTGCTCCTCGTGTTTCCAAAGGATATATCCCCATTTAGGTACACATGACTTCTTTTCCAGGCAGATAGAAAAAGTATGACCTGCATGTCAGACTGCGCAGCCTTTAATCACTACATCCTGAAGCCGTATTTTGTTTTTTTTTTCCCTTTCATTTGCAGAAACATGACCCTCCTTTAAGTAGCATTCCTTGTTTGCATTACAAGAAAATGAAGGAAAACGAGGAGAGGGAACAAAGCAATGATCTGACCCCAAATGGTGAAGTATCACCTGTGAAACTCACGGATAAGTCTTTAGAATTAGACTGCCAAGCAGAGGAGCCGGACTCCACTGCTGCTGATTCTGGGACTTTAGATGAGAAAGACCCCTGTGGGGGCGATGCAGCCCAAGGAGCCTTAGGACAAGTTAAGGCCAAAGTTGAAGTGTGCAAAGACGAATCCGTAGGTAAGTGTTGGAAGTTTTCAGTTTTGAGGGGCTGAAAATCATAAAATTAAAAGCTGCATTGGGACTGGATGGCTAGTTGGATGTCCTGAATTAGAGAAATTAAGAGGTGTGTGTGTGTGTGTGAGAGAGAGAGAGAATAAACATTAAATGACACCTTTAATGGATAGAAGAATGTTCCTTGTCGCCTTGCTTTCATGTTGAAAACAAGTCTGTGAACCAGCAAGAACCTGCCATCTTTATGCATGGAAAATGGCTTTTCCTATAAATAGCTCAAGAGCTGGCCCTGAGCAGCTGACAGGCGAGAAGTAGGGTTACTGGCACAATGTTTATTTCTGATTCTAGGTGAACTTGCCTGTCACATTCTCCTAAGCTTTTCCAGGTGTGGTCAGTCTGGCTTCCAGAAGTAACTGCCAAGTGGATGATGACCTTTCAGTAGATCTTTCAGTGACTAGGGCCTGAGACATCAGGGTTCACCCCTTCATTCAGTCATGGGTGTTCACACTTGGATGGCATTGGATATTCGGTCCTATCTACGACCGGCACTTAAATACTCGCTGGCACTTTCTTCTAGTCCTTTATTGTTGTTGTTGAGTGATGGAATCCAACTGATTTGGGCAAGCTTAGGAGAGGAACAATTGCCCCAGAATATCCCCTGTAAATTGCGTGCCTCCCGTCTATACTCATAGAACCTGCACTTGTGCATCCGACTTCACTTGCTTGTTGAGATAGTAGCTTTTCGTGGAATGAATGGAAAAATTGCACACTGGATCCATTTTCCCTAGATCTTGAAGACTTTAGACACTATCTTGAGAAGCGTTTTGACTTTGAGCAAGTTACGGTAAAAAAATTCCGAACCTGGGCTGAGAGGCGGCAGTTCAACCGTGAGATGAAGAGGAAGCAAGCGGAATCTGAGCGACCTATTTTGCCGGCCAATCAGAAATTGATTACCTTGTCTGTACAAGACGCACCCACAAAGAAAGGTAGGTCTTTTTACAGGTCTTAAAAATTCTTTTGAAAACTCAGGCACGATCTCTTGGGATGGAAGGGGTTATTCTAAAGGGGCACTGGGGTTTCATTGTTGGGATGAAATAAACGGCATGGACGCAGGATGGTTGCGAAGTGAAAGTGAGGTCCTTTACTGTTAAGAGTTAGGGCTTTTTATACCCTTCACACAGAAGACAATTGCACAGCGGAAAAACACTACAGGATGTCCATGTATGGCAGCGGGGGGGGGGGGACTGGACAGAACCAGATAGAACAGCCTAAATGCAAGGATATTGCTACAGGAAGAACATAGGAAGGGCCATATATGGTGTTATGGAAAGGAAGCTCAGGAACCAATAGAAGCCTGTTGCTGGGGCGTGCTAGGCTCGTGAACTGCTATGTAGATCGTCCCTGGCTACTGTATGAATTCCAAGAGATACGGGCAAGAGTTACTTTGACCTGGAATACAACCTTTGTCCTAGTTTATTTATTTATTTTATATTTATTTCCCGCCCCATACCCATGAGTCTCTGGGCGGCTCACAATATTTAAAAACACATATCAAAACTGTATAACACAATGCTAAAACCAGTACAGTGGCTTCTTACTTCAGCTGAAATGGGCAAAAATGCACCCCCACATTTCATAATTGCAGTGAGTTTTCTTAAGTGAGTCAGCTGGCCTGTATGCTGTATTGCAGGTTTCTGTGAAACTCCTTATGTTTCAGGGGTTGATTTATTTCTTTTATACCCTGGCCTGCCTTGGTCAAGTGTTAGTCTGTAGCCTGATATGGTTGTCTAGAAGTGTATTGATCTTTCTGTGTGAACTCATTAATGGAAGGGCTTGTCCATATAATCCTATAAGTTAGTAAAGATTAATGTAACTGGAGAGGCATTGTGGGTTTCTGTGTTTTTCCGTAATGTTTCTCTTGCTTCAGAGAAAATTTGTGGAAGAATTACAGAAGGATTGGGATGAACATTTCTCCTGTACTATATTTCAGAAGGAATTGTTTGTCTTGTAGCATTTTTTTCTGTTTGAGACGGAGAGATCAGAAATTTCTTGTGTACCAAGGCCTTGAAGATATTTAGATTGTGCTATGGAGTATCTTAAGGTTGTAACTTACTGGTAATTTACATGCAGTGGGTCTTGAGAGTTAGTCCTTGGTATCTCCAGGTAGGCCAGGAAAAACCTCTGGCTGAGTTGTCTTGAAAGCCCCTGGTAGTGAGCAGGAGTCATTTTCTGCAGTGTGGAAGCTAGAGACATACCAGTGCCCCAAGGGCTTTGTCTGACACCTGCAGAGCATTGGGGCTGAGGGTAAGAGGCATCAGAATGGAGGAGTGCCCATAGCACGGGCTGAAAATTCCAGATGTACTCACAGGCCTGGTGCAGACAGCCTTAGAGTCAGCATTGGAGCCAGTGGTCTAACTTGGAACAAGGCTGTCATGTGAGGATAGGGTGAAGTGCATAAGGAGTGCACAAATCAGAACTTTTTGTCAAATGTAACTTGAGCTTCTTTAGCAGTGGGAGCAATTCATCTAATTTGATTGCTGCATTACGTATGATTTTTAGCTGTACTGTGATCGGTTTTAAATGTATGTATGTGCACGACTATTTGTAACATTCGTACACGAATTGAATGTTACAACATTTGTACATTAACATTCGTATGAATACAAGGGTTTTAGAATGTTCGTACAAATAGTTTGGACATTCATTAAACTGGGGATACATATTGGATACGCATGCGTTTGTGTTGGATAAGTATCAGATACGCATTTGTTCGTATCGGATATTCATACCAATCCATGTGAGTACATTCATATCGAATAAAATTTTACCACATTTGAAGGGGATCTATTTGAACGAATAACATTCTATTTGTTATGAATCAAATGCCAAAAAACCCATTTGAGCACATCCCTAATGTATGATTGCCAGAGGTTACCAAAAAACTGGGAAGAACGAGAACAGTGGTTGATCGGTCTAATCCGTATTGTCAATACAAGCCTTGTGTTGTGCCTTACAAGTAAACTGATTGAGATATTGAGCTGTTAGCAACAAATCTGCAGCTGTGAAACTTCTGTATTTTTCAGAGTTTGTTATTAATCCCAATGGGAAGTCTGAAGTTTGCATCTTACATGAATATATGCAACGTGTACTTAAGGTCCGACCTGTTTACAATTTCTTTGAATGTGGTAAGTTGGCAGTGTTGTATTTTTGGATTAATGGTTAATTGCAGTAACCAGATGCTGACTCTTGTTAGCCAGTGATTTTTAAAAATGGCAGGAATTTTAGTTGAGCAGCACAAGGAAGTTAGCATACTGTCTGCCCAGGTTTAGGCTGTGGTCGCACCTTCCTTTTAATCCTTCTTCAGTCCATCATTGAACCCCACAACTCACACTTTTTTAGCCCAATCTGCTTTATTTGTGGACTTTCCTCCCTTCACTTATACTTTCCCAACTCCTGGTTTTTACAGGTCTCAAGCCATTATAGAGTGTTAATCCATTTTCATTTTTTGGGTGTGACCGGGGAAGAGGTTGGAGGGGGGCCGAACTGGACTATAGTGGGTGGATCCTGCATCATTTTGCCTTCCCTTTTGCCCATTGTGTGATTACATACTGCAGAGTGACAGAACGTTTATCGTACCTGTGGAGAAAACAGCCTGTTTCCATGATGCGATCAAACGAGCTTATGCTACGCAAGGAGATTGACTGTACTCAGGCATCTTGGTGTAATTCAGGTTTAAGATGTGTTTTGAAAGCGATTATTCTCTTTCTTTTTTTTAAGAGAACCCAAGTGAACCTTTTGGAGCCTCAGTTATTATTGATGGAGTAACGTATGGGGCAGGAACTGCGAGTAGCAAGAAACTTGCCAAGAATAAAGCTGGTAATGTAAAACATTGAGCATCACACTAAGCGTGTTGGCGGATGAGGATAAGGCCACAGTCTAAAGGATACTGGGGGGGGGGGTGTTATTTCCCCTGACTCAGTTGGGGCTTACCTCACTAATAAACCTATGCTGCATTTTAAAATACCCTTAAGAAAATAATTGCATTATGTTTTTGACTCTAAAAATACTTTTAGCACTGCTGTTTAAAGTTCTGAATATAAGAAATGGTCGCTTGGTGTCTTAAACAAGTAAAACTAAGGATGGTCATTCAAGTGTAAAGGTACCCCTTTTGGGCTACAGGACTAACAGTTTCAGATCAGGATTTTTACTCTAGCAGTATGCTGATTTCAGTCTTGGAGTACAGTCATTCCAACCCTGCTGGTGAACTTTTGTTTATCTCAGAAGAAATGGGGAGAGTATAACAGTAGAGCTATGTGGACTGTGCTCATCATATCTAACAACCCTTCTGTGTGATTCTCACATCCTACAAATTTCCTATGAGAGCACTACAGAGTTCATGTTTTCCCTTTCCAAGAAACAGTTTGTAAAGAGGGACATGCCTTGGTTTATTTATTTATTATATTTCTATCCCGTCCTGTACCCAAAGATCTCAGGGTGGGTAACAAACTAAAAATCCACCGTATCAAACAAAATATATATTAAAACAATAAAAACCATCACAGCATTTAAATGGTTTGATCCTAACCATTTCATTAACTTCTACAGCCCGAGCTACACTGGAAATCCTCATTCCTGACTTTGTTAAACAGACCTCTGAGGAAAAGCCCAAAGATAGCGAGGAGCTAGAGGTATGATTTAATAATTCAGTTCTGTGTCTGTTTCCAGGGGGCTTTCCTTAAATGAATTCCTTAACAGGATATGAACTTTTCAAGGACAAAAACACAGCAAACTGTTTGATCCGATCATTTGTGTTTGCAGGGGGGAGACTGGGGTTCAAGTTTGATCAGATTTCTGGATATGCAAAATTCTGTTATGAAGAATTCTGTTTCTTGAGGGTTAGAGTTGTAAAGGTTTCACAGCTGATCTGTTTGCACATCGAGGGAAATTGTCTGGAGTAGTGTTATTGCTAGTATGCAGGAAGTACGGCAGCAGCCATTTTTTCATGTGCAGTTTAGCTAAAAGAGTTCCTGGTTAAATCATGTTCCTGACAGGCCAGGATTTTAAACCAGCTTCAGGCAGTGATTTGTGATCCTGTCCCTCTCCTTGTAACTACTGATAGTACATTTTATGTGGCTTGGGTGAAGTTGGAGGCTTCCATTGGATTCTTGTAGTGTGCTAAAGAGGGGAAATCACATGGATAAAAGGCTGTGTCTGATTTTCCCTTCTAACCCAAGGTTAGGATTTCTTGAATGCAAGTCCACTGCATTGTTTATAGGGACCAGTGACACCCCCACCCCCCGGCCCCTGTTTTGTCTCATACCTCCTTCTGCCAGCTAGGCCTCAATTGCTTTCTGAGCCACTCCTAGTAGAGTTTAAAATGGTAATATTTGCTGTTTTTCTTGGGCTTGCCTTTGTCCTCTAAAAGTGATGAGTTTGTGCTTGAGAAAACTGCAGAAGGTGGACCGGGGCAAGATTAAGTGGTATTCTTTCCTAGCTTTGTATTTCCTGGGTGAAGTATTGTGCCTTTTATCACGTGTGGCTCAAGGCTGAACGGAATACTGTGCTCAGGGCTTATAATGCTATTTGTACAGCTTATATTGAAATTGTATGCCGCCATTTCAAGGGGGTGATTAAATATTCATCTACCCATTCTATTCTAGTATTTTAACCATATCAGTATTGAAGATTCACGGGTATACGAACTGACCAGTAAAGCTGGACTCTTATCTCCATATCAAATCCTTCATGAGTGCCTTAAAAGGTAAGATGGGCTTCTGGTACAGCCTGTAGATCTAGCCATATCTCAGAATTCAAGGCTTTATTGGGAGAAATTCTAAATAAAACATGACTCTCTTATCCTGGCAGTGGCATGACAGGGAGCAGAAACCTCTCATTTTGGTCTCGCTGTTCTACTGTACAATAGTGAGCCTTATATTAATCAGTTTTTATCTTTATCTCTGCCCTGATTTTATTTTCATTTGGTTTTTGGCAAGATTTCCCATGATTCTCAGGAAGTCTTGTGAGACTTCCTATGATTCCCAACTGGGAGGCAGCCATTTCATTTAGTTATTTGAATTTTCATCCTACCCTGTACCCAAAGATCTCAGGGTGGGTTACAAGGTTAAAAGCCAATGAGTGTATAAAATATATTAAAACCAAAACAGTGCCTGAACACTGGGAGGAAAAGCTGGTTGAGCCTCTGAGGAGGGCACCTTAGAATTGGCTTTGGGGCCGGGGGATGCTGGTCCGGTTGACTGCAGGTGAGTGAATCCGTGCAGCTGATAAGGGGGGCATGCTTGTTTTAAGTGGATCATGCTAATGTGTCCCATTGAATGACAGAGGTTTAAAACAGCTCCCTTTGGGGTGGGAAAATAATGTCCATCGTATTTTTGTGGTTGTCCTCAGATATTACACATTTTTGGCGACCTTTGCTTTGAACAGTGGCAAGTTTTAATACTATCGGAAGGCTGCTTAGGGTGTTGGCCTGTGATGTTATGCTGCCACCTGGTCATTCTTCCAAAAAGCAAGGATTTGGCATGTGTCAGATTTTTTAAAATTAGATGCCTTTAGTAACATTTGCTGACAATCTTCCACCTGTCCTCAAGAAATCATGGAATGGGTGACACGTCCATAAAGTTTGAAGTGATTCCTGGTAAGAATCAGAAGAGCGAATACATCATGACATGTGGAAAGCACACAGTGCGTGGCTGGTGTAAGTATGATGGCTTCTATTGAACTCCATTCAACAGCAATGCTCCTGTCTAAACTTATATAGCAGCGTATTGTGCCTGAACTCACATCAGTGAAGGGACACAGATGTAAGATTTTGGACCAAGATCACAAGAACGTCATTAGCTGCAGCTAAATAAGAGCGTTAAGGAAAAAAGTAGTAGTTGTTGAAGTTTGGGCAGTTTGTAGTGAGTTAAGATTTCCATGAGAGGCTGGTGGGAATGTACAAAAACTTGTTAGTTCCAGCTTGTGCCAGGTCATAATGATCATAGTATAGAGTAGTAATCTGGGAACTTCCTATGTGGAATTCCATTCTCTTGGAATGCATCTTGGTCATCGTGGTCTCCCTTGCTTCTGTGATATTGTGGGAAGGCTGACATGGGACAGGAGCTATTGCAATAGGCATGGAGGCTTGTAAAAGGATAAGAAAAAGAACAAGATGTTGGCTTTTATACCCCACTTTGCTCACCCATTTAAGGGGACTCAAAGCAGCTGACAAACCTTCTGCTCTTCTCCCCGCACCAGACACCCTGTGAAGTAGGTGGGGCTGTGAGAGCCGTGACTATCCCAAGGTCACCCATCTGGCTGCGTGGAGGAATGTGGAATCAAACCTGGTGATTACAATATATGAGTCCAGGACTATAACCACAAGACCAGTCTGGCTTGCAATAGAGACAGCTAGTGTTTCCATTTCTGGAATTGCACTGGAAACTCTGGGTTGGCTTTCTTGTTTCATGGTTATAAGAAGAAAAAAACCGGGTGCCGTGGGCTACAGTCCTAACATAAAGATCATCTTTGATTAAGATACAGCTTAGATTGTATCAGTATAGTCTGGTGAAATACTTGTCAGGAGATTTGGAGATTGCAAATCTCAGGCCCAACCTACCCTACTTTTCATCTTCCTTCCCTGGGAAGAACCAGGGCTTGCCCTCCTGAAAGTTACACCAGATACCTTCCAATGGGAAAGGCCTTTCCGTAAATCCTGCTGAAGTAGAGAAGATGAATTCCAGCTGAGAAAAGTATTTTTAACTTTCACTTCACCCCCTCCCCCCAAAAACAGAAGCTGGGGTTGTTTATTATCTTACTTTTCAGGATATATCTTTCCAAAATGCTTTACATGTAAGATCAGGGTACATTTAAAAGTAAATAAAAAAAGGCCTATACATACGACCTTAGTTTGCTTAACTGCAGCTTTATTTTTTAAATAGGCATAACCTGGTGAATGTTTCAGAGAACTTTGGCTTTGAGGTTTTCATACAAATACAGTGAGAAAAATGGTACCACTATAGAACATTGCACCAGGATCCCTGCTGGTGGTAGATTTGATGGGTGGGCTGCTGACAGTCAATGGGAAAGAAGGTCAGAAAGATTATCATTAATGTCATGTTTCACTGGAATCCCCATCAGGGGGGCAGATGGTGACTTGAAATACGTGAGGGCAGGTTGAGCATTTACTCCAAGCACCTGATTTCTGTAGTTTCATTATGCTTATTCAGGCAAAAACAAGAGAGTTGGAAAGCAATTGGCATCTCAAAAAATCCTTCAGCTGCTCCACCCACATGTGAAAAACTGGGGATCTTTATTGCGCATGTATGGTAGAGAAAGCAGCAAGATGGTTAAGCAGGTAAGGTTTGGATTAGTTCTCTTAAGTCTTCTGTTCTGGGTTTTTGGGTTTTGTTTTTCGTTTTGCTTTTTAATCTATGCAACAAAATCTTCAAAATGTTCCCAAGTTCTGTTCATCATCCTGGGTACAACTTCTGGGCTCCTGATCACTGGGAGGTAATTTAACGCAGTCTGTTTGGAATGGCTAGCACATTGCTGTGGTTGCACCAGTGTTGGAAAACCCCATAAGGGATATTAGGATTGCTTGAACCAAAGAAGTGTGTTTACAAGAGTTTTGATGCCCGAAGTATGATAAAGCAGTGAGGGTTAATAGTAAAGGATTGGAAAGCCCCTTGTGAGAGAAAATAGAAGGAATGGCATAACTGTTTCAGAGACCAAATATTAATTGAGAGGGAAGAGATAAAAAGATAAGGGGCGAATTGTCCAGTCTGCAGTAGAGTCAAGATTTATTTAAGTCAGAAAGTGGGGATCCCAAAGGTCCAAGGTATCATATACACAATCACCAAGATGGAACAGGATATCTTGTAAGAGTTCTCTAAGACTGGCTGACCTGGCACCAGGAAATAATAGATTGTATAGCATATTATATTGGAATATATGTTTTGTAATGTATTTATAAAATGAATAAAATACATCAAGAGGGGAAGGGAAGCCCAAAGTGGCAGACATAGCATGGAGAGGCAGTCCTGTGTTCCCATCACACTTTCAGAGCAGGGCAACCTTCTGTTCAGGATGCTGATTTTCTAGGTTCCCACAACTTCCTCTTCTGTTTTTTTATTTACATAAAACGCCTTCTCCCATATTGACCTGCCCGTGCCTTAAGATCAGGAGGCAGAGCCCTCCTGGTTGTCTCACCACCTTCAGTAGTGAAATGAGTTGGCACCCAGGAAAGGGCCTTTTCGGTAATGGCCCCCAGGTTATGAAATAGTCTCCTCCTCAACGTGTGTCACACCCCTCCTATGTATATATTCAAGAAGGTGGTGAAGACACATCTCTTTGCCTTGGCCTTTGGCTAATGTGATTATACTTCCCCCCCACTGCTGATACTATCATTTTAATATTTAGCTTACTGTTTTAAATATGTTGAATCTTTTAAGTGTTTTTATGTATAGTATTGTTTTTAATATATATTGATCTGTAATTTGTTTTAAAAGGTTGTTACTCGCCCCGAGACCATTGGGTATACAGGGGGAGGGGATGGATGGCACATAAGCAAATCCTTTTAAGGTGGCTTAGAATAAAAATGTTTAAACACTTGGCAAATGACTTCAGCAACTCCCCCCCTTGGAATCTTCTAATTTCATCAAGATTAATGCAAGAGCAATGGGTAGATGACAGAACTTAAAGGAGAATTTCTCTTGATAGTCAGGGCAAGTCAGTGTCTCACTTCTTCAGTTTCTTTTCTCATTGAAAAGGCAAAGGTGGAACTTTTCTTCAGTCTTTTCTGGTGCTCTTCTGCAGGAAACATGTGACAAAAGTGTGATAGAGCTTCAGCAGTATGCCAAAAAGAACAAGCCAAATCTACGCATTCTGAACAAGCTGCAGGAAGAAATGAGGAAATTGGCACAAGAAAGGGTGAGTGCTTGTTGATGTGGGAAACCCCATGAGATTTCTTTCTGTTGCTCTGGTGCCAGCTACTCACTCTTACACATCACTCTCCATTGCTGGATTTACCCCAGTTTTTATCTTTTTTTGGCTTCTTACCTACCTTTTCCTCTTTTACGAATAGTAATCATGTCATGAAAGACATTGAGAGTTCTTTAAGAGGCCTGCTATTTAGTAGAGACGTGCTGAACCAGGTTCTGCCGGAGTTGATTCCTAAAAAGCCTAAAATGCACCCTGGTAAAACGGTTAACAAAATATTGAGGGGAAAAGCAGCTAAAGCCCATCCTATTTACTTAAAACAACAGCAAAAACCTATAGTTTTACTGTGATGTCTCACAGTAATCTGTGGCAACCACATTCTTGATGGGATTGAAAACGGGCCTCTAAGAGGAAGATGATGTCCTGCTTCTCCTTGTCACCACTCATTGTAGCCAGGATAAAATTTTGGATTAAGGACTACATTAGTAAACAGAGGGTTCTTTTTTATTTTAACAAAAGAAAACAGCACCTACAAATGAAGCTTCAGGATTGTCCTATTTCATGCTACAATTGTGTTTCCAACTGGCCAGAACTTTAATTCGAAATGTATGTTTCATCCTGTTAAGTCACTAAAAGAAAAGCTTTCTTCACAAAAAAGCATAAGGAAAAATCACTCAGATGTGTTCACACATTCCATCTTACAGCGTCCATCCCTTACTGAGTAAAAAAATTCTTATACTTGTTCTATATCTTCTCTATTTTTTGGGGATGTCCGGGGACGTTGCTTTCTGTGCCAAAAAGTGCCTTTAAAGTGTCAACATTACATACCATTTATATTTGGCCTCTTGCCTTTTTAGGAGGAAACCCGGAAGAAACCGAAGATGACCATTGTTGAGTCCGCTCAGCCGGGTAGCGAGCCCCTGTGTACTGTTGACGTATGACAGAATGTGTAACAATTGGGGAGCAATAAAGCAAGAGAAGAAAGCTAGTTTTTCCAACCATTTTAACCATTGGTTTGCTTCAGAATGCAAAATAACAAATCCAAGCTGCTTCAAATATGCATTGTTCTTTTTGCACCATCAGGGCAATAGTACTGAACTTTTGTGTTTTTACCTCTGAGGTGTACGTCTATACAAGAGAGTGGAAATTTCCGTGGGCCAATTTGTAGAGGGCAGGCAGGCAGGCAGGTAGGCATTTATTTTCACACACGATAAGTTGTTGCGCGTGCCCCCATCCCTGCCTTGGGACATCCATGCTGTCTTCATGCTGGATGTGTCAAAGATTAAATCCAGAATGTCTTTGTAAAGACTGGAGCGAATGTATGAACACAGCTGTACCCATTCTTTTTTGAGCACACTGACTCCTGTTCTTTTCTAAAGAGCTTGGCTACATTTCAGCACAGATTAATATGCACTGAAAATACACTTTTGACAGTTGATGTTGAAAAAAGTGGAAGCAATGTTCCTTAATGCCATAAAGATTAGGCCAGTAGTGGGGGTGTTTTGTTTTGTTTTGTTTTTCCTTTAAATTTTGGCTGGGTTAAGATTCTAAATGTCCCTGTACATGATCTTACTTTTTAAAAAACAATGAGAACAGTACTTGGCGGCAGTGTTGAAGGCTAAGGTGTCCGCATTTTTAATACTGGGGGTCTTTTCATTTTAAACGGATAGGAATCCATTGTTGCTTACAGAATTGGTAAATGGAAAGAACTGTTGAGCTTTTCAATTAGTGCTGCGGCTGCAGGAAAGAGTGCCACTGAGAAACACGGGTCCTCTGCAGCTTCTCTCCACTGAGGGGCTCCCTCAGAAGATCCCTCAGGATAATATGCAACAGCAGAGCTTGCTAACTTGCATTTTGATAGCCCTCCCTTTGAAAAGCGGTCTGAAAAATTATACTGACAGCTGGCACGCTTGTAAACGTGAAATTCTGAGTGTGTGTTTCCCTTTATTCCCCTGGGCTGGATCTAATTGAGGTTTCAGCCTCTTGCACCACATGCTGCTTAAGCCAGCTCTTTCCTTTATGGATTGAGAGGTGGGGGTCAGGAAAATCAGTAGAAATTTCAGACATTACTCTGGCTTTTGTTTTATTTAAAGGCTCAGTGTTTGCAGAGTAATTTCTGCTGCAGAACCTTTTAGAATGTAAAATCGGGGTACTCTAGAGGGGAAGTTACACAAATTGTAATGAGTTGAAATAAAAAATGAAACAGCAAATTTTATTAGGAGTTGGCTTTTCTACCCCACTTTTTTCACCCATTTAAGGGGACTCAAAGCGGCTGACAAACCTTCTTCTCCCCACAACAGAACACCCTGTGAGGTAGGTGGGGCTGTGAGAGCTCAGAAGAGAGCTGTGACCAGCCCAAGGTTACCCAGCTGGTTTCATGGGGGAGGGTGGAATCGAACCCGGTAGATCAAACTGGCTCACAAAATTAGCTGCCAAACAAAATGTGGAAGCAAGTTCCTGAGTCAGGCTTGACTGCTAGTGACTGTGCGGACATATCTATGCAGTGTACTTGGCAAATACACAGAAATACATGGCCCTTGTCTTCTTCCAGCATGTTTTTCAATATGCAAGTCTGGCTTGCAGCCCTGAATTTGCCCATATAAACACCCTGTTCAGCTGTTTGAAATCAGCAGAAAGCGCTGCCCCTGAAATGCCATTAAATGGGTCATTCCAGAGTATGGCTTACAAGTTTATACTTCAAAACATTACAAAGAAGTGAAAGTGTCCAGCTGGTACCGCTTTTAGCCCAGCTCCTGAAATGTCTCCTGATGTTTTAAATAGCAGTGGACACCTGTTTTAAAGCATCCTGCATTCAGATGCCTCATTAACACACTGGAACATGCTTCAGCAGGAAATGGGATGCAGGTGGTGGTGGTTTATCCAAAATTTAAAAATAATGAGGTCCAGACTTGCTTCTCTCTCTCTTGAAACAATTTGTGCCAATCTCTCTACCAGGGCATTCTGTAGTCCTAGGCTTTCTTAACAATTCCTACTTGCTAATTAGTGCCCACCACTGCATGGAGTTGCCTGATCAGTTAGGTGACTTGTCTTCTTACGTTCCATTCTTGAAATATACTGTATTTTCTGGCGTATAAGACTACTTTTTAACCCAGGAAAATCTTCTCAAAAGTTGGGGGTCTTATACGTCCGGTCGTCTTGTACACCAGAAAATACGGTACATCATTTCTAGTTCTTCATAGGGCAAACATCACTTTCATGCTATTGTGTCACTCGGTTTGACATCTGGATGTCCATTCATCTAGTGGGGGGCATAACTCAGTTAAGTCAATCTGAATACCAGAGGAGCCCTGTAGTCCCCTCACTGCGTAGTGGGCTTTTGGCTTAAGAGCCACCCGGCTGTTCCACATTGCCAGTATGGAGAGCTCAGCACATCCTTAGCAAGTTGCTTACTCCTCTCTGAAGCATTTCACTTGATAACATCTGTACCAGCTGCAGAGAATGCTGCAGCGTTCAGGCCACAGAAAGCTGGTTGGAGTGGGCCTTCCTTTTCACACTATTATCATATAACGATGATGAACTCTCCTTCCCCCTCAAATCAATGTGCTCCATTTCAACTTAAAACAACACACTTCTCTTGACTTGGCCATTCCTCTGAATCTTATCTTGCTCTAGCATTAGTCTTCACCTTCTTAGACTGAGGTCCAAAGCCTGAGCCAAGGACCCATGTGCTGCATCTGGGCTTCCCACAGGCATTTAGTGAGTCAGGGAGAGAAAACGCTATGCTCCGCAGACCTCCAGTCCGATCCTGCAAGGCATTTATTCTTTTAAGCTGTCTTCTCTAAGCTGGTGTTCCAGACTGAAACTCTTGTCCTTGACCATTAGCTGTGGTACCTGGGGAGCCTGTTAGGGAGTTGGGAGTCAAAAGCACCAGCTTGCAGAAGGCTGCAGTGGTTCTTTCCCAAACCAAACAGGGCTAAATACCTGCCTTTTAAAAGCCCACATTTCCATATTAGCATTTTTGGATTTGGTGATGGGGAGTATTACTTTCACTAGCCTCGATCTCTTCCTGTTTGCTTCTAAAGGCAAATGTTCCGCAGAGTTTTCACAGATGCCTCATTCTAGAAGCATTTTGCCACTTTGGCCATCTTGCTTTAGTCTTAACCTCTGTCTGCCAAGATCTGATGTGATGGAAGGTGACCGCTCCTGCCCTTAAAAACATCCAGATGTGTGAGGAACCAAAGGCTAGTACAGATTATGCATTTTCCTTTTTAACAAGTTAATTCGACTTGCTGCAGTCTTTGGCAAGATGTCCAGACAAAGCGCAATAACTGCTGGAACAAACAATATAACTGCTGTTTGTTGTCACTGTGAAGTACTGTATTCTGGTATTTCTGATGTTTACTATTGTTTGAAATGTAACTGTCTCGCATTTGCACATAAGCACAAGCTGCTAATGATAGAAGGTAGATTGTGGCATTAACCTCAGCTTCTGCATGGATACTTTATGCAGCATGATTTGACATCCGAAACTGTTGCGTAACTTGTGGTTTTTTCTAGTTAATCAGCTGTGACTTCAGCCCTAACAGTCCTGACAGCCAGCCACGCTTTGAGCCTTCCTTCCTTCCTTTCCTCTCATTAGGTCAGACACATCAAAATGGATGGAACTTGGCCAATAAGCTTCTACGTTGCCTGTTACCTACTTCTTGACAGATGCAAGGAATTGACTTGAATGATAAAACCAGTACTTATTTGAATGTTTAATAGAGTGGAAAGTTACTGACTTTAGAGAAGAATCATGCTAACCTGTTTTCTAAGCTTCTAACAATTCTAGCACCTGGCTTCCCCAGCTGTTCTAACAGTGTCACACTCGCATAAAACACTTTTTCGAACCGTGGCCGCATCTTGCGATGGTCTGTATTGATTCTGGTGAGAGAACTGAGAAACCAGTCAACTGCCTCTGTCTGAGAACAGTTCCCAAAAAAAGAAAAGAAATGTATCTGCCACTTGGTATGACTTAACCATGATCTACTGCAGTACTGTATTTTGGAAATGAATGTGATCCACTTGGCGTTTCTGGGTGCTGTAAGAATTGTGTATTGTGTGCAGTTCACTGATGCCAGAGGTCTGTTGCTAAAACTATAAAGCCTCTTTCATTGAGCCTCTGTGTTGGATCTTCGAGTACTTATGTTCTCCCTTCCGCCCCAAAATTAGTTTTGAGCAATAAAGTTTGATATTGCATAAGATTCTGTGACTAAACTGGCGCTGTAGACCTTATTTTGTCACCAGTCTCTTTTCAAAATTATGGCCTTGCTTTAAGAAGCCTGCCTTCCTGAGGTGGAAACATAATGCAAATCCTTACAGAATGAATACAGTGTTAGATCCTAAACCCTTTGTCTTTCTGTTAAGCAGGAAATGATTGTTTTCATATACAGTACACAATTCGCTTTCATCCAAACCAGGGGGTCTCAAAACTGCAGCCCTTTGGGCACCTCTGGCCTACATCTGCCATAATTTCACTATTAGCATTTTGTGTCAGACCCCTCTGGCATGGAATGCTGGGAGTTGTAGTCCAGGAACATCTGGAAGGCCACTGTTTGCTCTGAACAGCCCATGAGGCTGGCTTCCAGGGATTTCTTCTTTGGAGGTAATTATCTTTGCCTTTCTTTCCTTTGACTCCTTGCTGCTTGGCAACAGGAACAGGCTCTTGTAGCCAAAGGTATGCTTTGGATCACTCATATAATGGCTCCTAACACTCTTTTCTACCCGGCTTTGTAAAATACTGCAAAATTAAAAGGTTTAAGCAGAGGCCAAGGGTTCTACCTGGTTTCCCTTCCCTGCTCTTGGCTGGTATGAGATATTTTAGAAAGGTAAATGTGGATGCAAGAAACATCATGTAGTTAAGTTAGAAACACCGTTAGGTGGCCCTTGGCTAGAATAGAAAGTTGGTAATTGAAAATCCACACACTTCATTGATCATGGATGGTAACATTATAGTTTATTGTCTGTTAGGCTGCAGCCTTTACATACATATATATATAATTTGCTTGGGAGGGAGGCATAAAGCTTCCCCAGTGATTCCTCCTATTTGGCACATTTGCTCCATTTAAAAGCATTTGAAGGGTGAGCCCAAGCATGCCTACTTCTTACTTTTAGACTTTTGTACACCGTGATTGAAGCTGCAATTCTGTGCCTTATCTGCAGGGAGTAAGCCTCACTGAACAGAACAAGGCTTTCCCCCTGACAACACCTAGAATTACATGCAGCTCCAGGTCTCCAGGTTGAAGTCTCAGGTCCTAACTTGTCAATTTCCTTGAAAGGTGGCAGCAGCAGCAGCAGCACTTGGCATTGAAATATCCCCACTTTTTCTATCTGCTGTCACTAGCTACAGTGTTCTGCAGTGGGTCCCTCCTGGAGCGCCTCTGGAGTGTCTGTACAATCTGTCCCTCCTGCTGCCGGAATTTCCGATGCGCCCAGAACGGTTTGGGGAGGCGCATCCTTTGGATGGTCCATCCTTTCAAAGAGAAGCAGCATCTCACAGTGCGCCGTGTGCGGGAACAGGTCTACGGCCATGGCTTTGACGGGGCGAAAAGGGCTCCCTTTGACCCGATTAGAAGGGGTGCGACAGAGGCTAGGGAAGAAAGCACAGCATTAAATCTTACGAGCTTTCTTAACAATGCCTACTTGCTAATTAGTGCCCACCGCTGCATGGAGGTTATATCAAAACTGATTAAGCCTTGCCAATCAAGCCACTTGCACTATTTAAATCACATTTGGGGAAGCAGCCTAATAATCTTCCGACCATCCAGCTGAATGGAAACAGAATTATTAAGATGCGCCCAGACAGTCCTACTAAGTGGATGGAAGGACAGAACAAAATGGTCTATCAGTAAATGGTATAATTATGTAATTAATGCGATAGCGGTAGAACTTTTGAATAGTCATATAAATCATAATTTAGATAGGATTAGAAATATGTAAAAAAATAGGTCATAGTCAAAGCATTTAGATAATCTTAGGAGTAAAAGTGAAAAACACGATATATAATAGTGCTACACTTAGAAAATTAAATGTAACATGTAGCCTTTTCTATGAATTGTATATGAAATATGGATATGTATTACCTTGAGAGGGAGGGGAGATTCATATAAAATTGCAAACTAATAAAAAAAATTAAACACATTTCAGGAAGCAGAAACAATGGTTCGTTCCCTCGACTGTCAGTTTCCAAAAATCAGCAGTGCTGTTTGAGTTTTCCACACTGCGGTTTGGTAACTGCATATAAGCAAAGCCTCACTATAGATTTCTTTCTTCTTTCTTCCTCTGTTTTTAAAGGACAGGGAAAATCAAATCAAATAAAGCTTTATTGATTGGTCATTTGACCATATCAAATTGTTATAAGAACATAAGAGAAGCCTTGCTGGATCAGGCCACAGCCCATCTAGTCCAGCATCCTGTCGCACACAGTGGCCCACCAAATGCTCATGGGCATCTCAAGCAGAGACAAGGACAAACTTTTTCCTGCTCTTGAATCCCAGCAAATGGCGTTAGAAGCGTCCTGCTTCTGCCTCCCCCCCCCCCAGCCTGAAAGATGCACCTAGGCATTCATTCTATTAGCCATTGATACATCTGTCGTCCATAAATTTGTCTAACCCTACCTTAAAGCCATCCAGACTGGTAGCTGTCACCACCTCTTCCGGCAGCACATTCCATAAGCCGATGACCCCGACATGAGCTGTCCTACACTCTTTACCCCTGTCTTCTATTCCTGTAAGGGGCTTTCATAATTTTAAAATCCTGGTAGCATGTTTTATATTCCTGGTAGCATGTTGTGGTTTTTCAAGCCTCGCACCGGCAAGCAAACACCAGCAGTGCTTAATTTGTTCCCCCCACCTGCCTGACACTCAAAAACCCTTGTCTCCAGCCTACCGGCTGTTTATTTCCCTTAGCCTCAGCTTCCTTGGTTTATGAAGAGAGAGGTCCATGTGACTGTAACACCCTTCTGGGTTAGAATATAGAGAAGCTGGCAAAGTCTCTTCACAGAAACAAAATAAAAAGCTTTATTCTTTACAACTGAAACAGGTATGGAAACAAATTCAGGGTTCTGAAGAATACAAGTATTTCAGTCCATAGGCAAACAAATTCCTTAACTTCACAATCCTTTTCCTTCTTCCCCTTCTGGCTGTATCCCTGGCTTAGAAGGTCTGGAGCTATGCTGGGATCTATCCCTTGAGAGAACCAGACAGTTTTAACCCGCCTTCCCCCCAGAACCCCAAAGCATGGAAGCTTCTCTCTTCTGGCAGGTGGGTTTTATACCCCGTCACCATACCTAACTCGACACCTGATTGGTTGAGTTATCTCTTCCCCCTCCCGTTATGCTAATAAGGGAGGTTTCACACCTTCCTTACCTGCTCAGGCTGTCTGGTTGAACTTTGTTTATTCCGCATTGAATGCGCCTTCACTACAGTTTTTAAATTACATCATCCAGCACTGAAATTTAGCGTGGGCATCACAAGGTATAAAAAATGTCATTCTGTAAAATCTTTATATTAAAATCATTATATAAGCTAATCTCCCTGGCAATCAACCCCAACTTAGTCACAAAAATCAGCTTGGAAACGGCTTGCTTTCAAGATGTATAAAGTTAGCCTAGTTGTAGCTTTGATCTTGGCCTTGGAGCAGTTTATACTAGAGCGATGGTATTAAGTAAGTTGCCATTCATTAGGAGAGGAGTTAAATAATTATTTCTTATACACTCATATAGATCGCAGTCCCATAATAAAGGATAGGCAGTGTATTTGGATGACAGATGTATCAATGGCTACTAGAACAAATGCCTAGATCAGTGGTTCTCAACCTTCCTTATGCTGCGACCCCTTAATGGAGTTCCTCATGTTGTGGGGACCCCCAACCACAGGGGCGGAACAGCTGGGAGGTGGGAGGGAAGGGCGGTGGGAGACTCGTCGCGACCCCTCTGAAAGGGTAGTCTGACCCCCAAAGGGGTCCCGACCCCCAGGTTGAGAACCACTGGCCTAGATGCATCTTTCAGGCTGTGTGTGTGGGGGGGAGGAACTGGGGCGCTTCTAAGGCCATCTGCTGGGACTCGAGAGCAGGAGGTTTGTCCTTGTCTCTGCTTGAGATGCCCATGAGCATTTGGTGGGCCACTGTGTGCAACAGGATGCTGGACTAGATGGGCTGTGGCCTGATCCAGCAAGGCTTCTCTTATGTTCTTATGTGTACTGCCAGACATCCATTAAGATGGAGCCCCAAGATACATTTCCCAAATACTAGACCCTTGACCCATGATTCCCATTGGAAACTCACTCCACAAAATTGTTCATGGCTGCACGTGGGTTGCAGGAGACGTAGATGAGCTTCTTTAAGTGCTCAGCTTTCCGGATTGCAAGGATGACTTTGGAATCTGTCAAGGCAGAGAACATCCCAGGGGTTAGATTATTTACCTTTTGAGATCCAGGCCTGACATAAAAGTTGCTGGGATTAGACCTCCTACAAGTTAAATATCATTCTGAACCTCATGCGGTACGGCAAAAGAATGAAAAGATTATCCTCCTTATATATTCAGCCGTGTTTACCTTCCTCCCTTTGTGAGCCAGAATTAGGATCTTTCCATGTAAAGTCATTCAAGCAAGCTTTTCTGGCCCAATGGAGTTAATGCTGTCATGCTACCCAAAGCATAAAATGGCAAAAAAGAGCTACACGTAAATGGAGGGGGCAGAACTTCCATTTCCATGGTTTACGAGTGCTTGCCATCCCTCAATTATCTTCACTGCTCGCTGCCGGGGGTGTGCAGCCGCTGTCCCTCCGTGTTCCAGAATTCCTCCCCCAGCATTGAATGCTGAGCATGGAATTCTGGAAGTTAGAATTCGGGAACCTACGGGAGGCTAAAAGTTGAGCACCCCAGCTTATTGTGTGCTGCGGCCTTCCCTTTCCCTCAAGCTATTCTATGCAATAACAGCCACTGTAAAACTCACGCAGCCCTGCACGGGGAGGATCCACAATTGTAACCGAATTCTGAAGCGCTAAAAGGTTAACCAGATAAGGAACAAGATCTTCAGCCTTTCCACAGTGGAATTCAACATTGTTTAGCCCTGGAAGGGGGAGAAAAAAAAGGTCGATCCTGAATACGTAGCAGAAATTTGGGTTAATTTGGAAACCTCCAAAATGTAGGCAAATTTAAACCTCAAGGGAATCTAGCAAGATCTTTTACAAAGGCTTTAAAAATGAAAAATACCCATAAACAGAGACAAAAACATTAGTCAAAATACCACGAGTCAGCATTTCTGGTAAAATCATTCAGAAGTAATTTTTTAGCAATACAGAAGAAAGCTTGAAATATAAAGCCAGCGCAGAAAAACATCTCATTTGGACATTCAGAAAAAAAATGAATGAGCATTTTCTATTATAAGGCCCAGTCCATCTCATTGAGAAAGTCTGTTATAAACTAGTTACTAGGCAGAACAAAAATGCCATAAAAACTCCCTTGTATGAATCAAAACGTGAAGAGAATTAAAAGACAAATTCCTTCTTTAAAGCTCTATGGGATTTTAGCTTAGGGTTTTACAACCAAAACTCCTTTCATGATATCTGTACACCAAAATATTTCCAATCATATATGGCCTATTATATATTTCATTACATCTCTTGATTGCGAGGTTTTGTGATAATCACAGAATTATAGAGTCCACCCTCCTGCTCAATGCAGGATTTCCTAAACCAGCGGTTCTCAACCTTCCTAATGCTGTGACCCCTTAGTGCATCTTCACTGCCTTCCTAAACACGTCCAGTGAAGGAGATAGACGTACCTCAAGGGGGAGACTATTCCATAGCCTAGGGGCCATCACTGAGAAGGCCCTCTTCTGGGCGCCCACCACTTTTGCTGCTGAGGGTGGTGGGACAACCAGGAGGGCCTGTTTGTTCTCCTACCCTTCTTGCTTTTAAAATGCAGCCTCCATTTCCCTATCTGCATCTAAAGCAATGCTAGGGTTCCACACTGCTTTCTTCTTTGCCATGTGAATATTGTGATGGGACGTTTCCGGCCACCGTACTGAAAGAGTCTGCCCCATCCCTTTGAGTCTGAGACCACCGAAGGCTCCTCAGGAGGTTAGCTGGTAGACAACCAGAGACCCTCTCTGAAAAGGTTCGGGAGACCGGGTTACCCATCTTGTTTTACTAACCGTTGAGCTGAGCGTTCACTTTGGCGTCTTCCACAGCTTCTTGGCAGAGCTCAATCCCAATCACTTTCTTGACTTTCTGCAGGAGCAAAAAAAAGAATCGGCTTTATCGCCTGAAATTGCCACAGCAGACGGCATCTTATTAGCTGAGGATGGCAGCTGTGGTCTTAACATAGCTCAAGCTGCCGATCAGATGTGGACGTGCCTTCGATTGAGAAGATGCTGGGATATTAGACCTTAGACTTCTTCAAGAAGAAGAAGAGTTGGCTTTTCTACCCCACTTTTCTCACCCATTTAAGGGGACTCAAAGCGGCTGACAAACCTTCTTCCCACAGTGGACACCCTTTGAGGCCAGTGGGGCTGTGAAAGCTCAGAAGAGAGCTGCGACTAGCCCAAGGTCACCTGGCTGGCTTTGTGGAGGAGTGTGGAATCAAACCCCGTGACTGGGAGGTATGAGCCTGGCACTCTGACCACTAGACCAAACTGGCTCACAGTTAAAAAGGATGAGTTGCCTCTGAACACCTGCCCTCTTCACCCCTGTCCATTCAAGCATAAATGTTACCTTGGCTAGTGAAATGCTGATGGTTCCAGTTCCACAGCAAACATCCAACACAGTCATTTCCTGGTTTGCCTGGACCCAGTCCTGAATGGCTGAATAGAGGAGTTCGGCAGCCTGCGTATTTACCTGCAAAACCCCAACTGGGTCAGAAGAAAGCAGAGCAAAAACAGAAGCCTTGTCCTAGCAGTGGAAATCCCTTGTGCCAAACAGGAAACAGGCCAGAAATTTGGGGGCAAGATAGAAAGGAAGCCACTGGGTAATGTTTAATCAAAGCGTGCAAGTTTACAAGGTTACTTTTAATGGAATCCTTGCCAGGAGTCAGAAATCAACACAACTAAAACTCTTTGAGCTACTAAAAAGAAACCAAAAGAAATGCAACCCACCTCAGTTTTTACAAACAACAGTGTGCTGTTCCATCTAATCCAGGTTGTTCTCTCTTATCCATATTTATTTTCTAAGTGTTTCAGCACCTGCTCCTTTACTGATGAGCAAAGATACTTTGAGGATCAAGGTTTTTTAGAGATTCCTCCATCCAGGGGCAGTTTATTTAGAATATTTATATCCTGCCTCATATCCTAAGATCTTAATAAAACACCCATATACAGCAAAACATTAAATACATAGCCCATTAAACAGTATAGTTAAAAAGTTAAGATTAAGATTAAAATAATGCTTGAGTGAATTAGGGCCCAAAGGTTTTCATAAAAAGCCTGGTCTTTGCTTGGTGCCTACAAGTTAGGAGAGCTGGTGCTAAACGGGCCTCCAGGGGAAGGGCATTCCATATTATTATTATTATTATTATTATAGTTTATTTCTAAAGCGCTGTACATGTACGTGCCACAGTTGAGAAGGCCCTCACACCTGTCCCAACATAGCAGATTTCTCCTCCAACAGATCTTAAACCTCGGGCAGGTCTTTATAAGAAGAGGCATTCCCTCAAGTAAAAGCCATCACCAGCACCTTGAATTTAGATCGGAAGCGTATAGGCAGCCAATGCAGCTCTCTCAAAATAGGTCTTATGTGCTGCCTATAAATTGCAATTGCAACTTCTAACTTTTTTTTTGAAACAGGCCTGTTCCTGTTTTTTTTTTTTAAAAAAATATTTTATATACATTTTGTGTATGGCCAACCCCTGAAAAAGTTTACCTGGAAAAAGGCATGGGGAGAAATCCGGAACCTCAGTCCAAGAAGATCTTCATATATGTACTTATCTCCGGCCACGTGTTCCAAGATTAGATCTTCACGGTTAGGTGATTTCCTAAGAGTTGAGGGGAGAAATACCATTTAATCATACTCGCCGTTGGTATGAATAGCCAATATCAACAGATACGTATCCATTACGTATCCCATAATATATCTGCCCTGAAAGCATCAGATCCGTCTTGACCCCACTTCAAATCCGCTCTCAATCCATGTCAAATGCGCTCTGGATCCACTGGAGATGTGAATGGCTCACCTGCTTTCCCACCTCCCCGGTTCACAAATGTTTCATGGCATCCGTGCAAATGTTCTGACGCATTCGTACAAATATGAATGCCAATGTACGAATGTCGCAACATTTGATCCATATAGTTTGGTCTAGTGGTTAAGGAGCCGGACTCTTATCTGGGAATACCAGGTTCGATTCTGCCCTCCCCCATGAAGCCAGCTGGGTGACCTTGGGCTAATTACAGCTCTCCTCTGAGCTCTCACAGCCCCACCTACCCCTCAGGGTGTTCTGTTGTGGGGAGAAGAATAGAAGGTTTGTCAGCCGCTTTGAGTCGCCTTAAATAGGTGAGAAAACCGGGGTAGAAAAGCCAACCCTTCTTCTTCTTCTTCATGCACCTCCATACCGCTGGCCTTATACCACATCACATTCTATGAGACGGCTGAGGTCAAATTCTAAATCCTGGATGCCAAAAGGGGCAGTTTTGGAATACTTACTGATGACCTTCTTGCACAAAATACAGAGATGTTATTCCAGTCTTCTGCCCATCGCCTTCTGTGAAAAATTTAGCCAAGGACGCCTGCAGCTCCGTGATCTCTTCCTTATTTAATTTCTAGATATTTCAAAAGCAAGGAGGGGGGGGGGAGGGTGCTTAGACATCTGACTTCAGAAACTTCACCTAAGGCAGACTTTTTATTTTATTTAAAAACTTCTATCTCGCCCTTCACCAAAATGTCTCAGAGTAGGTCACAATAATAATAAGATAAAATATACATTCTCTCTGGCAGGATAACACCCAGAGGAAGCCAAACATGAAAGGCCTGGGTTAAGAAGGATGATTTAATTAAGCCCCAAACCATATAGACAACTGGCGAACCTCCAGGGAAAGGCTATTCTGAAGTCTGGGGGCCACCACAGAAAAGGCCCTCCTGCATGTCCCTGCTGCTTGCACCTCTGAGAGAGGAGGAACAACACAAAGGCCCTCTCCTTGAGATCTCAAAACATGGGCAGGACTATATGGGAGAAGATGCTCCTTCAGAAAACCAGGGCCCAACCATTTAGGGCTTTGTATGTTAGTATCAACGCCTTGAATGGGCGTTAGTGAAAAGGCAATCAGAGCAGATCTTTCAGGACCGGTGTGACCTGCAAATGGCCAGAGACTCTCTTCAGCTGTCGAGATGTGGAAAATGTTTATCTAGATAATGCTGGCCTCCAGCTCTTATCACCTCTAGTCAACACGGCCAGTGATCAGGGAAAAGGGGAATTTAGTGCTATAGATTAACCACTGCTCGCCCAAACAGGGTATTACCTCTAGTACAGGTTTCCAACCCTCAGTTTATGTTTCCATTACATAAATTGTATTCAGTACCTGTGGATTAAAATACGCAACTGCCATGATGTTCCCACACCTACTGGTGCGGACAGTAAGCTGCTTCCAGTGGCCTTCATAGGTTTCCGGGCTATAGACTTTATAAGGCGTGGACCTGTAATTTCAAAATCCTTAGTTACTATATCTCGAGAGGCAGAACAGCCTAAAGCAAAATGTTTTTGGTGAAAAGCTGCTGTACAGTGTTGCTGCAACAAAGTACAGATAAGCACCTAGTCCAATTTCAGTGGTCTGCTTGCATTACGCCGGCCACCTAGGAAAGGTGCCACCACTGAGAAGGGACCTCATAAATGGCAGTAGGGAGGGCACTCCAAAGGTACAGTGCTACCACCGAGAAGGCTGGACTGCAAGCCTTCTTTAGGTAGTTCTTCCTTCAGTGAAAACAAGTAGAGAAAGCTGTGCTTTAGGGCCAAGCTGAACTCCTGATTCAGTGCCAAAGATGTTAGCTAAACAAGCATTTCCTATTTGAACAATATTCTATCTGTCTCACCAGGAATATTCTGATGAACAGGTGATCTGTTACTTCTGTAACACAGACACAACTGAGTTTCTGTTTTCCTGTGGGAACAGCATGTTTATCTCAGCTAGGCCTCCGCTTTTCTAAGAGGAATATTCCTATTCCGGATAATCCAAATATGTACATGTGGGGGCAGGGCTTAGTGATTTCATGCAATCTCACAAGGGTTCATATTGCCTTAACAGTGTTGTAATGTGTGCTTTTTGATTTGTATAACCTTGACAGAAGATGTAGATCTTAGTGGATAAGCTGTAAACCATGTATTTGCTTTCATATATCCATTCACATAACCAGCAATGCATTTAGCTAGTTCCTATACTGCAATCATGAAGACAATAAACGCCTTGCTTATTGGAATAAATCATCATGTCTGCTCTCACGCTTGTGAATGTCATCTGCACGCATTATCTGCTGTGATCTTAGCAATACGCTTTCTGTGGAAATCAACAAGAGTGTGACTGAGTCCAAGAGGCTAGGTTGCTGTCCTAAAGGTTTATAACTGAGAGACCCAACAGGCACAGAAAGAGAAAAATGCATCATTATTTTCATTCACATGTGATTGCACTTTGTTGCAGTAACACACAGGAAAGGGCAGCAAACGCTCCACAGAAAACCAGGAGCCAAATGATGTGGACTTTCATAGTTCAGCCCAAGGGGGACTCACCTAATGTAGTCTTGAAAGGCCTTCACAACCTCCTTGGCTGTCGCAGGGATGTGAATGGTGTCAAAAGGCTCCACCACTGTGCATGTTCCGCCCTTGTATTTGCTGAGGCGGAAACCCACAGTTTTATCTTCCTGATTTGGGCCTAGGCCAATCAAAAATTCACATTTGTTGCGATACTCAGTCTAAATGCAAAGCAAGGGAGAGTTTAGAATACCTGTTCAGTGCCTCTCAAACTGGGCATCCTCACTGTTCTCCTCCTATCTGCTATTCCCATCCTAACGATGCTGATGGGACGATTCGTTTTGCAAAAGGAAGCAGACTGTGTGTACACGTGCCAGGCTTCAATTCATTTTCAGCACTACTGAAAGGATCTAAAGCCGTGGGTTCTCAAGGAACCACATGTATGTCAAGTAAAATTAAAATTCTAACTTAGTCAGGAACTAAAGAGTCACAGTGAGTCAGCGTCTTGAGATTCAAGACGCTGAGTCATGACTCAGAGTCTTAAGATTCAATCTAATGCTGTTGCAGTAATTAGATGATATCATTCTAAAACCTCATGATGACTTGCAGATTGTGGGCTATACAAGTATCTCTGCTATGTAACACTGGCTTGTTTAAGAGAGAGGGCTCTCTCTCAGAAAAGGACTCTGAAATAAAGTTGCTGAGCCTTCCACTGAGGAAAGAAATACTCTGTCTCTGGATTTATTTACTGAATGCCTGTTCTGCTATTCTCTGAGACTGCCTAGTGATCTGACTTCAGTCCAAATCTGCTACACAACCTGACAATACAGCTCAGATAAACTGTGTAAAGAGCAAATTGTACTAACCATAATAATACTTGCTACCAATTACCCAGGATGCAATGCAGTACTGCCTCTGTCAAGAGCAACTTAGTACTAGGCATAATAGTACTTGCTACCAATTACCCAGGATGCAATGCAGTACTGCCTCTGTCAAGAGCAACTTAGTACTAGGCATAATAGTACTTGCTACCAATTACCCAGGATGCAATGCAGTACTGCCTCTGTCAAGAGCAACTTAGTACTAGGCATAATAGTACTTGCTACCAATTACCCAGGATGCAATGCAGTACTGCCTCTGTCAAGAGCAACTTAGTACTAGGCATAATAGTACTTGCTACCAATTACCCAGGATGCAATGCAGTACTGCCTCTGTCAAGAGCAACTTAGTACTAGGCATAATAGTACTTGCTACCAATTACCCAGGATGCAATGCAGTACTGCCTCTGTCAAGAGCAACTTAGTACTAGGCATAATAGTACTTGCTACCAATTACCCAGGATGCAATGCAGTACCGCCTGTGTGCCACCACGCCTGCAGTTTATTTCCTCTCAACACTGCTTTTCCACAATAGCATGCACTACAGAGAAGGTCTTGACGCACAACCTGTGACGGTGATGCTCTCACGCCCTCCAGGGAGCAGCAGAGGCCGCCAAACTTCTCTTTCTGCAGGAACAGCCAGGGCAGCAGAGCTCTGTTATGATTCCCGATTTCCCTGCAAAAGAGATCAACAGTAAGACTGGATACAGAGATATTCGCAGACACCCATCAACCCCTATGGAAAAGCATAAGCCCACATGTCCCTTCCCCCTTAACTGCTGATCAGGGTGGCAATGCCAAGAGGGCCTTGGATAGGAGTACAAATGGCCAGCGAAGGGAGGAAAGGGAGGGAGGGAGGGCAGCATATCCAAGGCCCTCTTGGCATTGGGTAAAAAGAAAGGGTACTTTCCTTTTACCTTTTAAAAGCTTTGAACTTGCTGTCAGACGGGGGATACCCCTTTGGCTGTGCAAAGTTAAAGACATAAGAGGAGCCCTGCAGGATCAGGTCACAATCTTGTTCAGCATCCCGTCTCACACAGGGGCCTACCACTTGTTTCTGGGCATCTCAAGGAGAAGATAAAGGGAAAACCACTTGCCCTCAGATCCCCGCAAAAGGTCTTTAGAGGCATCCTATCTGTCCCTCCAGCCTCGAGGAACTACCTAGGCATCCAATCTAACAGCAACCACCCTCAAGGATGGGCACCCGGGATAGTGTCTTTTCAGTGGTGGCTCCCAGATTTGTGAAACAGTCTCCCAGTTGAGGTGCAACAGGCACCTTCACTTCATGTGTTCAGGATAGCTGTAAGGATACACCTATTCGCCCTGGCCTTTGGCTAAATAAGGAAGCAGCTTCCTGTCCACCCACCCCACATTTAGGTTTAAATATGTTGTTTAAAGTTGTAACCTGTCCTGAGACCTCTGGGTATAGGGTGGGATAAAAAGCAAACAATCAAATAGCTACACCAGTCCTCCGTGAATGTGTCTAGCCCTTAAAGCCATCTAGGCTGGTAGCTGTTACCACCTCTTCTGGCAGCAAATTCCATAAACCAATGACCCTCTGGGTGAGGAAATCCTTCCCCTTGTTGGGTCCAACTCTCCTACCCATCAGCTTCATAGATGCCCCCTGGTTCTAGTGTCATGTGATACATAAAATATTTTTTCTTTATCCACCTTTTCTACACTATGCATGGTTTTATCTACTTCAGTCAGGTCCCCTCTTAAACACTGTCTTTCAATGGTGAAGAGGCCCAGATGTTGCAGCCCAATTCCATCAGGGAGGTGAGCCATTTTGGTCTAGTGGTTAGGGAGCCAGACTCTTATCTGGGAATACTGGGCTTGATTCTTCACTCCCCGACAAAGCCATCTGGGTGACCTTGGGCTAGTCACAGCTCTAGTTCTGAGCTCTCACGGCCCCACCTACCTTGTCTGTTGTGGAGAGAAGAACAGAAGGATTGTCAGCCACTCTGAGTCCCCTCAAATGGGAGTGAAAAACGGGGTGGAAAAGCCAACTTTTCTCCTTCTTAATCATCCTGGTTCTCACTTCTGACCCCCAAGAAAGCCACTAGAAATGACTTACAACCAGGAATGAAGTTACCTTGTCAGTTTCTGGAGCACCTGTTCACATTCCTGCTTCTTCTTTGCCAGTTGTTCCTCATATGGGACATCCCACAAAGGCGTCACCACGTCTGCTATATGCTTGCTGGGGGGATCGTCTTTCCCGTATCTGGCTAAACGTGGACCTTTGGCCTCCGCAGTCGCCGACTCCTCTTTGATCTCCTCTCCCTCCTCCTCCTCCTTCCTCCTCTTCTTCACAATGGGATCGGCCTTGGGCTTTGCCAGCCGGACGCTGAGGTTCCGGTTCTTCCACCGCACGCCGTGAAGGACTTTCATGGCCTTGTCACGCTCCTCCTCGCTTTTGAAGGTGACGAAGGCGAACGTCTGTTTCCCCAGCAGCTTGATCTTGTGCGGGTTGAGGCCGTACTTGGCTAGGAACTTCTTCACTTCGCTGAAACCAATGTACTTGGGAAGGTTCTGGATTTCAACCTTATAGATCTCCGAGGTAAACAGGTCATCCTTAATGTATCTATACATGCTGGAGGTTTTCAGGGCATCCTCCGGGTTGGGAGCCTCTTTCCCACCCGGAGCTTCGGTTTCCAGTTGAGGAACTTTGCCGATTCCATTGCTTGAGCCCACCGGGTTATCGGTCTCCTCCATGTCTTCAACAGGCCTGTAAAAGTGGGCGACACGGTTAACTCGCCTGGGGGAAATGCGGACACCATATTAGGCCAAGAGAGTTCAGCCTCAGCTGCAAATAACAATACAGTAATGCTAACAGCACGCGTGCCCTGTTTTTGCACTTACCTTAGAAGACCCGGATCTTGGGGATGGGGTCCCCCCTGGAATCGGGTCCTGCAAGTTCTGGATCCTGGGGAGGACCCCATTCATCCACACAGGCCCGCTAGCACCGGACTGCAATGGGTGCTAAGCAGGCCGCCGTGTGGCCGCCGTAGCATCCATTCCAACACACCGTTGAGCCGGAGCCAGAAGGGCCACTGGTGGCCCGGTGCGACTGGCCAGCACTAATACCACTTAAGGTGTCCTCCCACTGACAGAGGGTGGGGTGGAGAGGCAGGGCTTTGTAGCTGCTTTGGCAGTGGTTCAGCAGGGGTGGGTGGCAGGGGCAGTGGGCACATCAATGAGATGGCGATCGTGCCCGCCAGCAAAGATGACTGGCCAGCAGCTAGGGCGCCCCTTGACCCCATCAGCGGGTAAGTGGTGCGGACAGGTGCCTTCTAATCCGGTCTTGAAGGGTGAAGACCGTATTGTGGGCACCATGAAAGAGGTCTGCAGGGAATCTGGATTTAAAGGCCTGAAGGACCCATTAAATCCAGATTTCTCCAGCCTTCGTGGGGACAGGGCCTTCTAGATGGGGTCTTAAATGAGAATTGGGTGGGGACAGGGCCTTCCTGATTGGTACCAACCAGGTACTGATCAGGTTGCTAATGGGGTCTAAATGGTCTCAGTGCTGAGGCTGAAGGGAGAGAAACATGGGCAATTCCAAATGGGATCATTTCACCAAAGCAATTATTCCACTTAAACCAGGTCCTCACCCCCAGGTGCAAATGTAAAGATGTAGTCTGAGCTCAACTCCTGGCATCTGCACCTGGATAGACTCATGTAGTTTTACTGGAAATAAATAAAGAAGAGCTGGCTTTTCTACCCTGCTTTTCTCACCCATTTAAGGGGACTCAAAGTGGCTGACAAACCTTCTGTTCTTCACCCTGTGAGCTAGGTGGACCTGTGAAAGCTCAGGAGAGAGCTGTGACTAGCCCAAGGTCACCCAGGTGGCTTCATGGGGGAGGGCAGAATCAAACCTGGTATTCCCAGATAAGAGTCCGGCTCCCTAACCACTAGACCAAACTGGCTCACAGGTTTGGAGTGTCTTTTCGGAGGCTTCTTCCCCCCCCCCTCAACTTCCTTGCCTAGCCTATATCACTGGAGTTCCTGGTGGTCCCCCATCCAAGTACTAACCAGCCTTGGCCATATTTAGCCATCAAGCACAATTTGGGGGTGGTGGTGGTGGCAGGAGACAGAAAGAGAAACAGGAAGCTAGGGCGATCGCGTGGTGCTCAGTTGGAACAATTATGTGCCCCGGTGGCAAAGACATGGGCAGGTTGCAGCTTCAATCAGCGAAGAGTGAGGGGAAAGCAGGCTCTGATCTCTAGGCCAAGAGGCTCCATGGGGACACCCGCTCCCGGGAGACGACTGTGTCGTGAGCCAGTTTGGCCTAGTGGTTAGGGAGCAGGACTCTTA
Organism: Aspidoscelis tigris stejnegeri; assembly: GCA_023333525.1. NCBI lineage: Eukaryota > Metazoa > Chordata > Lepidosauria > Squamata > Teiidae > Aspidoscelis > Aspidoscelis tigris. The sequence continues at coordinate 2,951,816 of JALMGA010000022.1, read as the reverse complement.
TCTGGGAATACCAGGTTCGATTCCGCCCTCCTCTGCCCAGCTGGGTGACCTTGGGCGAGTCACAGCTCTGTTCTGACCTCTCACAGCCCCACCCACCTCACAGGGTGTTCTGTTGTGGGGAGAACAGAAGGTATGTCAGCCGCTTTGAGTCCCCTTAAATGGCTGAGAAAAGCGGGGTAGAAAAGCCCACTCTTCTTCTCATCCCCCAAACGACACCACCACCAAGAAGCACCTGAACCCACTGGGCCCCGCGATAAGGGAGGAGGTCAGGATGACTCCTCAGCCCAGAACCCAGACCGTGGATCTTTTGGGGGGCGGTCCTTTTCCCATTCCGCCCCCCCACTCCAAAGGAGAACCACCAGGGAGAGACTGTGTGTGTTCTCATCCCCCAAACGACGCCACCACCAAAAAGGACCTGCCCCACACGATTGGGAGGCGGCTCTGCATGCTGACTCTCCCCTCCCTCCCACGTCCAGTCCAGTCCCCTCCCATTCCACAGCCCACCTGCACCATTGCTCCAGCCGAGTTACAGAAGCTGGCGAGGCGGCGGCAGCGCAGACTCCGAGGGTCGAAAAGGAGGCGTGGCTCTGAGCGCGGCAACGTCTACTCTACCTAGACTCTTTCTCCGCGTGACGTCACGAAGGGCGGGGCTAGAGTGGCGGCCGGAAGTAGCGAGCTGGGATTTTTTTTACCCCGGTGTCAATTGGGCGGGGGGGGGCACGGTTTCGATTGAGGAGGTTGGCAGCAAATGGAAGGCGGCCTTTTTGGTGGTGTTGAGTGCCCCCTTCGGGCTCCCTCTGTCTATGCATTCAGGGGGGTGTGCGTCTTCCTAAAGCAATGAAAAACATGAGTGGGGAATATGCCTCCCACCACGGCGAAGAGCCACTTGGTACATCCCGGGGGGGGGGGAAAGAGCACCCGGGACTCCGTTTTGCCCATGCCTGCGAACATTTCCAGGTAGTGTGTCTGAGGGTGAGAAATCCATTTCCCATCGTGCCTAGCGACCGGGAGTGAGGCCTGATGGGAGTTTGATTCCGGCGGGCCTCGCTAAAAAGGAGGGCCGACGCACGCGCACCCCCGCCGCCTCGCTTCTTGTCTCCCGACAGCCTTTGCGCGACAGTCGATCTCGCTCGCTCTCAGCGGCCAGCGCCGCTGCTTCCTCGTGGTCGCTAATCTCTCTCTCTCCTGTCTGCGCGCGCGCGCTCCCGTCCCGGCCGCCCCTTTTCCCATCGGCCCTCGCGGCGGCAGAGGGTGAGGAGAGAGGGAGGCGCGCGGGCGGGCGGGCCTGGTGCTGCTGCTGCTACTGAGGTAAAGAAGGCGAGAGGCCGAAAAGGCGGGAGCGGCGGCAACGGCAGGAGGAGCAGAGCAAGAACAGCGCCTGAGGCGGCGGCGGCGTTGACGACCAGACCTGAGCGGAGGCCGTTGCGGGTGCGAAAGCAGGAAGCGTCCGTCCGTGGCCAAGAAGACTGAGGCGACTCTGAGGAAGCCGCCGGGCCTGGCTGGGCGACGAGAGCCGTTGCTGTCTCCGCCATGGCCGAGACGAAGGTGAGGAGGAGGGGGGCAGAAGGGCCGCGGTGTGTGGACCTTTCCCTTCATAGGGTTGAGGGGGCGGTGGCGGAGGCCTAGGGAGGGGTCTTTTCTCTCCCCCCACTAGTCGCGTGGCCTTGGCCTGGGGAGGGGGGTGCTGCACGTGTCGCGTGGCGCCTCCGACGGCAACGGCCCCGCCTGGGCCTCTCCCGCTCCGGGCTCCTTCCACGTAACGTGTGGATGCACCGCAGTGGGCACGCGTGTCCCTCTGTAGAGGGGGCGGGGGGGCTCCTTCTCTCCCTCTTGGTGCAGTGCTGAGCGAGGCGGGAAGGAAGGAAAGAAGAGGCGGGCAGGCCGGGAGAGGGAGGTGGGCCGACGCGGCCTGTCTGCGGGCCTTCCCGCCTGCCGGCCTGCCTTCCCCCCACGTGGTGCTCCGCCCGGCGGCGGCGGCCTCATTACAAACTGCGCAAGCCGCCGAGGGGTGGGGTGGGGATACCGGCCGGGCCCTTCCTTCTCTACCGAGACGCCATCATCATCATCATTATTGGCGAGGGGGGGAAACCACCCTCAAATTTGTCCTGCCCTCGACACGTCTGAGTGTGGAAGCCTGCGAGGGAGGCGTGTTTCTCTGAACCGGGTAGGCTTGCTGGCACGTGGCTCTGAAGCTAAAGGGGAGGGAGAAAGGCCTTCTTGTAGCCCCTTCCCTTTCAGAGGTAGGAGGGCCTTTTCTGTTGTGGCCCCTCGACTCCGGAACAGCCGCCTCCTCATGCTCGCCAGGCACTTCCATTGTATAGTTTTTGGCGCCTGGTGAAAACAACTACGTAGCCAGGCTTTTGTTCCTAAACAGCTTCCTCAGGGTGCTGTCCTGGGAGGGAGGGACTGAGGGAGGGTGGGAGTGGGAGAAAGGGGCTTGTATTTTTAATTATGTTTTACTATTTGATAAGTTTTAATTCCATTGGGACCATTTGGTGAAGGGTGGGGTATAAGTTTCCTAAATAAAATAAATGTTTTTGACCACCAAGGGACTTTCTTAGGCCAGAAAAGAAAAATCTCATATTCTGGAGGATGCCTTTGTTTCATCTTCTTTATGCAGTATATATAAACCAGTAGGATGGATCCAGTGGGAAAAAATGGGGGCGAATGCTTTGTCCCTCCCACAGGGACAAGTGGTGCTGATAGGAAGTTGCATGGAATGGGATAGGATATGGAGGTAGCAGGCAAAGCAGGGGTTTCCAAAGGTGTCCGTGAATATGGCCCAACACAAAACTGTACATTTACTTAAACATGAAATTATGCATGGATCTTCATGTTTTGCTCAACATTTTTCATTAGTGCTTGTGTATTTAATTTGTGGTCCAAGACAACTCTTCTTCCAGTGTGACCCAGAGACGCCAAAATGTTGAGCACCCCCCATAAGATATTCATTTAAAAACTTCTCAGCCCTGCGGTGTTCTGTATGCTTATTCCAAACAAATCAATGAACTGTTGCATATTGAAGCCCTCAAGAGTCAAACCTGGTTCGGCATTCTGTGGGAACATTTATTTAAGCTGATCATTAGGTGCCATTTATTGGGGCGGGTTGAATCCTGGTAATTGCAGACACCTCCTGTGTGCTTGGGAATTGCAGAAGGGCTTTGTTTTGAGTTTTCCAGAGGACTGAACTTTTGCTTTCTTGTAGTTCCTACAGAACTACAAGAACTGCTGGTATGTTAGGAAGAAAGCCCTGCAGCCTTTATGCTTAGCAATATCATCACAGCATTGCTAAGAAGATCAATATCATGTTATGCACAAACACAAATATGCATGCACACATTACAAGGGAAAATGCTTGATAACATCAGTGATTATGGGTCTTGCTAGTAGAATTTCTCTAAGGTTAGATTTTTTTGTAATGAGTGCTATAATTTTCTCTTTTTATAGATTACCCAGGATACCTTACAATAAGAATTATACTGTCAAATAAAAGCTAACATCTCTAAAAAAATCAGCTGTCATTATCATGAAATGGAGTCCCTCTAAACAAACCAAGATATTGCCCTCACATGGCAGGTTGAGACCAAAAATATGTGCCAACTGGCACAGTAAAGAAAAACTAAGTACAGTAGCCAGCCAGATACTCCCTAAGGGCTTCTTTTTTGCTTTCTGAGGCCCCAGACTTGTTCAGTGATATCAGTGGTCACCTAAAAATTGGCACCAAGCTGTTATGTGGAGGACATAACCCTGGTTCACCGATAGAACTTCCTGGTAAATAAAAGCTCATGGGTTTGATCTCTGGAGTGTCTTTGGGAAAAGGTATGATAGGCCATAGGCCAATTTTATTTTCCTGCCCAAGGTAACTACACAGATCTGTCCCTGTTATCTACCTGGCCTAGCTTACAGAGATCCTTTAAGTGTCTGCTTTCCTGAACATATGGGGCTTTACATGTGTGATGTTCCCCTTTGAAAAGAAGGGAAAGGTCTGTTGCAGCCACACTTGAGTTTTAAGCTGCACTCAAGAGAAAGCCCATTTCAGTCCTAGTTTAGCTACTTACTCTTTTAGGTATACATTTATCTCAGATAAGCCCCTTTGAAACACATACACTTGTATAGATCAACCTCATTGAAACAGATACATATGTTTTGTTAGGATTTTTCTGCACTTCCTGATACCTGCATTGATGCAAAGTACTGCATCTTTGTACAGCGGACTAGAAAGATTTTGGGAATATCTTTAATGATGCTAGGTATATAAAACGTCCAGTTTTCAGAGATGGTAAAATCCTAGCAGTTTGGGAGGTAGGATGAGGGGAGACTGGTAGTATAAAATCTGGCATAATGTTATATATCTGTAAAATCTCAGCAAAAACATTCAACTCTTAAATCTTTGTCATTGTAAGGAAATGACTTGGGGATTGTTCACAGTTATCTTCCAAGAGTGGTTCCAGCCACTCTTGGGGAGACCCATCCACACTCTGCACCGCTGCCGCAATCCCAGAGGTCACTCCAGCTTTTCCGATCTTCAGTTGCCACTGCTTGACCAGGAGCAGCTAGTGAACCCTGGTCATCAGCCTTTATACCCTCTTCCAGTCACAAATTTCCAAGTGGGCAGGTTGGTGCAAGTATGCAGTTGCAGGCTATGTGCTGATAGCCAAAAGTTGGATGTTGCCACAGCCATTGCCAGGGCAATCTGGCCTGCTTGGCCTGGGTCATCCACACTTCTAGTGTTGGTGGTCTGGCTGGGAACTGCACGAGCACTAGAAATGCAGGTGGCCATCTTCTTGCCTGATCATCTCACAGAGAAAAATGAGCAGGCCCTTAGGGTTAGTATTAGATTTTAGTAAAAACTACTTAATGTTAGAAACAGAAGGACTTCTTGTAGAGTCCCCTGGGTTTATCATCTCTTTAAACTGTATGGACAGTTATGTAACTTCCTGTTTTTACTGCTTTTCATGCCCAAAAATGCTAGAAATATTTAAATATTTTTCAGTATGTTTCTTGCGCATCTTGGGTGCATATGAGAGAAATGAAGGAATGTACCATGCCAGAATGATAGAATGTAGTTTAGTAGAGCTTGATTTCAGACAGTTTCTGAGGCATTTCTTTCAAAATTGTTCTTTAGATATGCTCTTAGCGATACCTGTAGCCCCTGTATTTGGTTGTTAGCTTTGAAGGGTGTCTGTAGATTTGAACCATAAATTGCCCTCTGTTTCTCCTGCTTAGAACTATGGGAATTATGAATTCTGGGGTGTTTTTCCGCTGTCAGAAAGTACCCATTTTTGCACCCATTAAGGACCCATTTGGGTGTGAGCTGGATGATCCTATTTCCACCACGGCACCCATTTGGGACCCGATTGTTTCAACTGCCGCTGGGGAAATCTGGATTAAATGGGTACTTTCTGGCCTTTAATCCGGATTTTCTGTAGACCCCATTAATGGGGTCTATAATCCGGATTTTCTGTAGACCCCATTAATGGGGTCTACAATGGCGTCTTCAGGCAGAAAATCCGGATTAAAGGGAGCCTGTTTCCACACTTGTGTGGCAATGGGGTCTAGAGGAGGCTAGGGGGAGGGAGCACCCATGGGGGCGGGAGCCCCAAAACCTAAGCTTCGAAGTCACTTCGAAGTCTGTGCAAAATAGCTCCAGAGCATCTTTGAAGTCTGTACTGGTCTTCAGAGTGAACTTCGAAGTGACTCCGAAGATTAGCACAGACTTCAATGGAGCTGTTTTGCGCAGACTTTGAAGTGACTTCGAAGCCACTTCGGAGATTGCACTCCCTGTCCCCCCAAGCACCTGGGGTGACAAGCAGACCCCTCATGGGTAGATCCGGATTTCCAAATGGGTGCTCCGGTGATTAGCAAACCTATTACCAGGCTAGAAACTGAACTGTGTCTCCTACCAGTCTTGAGTAGAGAAGAAAGATGGACCACTCTGTCCCTTCTCACAAATTTCCAGGCTGAAGATTGTGGAGAGAGGGAGGAATTTCTCAGTAGGCAGCATAGGAAGCAAGCAGCCTGTAGGGAAGGGGTAGAGTACTCCTTCCTCCTCCAGTAGCAGCTTATTTGTTCTGGTAGCCAGGCCCATTAATGTCTATAGGGCTGGTATAGGTCACATTGGGTGGCAGTTTTATCGCACAGTTTTGCTCTTGGTACCTCACTAAATGAGGCCTATTCTGTTGTGGTGTAGTTTTCCCGCTATATGAGCTTCCATTATAAAATTTCGCACCATTGCGTAAAGCTTGGCATAAGATGAGAAACATGTGGCTTCCTCTAACGCAATTTATATAATATCCTATAAATGGAACTACCATATTTCTTGCAGGGCAACTGGATTAACTTGTTGCAGGGATAAAGTGAATACAATAATAGTAATTTTATTTCTAGCACCCTTTTCGCGAAAGGGTGGTACAGAAGTATAAAATCAGGTGTGTATTACATACAAATTAAAATGAGGTTCTCAAAGATCTCAACTTGACCAAATATGAAACAGTTTAAAAACTCCCAAACTAACACTATTGTTAGTGTTAACTAATAATCAATTTGTCATTAAAACAATGCAAGTTCATAACGTGGTGTGTACCTTTATTCTTGGAAGTAGCTGAGTTAGCCTCTTTTGAAACATTCAGTTGCCCTTTGTTATTATTTTTGTTTAGTACCTTGAAGGTTTCAACCTTTTTCCATAGGATGCACATGAAGACCATGACTCTGCAACTGATAATGTAGACGATTCTAACCACGACCCTCAGTTTGAGCCTATTGTTTCACTTCCTGAACAAGAGATCAAGACTCTTGAAGAAGATGAGGAAGAACTCTTCAAGATGTGAGTAGAATTACACCGGTTGATCATTTTCACATTCTGGCTTGTAGCTTATTAGTGATATTAAAGATATTGACAGACCAGAGATATCCCCACCAAGAAGCAAGTATTGTAGCTTTCACGTTATTTCCCTGCAGTTACATTTCTGTGAGATGGATTAATTGTTGACTTTTCCCTGAATTTCTCTATAATGTAGAAGTGGAATTTCTGTAGGGTCCCTAAAGAGAATGTGGGTGGGTGGGTATCCACTCTGGAATCCTCAAATGGCTTAAGGATTTGCTTAAATCATCTGTCTGGTTATGCCTGGGTTTTTTCATCTTTTCTTCCTTTTTTTCCCAAAGGCGAGCAAAACTATTTCGGTTTGCCTCAGAAAATGATCTTCCAGAATGGAAAGAACGAGGAACTGGGGATGTAAAACTTCTGAAGCACAAAGAGAAGGGGACCATTCGCCTCTTGATGAGGAGAGATAAAACTCTAAAAATCTGTGCAAATCATTACAGTATGTGGTTTGGTTTACTATCTGCCTAAGACAGTCCAACTGTTAGGACTCCTGACTATTTTGTTTATTTAGAAACAGACAGAACATGAACAGTGGAAAAAACTGCCTCCAGTTGTGCTGTAAAGCAGAGGTTTCCAACATTGGGGTGTATGTGGAATTTCAAACTTTATGGGTTCCAGTTTGCTTGGGAACTAGAAAAGCAGATAATGTGAGAGCCAAATTAAAAATGGGAGGCGTTCTGCCTTCCCACTGCCATTTAAAGCTGCTGTCGCCATCCCAGCTCTACACTACATAGATCACCATCAAAACATAAATCCTCTACACCCACTCATTTTCAGTAGTCTTTGTAACTTAGGGAGACAGAGGTAAATTCAGAAATGATTATAGGGAAAATATAGTTTAATTTTATGGTTGCTTGAAAGACGTGCGTGGTAGAAATGATACTGGCTAGGGGTGTGCATGAATTAGAACAGATCACCTTTGAATGCAGTAGGATTCGATTTGATATGAATATTAGATGTGAATCCCACACATATCTGCTTGGAACACATCAAATCCAGCCTGAATCCACTTTGAATCCTCTCAATCCATTCGAATCCACTCTGGATCTGTTGCATATGCGTTTGCGGCAGCCATTTTTCCACCTTCCAAGTTCATGTATGAAATGAAGCTTTGTATGAATGTTCCGAAGCATTTGATTCAAATTCGAGTGTCAGTCTTTGCATGTGCCAACGTTCGATTCGAATCCAAATGTCCGAATTTGTACGAGTAACAAAAATAGGAATTTTTGTGCACATCCCTAATACAGTGGTACCTTGACATACGAGTTTAATTCGTTCCGTAACCTTGCTCTTATGTCAAATCGCTCGTATCTCAAAGCAATTTTCCCATTAATCCATTCCAGCTCCCAAAACACCACCTCAGTTGTTTTTGTTATGTACTGTACTGTATTTACATACTCGTATCTCAAATCTTGCTCTCATCTCAAAGCAAAATATCACTCGCTCGGCGGCTTGTATCTCAAAACACTTGTATGTCAGGGCACTTGTATGTCGAGGTAGCACTGTACTGGCATGGAATCCTTGACTTACCCCATGCTAATCGCTGCTAACAGTTGTGGTGCTGTCAACCCTTGTTTAACCTGCTTTTGCAATGGAAATTGGGGTTTCCATTGTTTGGTGTGATTTGAAAAGTTCTGAGAAATGTAAATTAGCTGCTGAGATGCTACTGGCTTGGTAGACTAGGCTCACCACCCTTTGGCTGTCTGGGCTTTATCTCCCCTTGCCTTTTGCAAATTAAGAGGCACATAAATCAGGAACTAAAATGTTTAGGATGCTGGCAAAATTGGATCTGAAAAAGATTAAAAGACCGTGTAGTTTGTCTACATTTAGCCAAGGCTATGTAGAGGCAACCTTGCATATCCATCATACCCTGTTCCCTGAAAGTAAGACCTACCCCAAAAATAAGCCCTAGTTACAGTTCATACTACAGGTGAATAAATGTAGATTGTTGTTCATGGAAAAAGACATCCCCTGAAAATAAGCCCTAATGCTTCTTTTGGAGCAAAAATTAATATAAGACTTTGTCTTATTTTTGAGGAAACATGGTAATTGGGGTTATGGTAGCCGAGGACCAAGAATGGGGGGCTTAAGTTGTAAGAGCTTGTATATAATTTGATCCAGGGCAGCTGGACTGTGCAGAGCTGGTGAAACCATCCCCCCCCCCAACCTCTTAGGCAGTCTGACCTTCACAAGCCTTGAGAACAAAAAAAGCTTGAAAATGATGAAGTGTGTTTATGCTGTAGCTTTAACAAAGGAAGGTTGCTTTTCAGGTCACTGAAAATACTGTAAGAACACCATCTGCTGTACGATGCTTGTCCAGTTATGCTTCCCTTCATTTACCTCCCTGCATTTCAAGAGTGTACTGTGTCAGTCCTGTACCTGCTAGAGTTACTTTTTGGGACAGGTACTGCAGAGCCTGTCTTGCTTATTCCAGCATTGCCTGACCTCACCCATTTCCCCACTTTCTTTCTCTAGTTACACCTCTGATGGAGCTGAAGCCCAATGCTGGGAGCGACCGGGCATGGGTGTGGAATACCCATGCCGATTTTGCAGATGAGAGTCCTAAACCAGAACTCTTGGCAATTCGGTTTTTAAATGCAGAAAGTAAGTTAAAAGCCGTCCCTGGCTTGGCACACTGAAAGGCTAACGTGTGATAGCATGCAAGATGAGGGAGTCAGGAGAATATTCTGTGTTTGTGAGGTCCTTTGTAAGCTGTTGAAAAAGGTGCCATCCTCTGTATATTAGTCCATAATGAATAGCCTTAGGAGCAAGTTAAAAACAGCAATAAAGGATTCTGCTGCATCACATTATACAAACAGTTTGGAACAGCAAACCTAAGTGGCCGATTTCTCACCCATCTGCCATGTTTGCTTTTGGATTGGACAGGCTGCTCTTCCCAAATCAGGGAAAAGTTAGGTGTGTTCCTGTTCTTTAGTATCTGGTGTGTAAAAGGCCGAATGTTGGTTTCTCCCTCTCCCACTTTCTAGCTTCGAGGCTCTACTGGCACCTTTTCTTGGTCTGTACTTTCAAGGGACACATTGAAATGTAGGCTGTTGTGTACACTATGAGGACATGCAGCAAATCTTGTTTCCTGAAGTGTGTGAGATGTGGCTTGCAGGTAAAAGTATCGTGTTGCATATGGCATGAGCCTACACTGCTTTGCAGTGAATCGAGACATGTGGTAGAAACGTCTGTTGGACTAGCATTGTCCACTAGTGACCTCAGGCGGCCATTTAGAGCACATGACAAATTCTGTCCTGTTGCTGCTATATTGTATCTGCCATGCTGAGTCAGGCAGTCTAGTTTTAATATTCAGTAGGCAAGACTTGTGCTGCATTGCTCCTACTTACTGTCTGTTTGACACTGAAGTGGCCTTTATAATGTGAGAATCTGCTGTATTGAGCAAAGGAGCGCTCTCTGGATTTTATAGGAATATTCTGTGCATCATTTCTCAATTGCTGTCTAGATGTGAGAAGGTCGACCATGGCAAATATTTCATTAAGGGAGACGTAGATCCTTGAGGTTTATTCATGACATTTTGCTTCTTTCAAACAGATGCACAGAAATTCAAAGCAAAATTTGAAGAATGTAGGAATGAGATTGACAAGAAGTTAAAGAAAGGTAAGAGTTTCTGTTCTGATCAAGGACTCACGCACACAGCTGAGTTGGAATACGTCTGCCATTGAGGCGTACCCCTTCCTTATTAAGCAGCAAGCAGAGAGATGCTAAGTACTAGGAAAGATGGCCTTTTCAGAGCAGTGGGTTGTATTTTCAGTGCTTAGTGGCTGTAAAACAAATTAGTGCAAGTACTCAAATGCACAGTGACCTCAGGAAGACGTGCGGAAGCGAGAAGCCCAGTAGGTGTTGGTGGCCACGGTCTGGATATCCCAAGATAACAAGTCTTGATACGGAACAAGTCAGATTTCACTTAATGAATCTGCGTGTACCTTGAGCCTGTTCATTCCTATTCCAAGCAAGCAAATCAGGAAGGTGAAAGCCAGTGGAATATCTGTTTCTCACTGCTGGCTTAAAGGGAAGAAACGAGTAACAGCTCCAGGTTTAAATGAAACATTAAACTATCCTGCCTTCAGTGTTTGGTCAGATGACCAGGAGCAAAGTGGATAACTCTGGCCCCAAGTTCCATTTGTGAATCTAAGAGTCAGGGGTACAGTACAAAGCTATCAGTGTTGGCACAGATCTTCCATATCATAGGGATATATTGTAAGGGGCCATAAATCGACATTCTTTTCTTGCAAGGCAGTGATGTTATTAAGCTTGGCACAGCTTGGGAAAAAATGGCTTGTTTCTTTGAAGGAATAGTACAAAATTGTCCTTTTCCAGTAACTCAAAAAGGAAGCAATGGAATCCCTTCATTAGCTGAAGTGTGGGTGTCGAGCTCTTTGCTCTCCTTCTAACAAGAAACTGTCATTGCTTGGTGTTGGTTGCTTATGCGCTGCCCCTGATCACTGAGATTTAGTCACCACAGAAGTGTACAGTTTCCCATGGTTGGTGATTCACAGTTGCATGAATGGAAACCTTGGAAGCTGTGAGAATAGTGAAAGCCATGCCTTTTGAATGATCAGTCTCTGTACAAGGAATCTTCTAATGGAGCTGAAAAACAAAAAGAAATCCTACTCTCAACAGGCTATTAAGACTGTGAAATGTGCTGCTATGAGAAGATGTGGTATCTATAACCTTAGAGGCCCTAAAAGGGGATTAGGCAGGCCCATGGAGAATAAAGGCATAAAATCAGTACTCAAGAGTGTTACATATCTGGGGTTACTTTTTATAGATCACAGTGGAGAGAATGCTGCTGCGTTCATCTCCCATGTGTCTGGAGATACCTTAGTGCCTCTGAGTGACCACTCTGAGAAAGCTGAATTAGGGAGGTCTTTGACCTGGGCTAGTTTGCTCTGAGGATCAGGGAAATGGTAAGTAATCTGACTGTTTTCATGCTTACTGGCAGACCCACTCTGTGCCTGGCTGCACTATTCAGTCAAGGTGCTTTTTAGGTCTGCTAGAGTATTTATCCAGAAGTTTATGAGCACTTACCTGTTTGTGTAAGTCTGTTTCATTGGCTGTTGGAACATCATTTCTAGTGGTTGCATTTTTAAAAAGAGCGCCTTATCTTTATTCCAATTAATAACCTGCGCGTAACCGTTCTAATACTGGCTGTGAAGTGGCCTGTTCTCGCATCATCACACTACAAATCTCTGTGAGCAGTAATTCGTGGCAAACAACAAAGTGTGCTGAAAAGATTTAGGGCTTGGGCAGCACATTATGATGTCGCTGGGGTTTTTCGTCAATTAAAAATCGTGAGCAGGTTAATAATTCAAATGACAAGCTAAACAATGCAGTCATCTGGCCCTTTCATGAAATGGTTTGCAAACACACACACACACACCATTATGTCCCTGGCCTCTCTTGTCTCCCATTGCAGCTGCCACTGGAGGATGCGCACTGATGCCCCTCCATTTCCAGTCGCCTGTCTCATCCTGGCTGTGCCACTTTGGCTGTCACTGGGCACATGGTCTTAGAAAGGCTGCAGCCTGATCAGTGTGCTTCCTTCTAGACTTTCCACTTGGCTTCCTGGAGTGGAGGACTACAGCTCCTTCCAGTATCCTTAGCATATGGATGGGCACACATCCACTTCCTTCAAGCCCTCAGACATGATCAGTTGGTTTGGTATGTTTCCATCTGTAAACTACCTAGGGATGGAAAATCAAAATCTGGCAGAAGTGAATGAAAACCTTCACCTCCCAGCAAAGGCTTCCATGGAGTGCTTCTCTTGGGAAGCACTTTCCCCCAAGTTGTAAAAAGCTGTCCCTTCCATTTGGGTATCTTTTTGTTGTATCTGACTCCTGCCCTTTTTCCAAGCAGCATCCCAGCGGATGTGTTGCCTTCTGTCACAGATCTGTTGTGAGGGTCTGGCAGACATAGAGGCCTGCCCAATGCTGCCCACCGTCTGGGCTTGAAGCTGTCTGTCCAAGCCCATCCTTTGCCACACTGTTTGTTTTGATTCATTGTTCTTGACCGTGATTTCGTAGCCTACCTAATATATTCTCCCCAAAACATTTTCTTAGCAGGAACAGACAAAAATGATAGTGTTGATAAAGTTGCCGAGAAACTAGAAGAACTTTCTGTAAAGAAAGAGAGCAAAGAAACCGAGAAGAAAGAAGCTGTGGAGAAGTCTGAAGAAAAGCAATAAATCATCTTGGGCCTTGTGTTTTCTTTCTTTCTCTCTCCTCCCACCCCCCCCTTTTTTAATTTTTACAAGGGACTTTATAAAGAACTGTATTCCAACCACATTGACATTTTTTTTCTAGGCCTTTTGCCCTTTTGAAGAGGTCTTCAGTAAAAATTCATTCCCCAGTCATGAAAATGTACTGTGCTAAACTTTCTTTTCCATAGTGGAAACTCATATTTATAGTCATTCAAATAAAGCTTTGAAAATGGTATTAAAGGACAAAACTGAGTTTTCTATATACTTCAGATGTGTGACTGCAGTTATTACCTTGGGTTATATATATTTTGAGTGCTTATCTTTAGACCAGATGTAGTCTAACTGAATTATACCAATAGGTAAAGTGTAAGTAATAAAGATGTGTCTTGTGTGTTGTGACTGAAACCTGTAATGACTGAAGCAGGATGCTCTATACTTTCTTTGTAATTGGAGTTTGGGTGAACTTACATGTTTTTGTACATCTTTCATCACAGAAAATGGCATGTTCTTTCGAATGTAATGTCCTAATCCTGCAATGGCCGGCTATGTACCTCAACAGGCTTGTAATTTTGATGGATCATTGCAGATGATGGAGCAGCTCGGGTTTACGCTTGAATTCATCATGGCTGAAAGTGGGCGCTGAGAGGCCCAACTTTCGAAGGCTTTAGAAAAATGTATTTCTGAAACCTTTCTCCATGAAGGACAAGAATGTGCTTTTTGGAAACCAAGGAGACTTAATAGGCAGTATGTGGTATGGGTGGAGCATATGGGATCTAGTCTGATGTTCTAAATTTTCACTTTAGGTCATTCTGTTTAGCACAGTAATTACCAAGACTTTTATACTCTGTCAACAACAGAATATCCCAGGCTTTCTGGTTTTTTTGTTTTGTTTTACACCCTGGAGGTGTCTTGAGGAAGTGGGAAAGTGAAATATTTTTCACCATTGGGATGAGCACCAAAATCTTGAGATAATTTTATCAACAGAGTACTTGAATCTCTTTGGCTGTGATGAACTTTAAAACGTTTAAATACTTTCTTGAGGAATTACTCACATAGCGAGGCCTGGTTCGAGCAAACGACAGTCGTGACTCAACCCTAAAGTCAACTCGTATTGTGAAATAGGTCAGCTCAGATGAAGGGGAATGACCCCTCATGAAGTTTATTCTCGCCCAAATTAGTTCTCTGGAATGGGGCTGATCTTCAAATCCGATTCTTAGAATTTTGATCCGTTCCATATCTGCTATCTGTGATTCCTCCAGTATATAGTGTAGATCATCTTCCCTACAAAGTGGGAATAGATGCTGTCGTTAAAGGTCCAGGGTTCCCATATAGACCCATATTTGACTGTACAGATGCAAAATGTTCCTTTTGCTCTTGTATGTATCCATGTGCGCAACACTTAATCTGAACGCATCCCTTTTCTTTTTAAATTGGCCACACTTCCACACCGTGTAACTTGAGTTAGAATTGCACCCTCAATTATTCTTTCATTTGGGCAGCCGGGGAGGGGTGGGGGGGCGGGGAGGAAGAGGGCAGGGGCGATTTTGGTGTGCACATTGATTTCTTCCTGTTCTTTGCACATCTTAGTACATATTGTTAGCTGGCTAATGCTTTTACTCTGTCAAGTTTGGCTCTTAATGCTCGAGCCAAGCAAAATAGCTAAAATATCTCTGGACCTTTCTGTTGGAGGAAGGAGAGACTGCAGAAATACCTCAGCGGATCACTTGAGGACTTGCCATTATATTGGATACCCAACGCATCTGCCAAGGAAAGAGGCCTGGTCCGTCTTGCCAGATGCACCATCTGTGACTGTCACCAAAAGTGGATTCTGATTTCTGTTGTCAAAGGGGAGACCTTGTGCTCACCAAACTAACTTTAAAAATAAATTTGAACTTAAAACATTCTTGTCCATGTTTTTTTTTTAATTTGGGTTCTTGAAACAGCAAATATAACAGGTGTGTGTTAACAGAACAGTTACTTTCATCCGTGTGATTCAATCTTAAGGCAACGTATCAAGCATCTGAAATGTTTGCATATATCGGGGAAGGCTTGAAATACTTGGAGAACCAAGGAGGGGTGGAATACCTTAGCTTTAAGATCTTTTCTGTGGAATTTGGAGCTGGCTTGGGATATTGAAGGGCCTTGTGCTTGCGTACAGACATCTGCAAAGTTCAGTTTGTGTTTCAAAAAAGTCAAATAGAATTTTCTAAAATTCAGTCAAATCATTTGTGTTGAAAGTTGACATCTTTGGTCCTTGAACACATTATTAAAGCAACATGTGTGCAAGCACTTAGATGGGAATGCAGTAATAAACCAGAGCCAACACGGATTTGTAACAAACCGGTCATGCCAGACTAATCTAATATCCTTTTATGACAAAATCACCGGATGGGTTGATCAGGGAAATGCTGTAGACAGAGTGTATCTTGACTTCAGCAAAGCATTTGACAAAGTGACTCATACCATGCTTATTGAAAAATGGATCAGATACGGGATAGGACAACTGTTAGGTAGATCCATAACGGGCTCAGTGGTAGCACTCAGAGTGGTAATAAATGACTTCATGTCCAATGGTTGGAATGTTTCAAGTGGAGTGCCATAGGGGTCTGTCCTGGGTCTGGTACTATTCAGTATCTTTATAAATGATCTGGATGAGGGAGTTGAAGGGATGCTGATCAAATTTGCGGATGACACGAAGCTAGGAGGGGTTGCTAACACCAGGGAGGAGGAGGAGAGGATTCAGAAAGATCTAGGTAAGCTAGAACAGTGGGCTGAAACTAACAGGATGATACTTCATTGGAGCAAGTGCAAAATGCTGCATCTTGGTAAGAAAAATGGTAAAAATGAATACAGAATGGAAGGAATCTGAGTAGTAGCACAAGGGAAAAGGATCTGGGTGTACTGGTTGATCATAGGATGAACGTGAGTCAGCAATGACGCAGCAGCAAAAAAGGCAAACACTATCCTAGGATGCATCAAGAGGGGTATTGAGTCTAGAACATGAGAAGCAATTATTCCTCTTTACCTTGATCAGATTTCATCTAGAGTACAGTTCTGGGCACCCCAGTTCAAAAAAGACATTGACAAACTAGAGCAAGTCCAAAGCAGGGCTACCAAAATGGTTAGCGGTCTGGAAACCATGTCCTACGAGAAAGGATTGAAGGATCTAGGAATGTTTAGCCTACAGAAGACAGAGGAGACATGATCACGGTCTTCAAGTCTCTGAAGGGCTGTCACAGTGCAGAGGGGTCGTCCCTATTCTCACTTGCACAGGGTGGGAGGACTAGAAATAACGGGATGAAATTTCAAGTGGGCCAATGCAGATTAGATATTAGGAAAAACTTCCTGACAGTGAGGGCGATCAGTCAGTGGAGTAGGTGGCCACGGGGTGCATTGAGTTCTTCATTGGAGGTCTACAAACAGGGGCTGGACCTACATCTGTCTGGGATGGTTTAGGAAATCCTGCACTGAGCAGGAGTTGGACTTGATGACTCTAGAGGTCCCTTCCAATTAGAGGATTCAAACCAAACGTGAGTATGCATACTGAAAAATGCGAACTGAAGTAGCTCCCCTCCTTGCTATTCTGAATTTCAGTGGGAAAATGGTTCTGTTTTCTAACAAGCTATGAATTGAATGCGAACAATCATTTGTTTGATTAAACCAGATTGATGGTGAACTGATTATGTGATTTTTCATTTGTGGACATCTCTCCTTGCATATTATCACTAGCATTTTAGCTTAGATTTGGGGTATTGTTACTGTTCCATCTGAATAGTTCATCCTCTCCTTCTGTACTTGTGAGGGTTTTTAAAGGGCCGAGAGTAGACAATTGGCTAAGAATATCAAATTGTGGACTTTGGGTACTTCAAATCTTGTCAAGTAGTTTTGCGGGATCATCTTTATCTCTGCTTTCTGGTCATTTAGAGTGATAAAATACAATATCTGAAGCCAACACTTGCCAGGTAACTTGATCATTTTATCAAAACTTCTACTTTGCATCAGTCTTACCAGTACACATTGTGTAACTGAATTATAAATTACATTTGAGAGTAGCTTGGTTCTATCTTTTTAAAAAATAAGTATTCATTAGAAGAAGAAGAATTGGCTTTTCTACCCCGCTTTTCTCACCCATTTAAGGAGACTCAAAGTGGCTGACAAAGCTTCTGTTCTTCTCCCCACAACAGAACACCCTGTGAGGTAGGTGGGGCTGTGAGAGTCTGAAGAGAGCTGTGACTAGCCCAAGGTCACCCAGCTGGCTTCATGGGGGAGGGTGGAATTGAACCTGGTATTCCCAGATAGGAGTCCGGCTCGTTCACCACTAGACCAACCTGGCTCATGTTAGACAGTAACATCCTTAACTTACATACATATATACATGTCTCAAGTAAAAGCAACAGTAAATAAACACAAAATGTACCGGTACATCCCTTTCCCCTCCCCTGTGATAGACCAATTCAGATGACTTAATTGTGGCTTCTAGCCAGACATACAGCCACTTTGTGTGTTTTTCCACTTAGCACTACAGTACCCATTAAGGACCCATTAAGGGTCCTTAGTGGGTCCTTAATGTGTACTCTAGTTCTAGTGGAAAAAACCTCTTTAATAGAAAATTCTTTCCTGGGATACATGTATTTGGGTGTGCCAACAATCTTTCTATATATGGCTCCCATATTTGGCAAAAATGCTCATTAGTGTTGCTATCTTCCATTTGACGCTGTTTACACGCGATAAATTCGTTTATCATAATTTTCCATAATTCATATTGCCGCTCCCTTATTGTTAGATTATCAGTGTATTTCCGATTTTTAACCAATATTTGTTGAGCTGCAGCTATCCAATAATGTAATCTTGCTTATGCATTTATATCCAAATTTAGTTCAGCAATGTCTTGCAATAGGTAAATATTTGGTAAAAATGGGATGTTTATTTCAACCATTTGCCTTACTTGCTCACGTATCTCAGTCCAAAATTGTTGCACAGAAGGGCAAAGCCGCACCATATGAAAATATATAGGCAATTGTTGGCAACGTCTCCAGCAATCTATTAGCAAATCTTAATGGTGTAAGGTACCACCTATACAATATTTTTGTATAAGTTTCCTTTATTTTTGTCGATGTGTACCATGTATGTTCTGAATAAATTATTCCATTTTTGATCCGATATATTTATTTGCAAATCTGTTGCCCGTAGGTCTTTTGAAGTTGTCATTTTGGAAGCTTGGTCTATTAACAGCTGACAGAAACCCAGTTCTTAAGCAGCTCGCTTAGGGATGTGGCCAGACGAGAGATGTAAACCACAGGTGCTAGGGAGGCGAATATATTTTCATGAGACAGTTGTTCAACAGCCTCCTGGTAGAACAAGGTGTCCAGTGGAAGGTGGATGTGGAGATGGTTGATTGCACCAGAGCTCATGTGCACCTGAAATGGTCTGCTAGGTTCAATTTCCAGCATCTTCCGGCTTTGATCCCAGCATCTTGGAGGTTCAATCTCAGCACCTTGGCAGGATCTTCCACCAAGAAGATCATGCCAGACCATTTCTGAATCTTTGCAAAGAAAACGACATGGATCTGTCCTTGTTGGTCACCAGGAGCAGATCCCAGCTGGGTCGCCACACCCTCCGATAAGAAGGCCCGTCCACATGAGGTTGGATTTCTGTCCCCTCTAGTCCCAGTTAAGGCAGGTTCTCCCTCGCTGAGTTGGCTGCATGTGTGCCGGTCGCTAAACCAGCACATGGGTCAAACCAGCTGTACGTGAGCAGCAAGCATATGTCCTGCTGCGGTCCCAAAAAGGATGGGGAGGGGTTTCTCCCAGACTCCGGAGCTTATATTGGAAATGGAAATAAATAATAAATATTGGGAGATGGGAGGTATTCCAGGTCACAGAAACCTTCCAGCGTGCCCAAAGCCCTTGTGAGCAAAGTTTGTGTTCCTGGAAGGCCTCTCAAACTTTTGGAGGAGAAAAGCCCACTGTGCTCACTACCAAAAGGTGATGGGGAGGGGGGAGGACTTTGCCTCCTCGGTGCGCCTCCTTTTCTCTCTCAGATCCGCCCCCCCCGGACCACGCATTACGTGGCTTGCGCTTGGTGCATGATCGCGTTGCCGGCCGCTGGGTCTCAAGCACTGGCCATGCTCTGCTTGTGAGCAATGTGTGTTTGGGGGGGGGGGGAGAGAGAATGAAGGCAACACATCAAGGGAAGGCAGCCTGCAAAGGAGTCATTTGGGGGTAGTGGAGGCCTTTAAGAAGGCACTGCCGCCAGCGGGCTCCAAGCGAGGGTCCTGGTGCACCTATGGATCCTTTACAACCTCCCTCTTTCTCCGGTCCCCCCTCCCCAAATCTTGTCCCCCCCACCCCCAACGTTCCCTTCTTCGCTCCTCTCCTCTCCGCAGTTCTACCTTAAGGGTCTAGTTGACATCACCCAAGTGGGCTGGCTTGTGTGGGTGGGATTTCCTGTGCTGGAGAGGTCAGCTGTTCTGCATCCCTCTTTTCTCTCCCCCCTTTTCTGTCTCATTCCCTCTCTTTTTTTTTTCTCCTATTCCCCCCTTTCCCCCTCCCCTGCCTCATCTCTGCACTGCAAGGAGCTTCACCTCACTTGGGGGGCCCCTCCTCCTCTTCCTCCTCCTCCTCCTCCTCCTCCTCCTCCTCCTCCTCCTCACTCCAGCTCAGGCATTTTGGTGCTTTTTTTGGACTTTTTAGGATTCTATATCTAGCGATGTGTAACGCACAGAATGCCCAATAGCATTGGAAAGAGATTTAAACCGACGAAATACATCCCGGTCTCCACAGCCGCTGCCTTACTCGTGGGATCTACCACTTTGTTCTTCGTTTTCACGTGAGTTTAAAAACAGAGGAGATGCGGGTCCGCCTGGCCTCCGAGTCCTCGCCCACAGGGGCCGGGAAGGGAGCAGGGCCTGGGTTCCGGGGTTGCTCATCTGCTGCTCTAGGGATACGGCCACCGTTGGCTGCCAGTTCCCCTTCACAGGGCCCTGCGATGCCCATAGCTTTGAGATGGTCCTGGCAGCCGCGTTCCCCCTTCCCTCTCTGGAGGGCTTCCTCCTGGAGACGGCTGCCCCAGATGGGTTTTTTTTTAGCTTCCTATCTGACTGCTCCGGCACCCTTTGCTCTGCATCTGAAGGGTTTGTCTCCAGTTGATGATCCGGTTGTCAATCCCCTGCAAATCAGCCTTCGTGCTGGAGTCGATGCCGCCGCCTGGCTCTGCATGGTGCACAGTGGAGGCAGCGAACGAGTG
Organism: Aspidoscelis tigris stejnegeri; assembly: GCA_023333525.1. Lineage (NCBI taxonomy): Eukaryota > Metazoa > Chordata > Lepidosauria > Squamata > Teiidae > Aspidoscelis > Aspidoscelis tigris. Next base: position 2,931,468 of record JALMGA010000022.1, on the reverse strand, counting down.
TTCTGCCATCTCTCTGTTTTGCCTCTTTGCCCTCTCGGCTGCTGCTGTGCAGAACAAAACATGTATATTTGTATATAGTGTTTGGTGTACGGAACTTCTTTCAGTGTGCAACACAGCTGAGTAATGTCAATGCGCTGAGGTGCATTTAACCTTCCCAGACCAGATCTGTTTCTCTGGCCATATTTCTTCCTGCTGCCTTGACTTGCAGATGGCCACAAAGCAGCACAAGGGAAAATTCACTCCGTTTCCCCTTCCCTCCCAGTTGATTTTGGTGGTGACTTTGGGATCCCACCTGCCCCCAAATCCTTGGGATTGTAGCCGCGTGTGGGCAGTGGACCCTGCTGAAAACATCACCTTGGTTGAACACTTTCCTCCTCCTTAAAAACAGGGTGGTTTAAAATCCTCCTAGCCTGCGTGCGCCCTAAAGTGCTCTAGCTTAGAGAGAGTTGGTTGATATCTTAACATTTCTGCATCCTTTGAATGGCAGCATTGGGACCGTATTTTCTCAGAACTCAGTGTTATGTCCATTTAAGTATATTTTGAATTTTGAATGACATGATGCAATAATGATTGCTTGCAAAAAAAAAAAAAGATTTTTTTTTACTACTGAATTTGCTTTTAGGCAGCCTATTTTTTCTGGATCTGGGCTCTTGCTAGGTGTGAAGCATTCTATACTGTTTGATCTGAACTTTGACTATGAATTGCTTCTATGTGTGGGTCCTTGTGCCCTCTCAGTAATTATCCTTGGTGTTGTGTGCTGATGCTAAAATAGGATGCTGCCAGTTGTTCTAAATGCTGTTTGTGTTTGCCTGGTTTAATGAGGTTTTCACAAGTTTCTTCATGGGACAAATAGCCTTGATTTCACATGAATGGAACTTACTGAATGAAATCTGCCTTTGAAAAACTTCCTAGATGAGACATTGTGAGAGTTGGCAGCAGTAAACTGTCTCCATTTGTACACCTTTCTTTGTGTGCCCGTATACTCCACCAATTTTAAAGATTTGTCTTTCATTCAGCTGTATGCAATATGCCAAATTGTTGCCGTGACCTGTGAGTCAAAAGCAGTTGGTACTTGGTAGACTTTCATCCAGTGTTCGAGAGCAACACTTCAAGTTTTCTTCATAGCAATTTCTTTTGGCTCTGCCCAAGGTTCTATGGAACCCTTTCCCCATTTGGTTCCCTACAGATATTTTGAGAGCCAGCATGGGCAGTGATCAGGTACAGTATAGTCCAGAAGTATCTAGTGGATCCCAGATTAGTAAAAGCAGAGGGAGAGTGGAGCAGGAGATCAGCAGAGATGGAGGATTTCTACTCGTGGCATGCCAGTTCTGTAATACTTGGTCAGAGACCGTAGTTAGCATATGCTGGTGGACTTACCCAGTATCATTTGAGGAATCAACTGTTAAGCTGCTATTTGTAGGAGTCTGTTTACCCGGTCTTTGTGGCTGCTGAAGCAGTGTTATACATTCAAGACACCCTTCATTTGTTTATGCAATAATGCAAAAGTTGTTTGCAATTCTGCGGAGTCGCTTGCAGAAGGTACATCCTGGGATTTTGAAGTCTCTAGCTCCAAAACCTCTGCATATTCCAAGTTTTGATCTGTTTTTTAAAGTTGATCCCTGCCAGGTTCGGTAACCTATACTCAAACAATGCCCAAATGCACAATGAACAAATGCAGATTTTGAAGTCTACATGCACCCAACAATGCTGTCCACAGAGCATTTTTCATGAAGGCACAAAGGTGAACTGGAAGTTGAACTGTGTTTTCAGTCTGTTGAAATCTGAGCCACAGTTTGGAGAGGTCAGAGTATGGCATCCAAAACATAGCTTCCCACACTGCTCCTTCTGGACCAGTTTGCAGGCGGTCTCTCCTTCCCTCCCTGTATTGAGCTTATTTGGAGATGTGTGAAGCTGCTCGAAAGCATACTTTGAGTAATAGTACCTAACTGCTTGGAAGCCACATCATAGCCTTCCTTTTTTTGGGGGGGGGGTAGGCACTCTGAGGGATGGGTGCAGTGGCATTACAAGGGATCAGGAATGGGACCATGAAGGATGGGTGCGGTGGCATCACATGGATGGATAATGGCACTCTGGGGGATGGGTGCAGTGGCATCACAAGGGATTAGGAATGGGACCATGAAGCATGGGTGCAGTGGCATCACATGGATGGATAATGGCACCTTGAGGGATGGGTGCAGTGGCATCACAAGGGATGGATAATGGCACCTTGAGGGATGGGTGCAGTGGCATCACAAGGGATCAGGAATGGGACCATGAAGGATGGGTGCAGTGGCATCACAAGGGATCAAGAATGGGACCTTGAGGGATGGGTGCAGTGGCACCACAAGGGATCAAGAATGGGACCATGAAGCATGGGTGCAGTGGCATCACAAGGGATCAGGAATGGAACCATGAAGCATGGGTGCAGTGGCATCACAAGGGATGGATAATGGCACCTTGAGGGATGGGTGCAGTGGCACCACAAGGGATCAGGAATGGGACCATGAAGGATGGGTGCAGTGGCATCACATGGATGGATAATGGCACCTTGAGGGATGGGTGCAGTGGCATCACAAGGGATCAAGAATGGGACCATGAAGCATGGGTGCAGTGGCATCACATGGATGGATAATGGCACTCTGACGGATGGGTGCAGTGGCATCACAAGGGATCAGGAATGGGACCATGAAGCATGGGTGCACTGGCATCACAAGGGATGGATAATGGCACCTTGAGGGATGGGTGCAGTGGCATCACAAGGAATCAGGAATGGGACCATGAAGCATGGATGCAGTGGCATCACAAGGGATGGATAATAGCACCTTGAGGGATGGGTGCAGTGGCACCACAAGGGATCAGGAATGGGACCATGAAGGATGGGTGCAGTGGCATCACATGGATGGATAATGGCACCTTGAGGGATGGGTGCAGTGGCATCACAAGGGATCAGGAATGGGACCATGAAGGATGGGTGCAGTGGCATCACATGGATGGATATTGGCACTCTGAGGGATGGGTGCAGTGGCATCACAAGGGATCAGGAATGGGACCATGAAGCATGGGTGCAGTGGCATCACAAGGGATCAGGAATGGGACCATGAAGCATGGGTGCAGTGGCATCACAAGGGATGGATAATGGCATTCTGAGGGATGGGTGCAGTGGCATCACATGGGTGGATAATGGCACTCTGAGGGATGGGTGCAGTGGCATCAGAAGGGATCAGGAAGGATGAGTGCGGTGGCATCACAAGGGATGGATAATGGCACTCTGAGCGATAGATGCAGTGGCACCAAAAGGGATGGGTGCAGTAGCTTTTAATCACCTTAATTACTGCATAAAGTTGTTCTCTCGCTCTCGCTCTCGCTCTCTGAAGACGCAGACTGCTAGGCTTGTTTTCTCAGAGGAGCAGGCAAAAGATGGTCAGGCCTTACATAAAGTGTTCTATTTATTTTCCTCTGTCCTGCTAATCAGACAATCTCTAGGCAACCTGCTGCATTCAATTTATCTAACAGTTCTCTGAGCTCCACGTGCCGTCTATACATGACTGTTGAATTCAATCACGCCAATGGAAATGGGCCATGCTGCTAACAGAGCTAGAGGATATCAGGCACATACTCCAGATATAGTGTAGTATCCTGCCTACAGTGTCAGACTTACCTGGGTGATTCACATCTCAATTCCCCCTTGGCCACAAAGCTTGGTGGGTGAACTGACATGCTCTTCACTTGGGCTCCCCCTAGAGGAGCCAGATGGGAAGGAGGAGAGGGCTTCTGTACATTTAATAGCTACATTGGAAATGAATTTGAACAAGCATTGGCTACATGGTCTGAAATTCTCCTTTCCATGCAACTATTAAAGGGGTAGGAGCCCTGTAAGTCCTTCTTGTACACAGCTATTAAAAGTTACAGAACCCCTAGATTTTCCTCTGCCATGGAACTGTTAAAGGTGCCGGAGCCCCCACAGTTCCTTTTCCATGCTACTATTAAAGGTGCAGGGGTTCCTCAATTCCTTTTCCATGCTACTATTGAAGGTGCAGGAGTTCCACAATTCCCTTTCCATGCTACTATTAAAGAAGCAAGAACCCCACAGTTCTTTTCCCATGCTACTATTAAAGGTGTAGGTGTCCCACAGTTCCTTTTCCAGGCAACTGTCAAAGATGTGGGAGCCCCACAGTTCCTTTTCAGTGCTACTTTTAGAGGTCCAGGCATCCCACAGTTTCTTTTCCATGCAACAATTAAAGGTACAGGAGCCCCCCAATTTCTTTTCCATGCAACTATTAAAGGCACAGGAGAGCCACAATTGCTTTTCCACACAATTATTAAAGGTGCAGGAGACCCACAGTTCCTTCCTCTAGACAGCTATTAAAGGCGCAGCAGTTGCCTTCTTGCATCAGCCAGCAAAGTACAACCGGCAGGACTCATTGAAAGGCAATTTGTGCATCTAGTCAGAGCCCTTGATGGCCCGTCATTTTTTTTGCAAAGCCTCAGGAAGAAGCAATTTATCCAGCCTGTAAAACCATTGATGAGATTTTCCCCATTCCTGAGTTAAAAAACTGGAGAGGCTTCCAAGCCTATTTGTGGCCTGACAGTCTTGTCAAGAACTCGCTTATCAAAACATCTGGAGTCCTTCTGAAATGTCATCAGCATTTGAAATGGAAGCCCATGAAGATAATGCATGTTTCAGTTCAGGGCAGGTGAACGCATTCACACGAGGTTCTGTGGGGTCCACTTTGCACTCTGACTTTGCCTCTTCAGGCCAGTTTGGTCTAGTGGTTAGGGAGCCCGACTCTTACCTGGGGATACCGGGTTCGATTCCGCCCTCCCCCATGAAGCCAGCTGGGTGACCTTGGGCTAGTCACAGCTCTCTTCTGAGCTCTCACAGCCCCACGTACCTCACATGGTGTCTGTTGTGGGGAGAAGAACAGAAGGTTTGTCAGTCACTTTGAGTCCCCTTAAATGGGTGAGAAAAGCGGGTTAGAAAAGATACTCTTCTTCTTCTTCTCCCCCCCCCGCCCCCCCCCCCAGTCCCACCTCTTTTTCAGCCATCTTGCTTCTGCCTCACCAGCCACCGCTGTGTCGGGACCATGGGGCTTGTTTTTTCTTTCTTTCAAAGCAATGCTTCCGTCTCTCAAATGTGTGTTGCTCTTGGGTACTACGAAGTCATGACCAGCTCCTCGTTGACTGCATGGGCACCTTCTGTGGGCACCTCCTTGCAGTTTTCTTGGCAGAGATAGAGAAGTGGTTTGCCATTGCCTACTTCTGGGGAGAGACGGGTTGAACTGACAATCCTTCTGCTTTCAGTTTGCTCTACCCACTTGGCTGCAGCCAGTCCCAGACACAATGGGTACTGCTATGCAGTTTTCTTGGCAGGGATACAGAAGTGGTTCGCCATTGCCTACTTCTGTAGGGAAGCTGGGGGTCTAACCGGCAGCCCTCTGCTTTCCAGGCAGTTTGCTCTACCCCCTGAGCTGCAGCTAGTCCCAGACACAATGGGTACTGCTATGCAGTTTTCTTGGCAGGGATACAGAAGTGGTTCGCCATTGCCTACTTCTGTAGGGAAGCTGGGGATCAAACCGCCAGCCCTCTGCTTTCCAGGCGGCTTGCTATCCACTGAGCTACAGCCACGCCCTATGCAATTGACTGCTTTTCTAGGAAGGTACCAGGCCTGTGGATGCTGTTCCGTGGCCAAGGCCTTGCGCCCTCCTGGCTGAACTGCCTGTGAACATTGCAAAGTCAGTGGGATCACCTGGGGGATGCTGGAGGACTTATAAGCATCCACATGATGTACGGACATAAAAGTGCACCTCCACCCTGCTTGTTGCAGAAAGGGCAGGGTCAGGGCGCCAGGTCTGTGAAATACTGCTTATTCCCCCTCTGGTTTATTAATTTGGCCAAGCCTGGCTATAAATAGCAATGTGTGTTATTCCATGATGCCCTCTGATCAATAAACTCCTTGATGTGCAAACTGCAGGAGCAGCATTATGAATTGCCGTTTGTAATCTTATCCATTCGCCTAAGAGCTCAGCATTGCTCTTCTTCCCCCCCACTCCCACCCCCCACCCCCCAGCCCCACCCCAGCCCGGCTCTGAAACACCAAAATATTTGGCAACCACTGCCGTAAAGCTGATTTCAACCACAGGGCCATCTCTGTCCGGATTGCTCTGAGCCAAGGGCCAGGGGATAGTTTAACTCGGTCCTCTGAATGGCCAGGGCTTGAAAAATGCTTTGTCCAAACCGATGTATACGTCAGAGATGGGCAGAGTTCAGGGCGGGTTCAAAAATTTGATCAGTTTCGGTCCACCGCTGTTCGTCTCGAACCGAGCATGTGATGAGTGCACTGTTGGAAGCGGTGCAGAATTCAGCAGCTCGACTGCTGGCGGGAGTCTCTGGCCAGACTCACATCACGCTGGTCTTAAAGGATCTGCACTGGTTACGTATTCTGCTACTGAGCCCAATTCAAGGTGTTGAGACTAACGTATAAAGCCCGAAACAGCTTAGGCCCTGGGTATCTAAAGGAGCGCCTTCTCCCATATAGACCTGCCCGTGCACTGAGATCTCAAGGGGAGGGCCTTCTTGGAGCCCCTTCTCCAGCAGAGTTGTGAGGCGTAAGGACATGAAAGAGGGCCTAAAGAAATGAAATATTCAGAAATTCAACCAAACTGAACCAATTAGGGGTGAGCACAGATGTTCTAAACATTCAAAATTCGATCAAATTCGATTGAACGTGGACATTTGAATTCAAACAGAATGTCTTCGCACTTGAATTTAAACATTCAAACAAATTTCGAATGTTCCAAAACATTCTCATACGTGTCTGTATGCGCTTGTATGTGCATTCGCACTTATAATACGGGACGCAAACGGGATGCATACGGGATAAAACGGGATGCGTATGAAATGCGTACAGATACTTATAACACATACGAATGTTGTCGACCTCCGTATCTTCAACTACGAAGGCTGTCGACATGAGTATCTTCAGATTCGAATCTAACATTCGAACGAAGAGATTTGAATGTATTCGATTCGGATTGGGTTTTGATGCATTCGGATTCTAAACATTTGAATCGGAATTCGAATGCGAAAAATAAATTCGGGCACATTCCTAGAACCAATAAAGCCTTTTGTTCAATTAAACAGATGGAACCAAACATGAGCCATACCCCTTGGAGACTGTGCCCCCATCCAGCACTACGCCTGACCTGCCACTGAGAGGTCATCGCGCTGATCTCTGGAAATCTCAGCTGCGGTTCTTCACGCAGCAGGACGGGTTTTCTAAAGCCGTCCTCCTGTTTCTGGACCTTCCAAAATCTCTGCATGAAGTCCAAGGTAAGATGCTACAGCAGATGGTAGTATTTAGGGTAGTAAAATCCGAAAGGGATTGCCAAGAGCTCCAAAGGGATCTCTTAGCATTTGGTGAGTGGGCAACCAAGTGGCAAATGTGCTTTAATCTAAACAAGTGCAAAATAATGCACATCGGGGCCAAGAATCCAAATTATGTCTATAAACTGATGGGGTCTGAGCTTTCTGCAACACACCAGGAAAGGGATATCGGGGTTTTGGTGGACAGTTCAATGAAGGTGTCAACCCAGTGCGCGGCAGCAGTGAAGAAAGCTAATTCAATGCTGGGAATAATTAGGAAGGGAATAGAAAATAAGTCAGCAAGTGTCATTTTTCCCCTTTATAAACCTATGGTGAGGCCACATTTGGAATATTTTGTACAATTGTGGTCACCACACCTCAAAAAGGATACTGCGGAACTAAAGAAGGTACAGAGAAGGGCAACCAGAATGATTAAGGGGCTGGAACAAAATCCCTTACGAAACCAGGCTGCAACGTCTAGGCCTCTTCAGTCTGGAGAGACGGCGTTTAAGAGGGGACCTAATTGAAGTATATAAAATTATGCACGGTATAGAAAAGGTGGATAGAGAAAATTTCTTTTCTCTATCACACAATACTAGAACCAGGGGGCACTCTATGAAGCTGATGGGTAGGAGAGTCAGGTCTGACAGGGGGAAGTATTTCTTCACCCAGAGGGTCATCGGCTTATGGAATGTGCTGCCAGAAGACATGGTGACAGCTACCAGTCTAAATGGCTTTAAGGAAGAGTTAGACAAATTTATGGATGACAGATGTATCAACGGCTACTAGAATGAATGCCTAGGTGTATCTTTCAGGCTGGTGTGTGGGGGGAGGAACTGGGGCGCTTTTAAGGCCATTTGCTGGGACTCGAGAGCAGGCAAAGGTTTGTCCTTGTCTCTGCTTGAGATGCCCATGAGCATTTGGCGGGCCACTGCGTGCGACAGGATGCTGGACTAGATGGGCTGTGGCCTGATCCAGCAGGGCTTCTCTTATGTTCTTATGGACAGACTTGCTTGCTTAAATTGCTGGCATGTGGTTTCAGTCTTGCAGCTGCCCAGCTCAGTAAAGAGTTCAAGGCCTCCATGTCTGTTTATTAAAATTTCACAGCAGGGAGTAGCGATGCTGAATATAAATCCTCAAGGTGGCTTTCTATGTTTACCCTCTAGAGCAGTGATGGCGAACCTTTTGAGCTCAGTGTGTCAAAATTTGCGAGAAAACCTAGCTTAACCCGGCTGCTGTGTCACATCTAGAAATATCCATAATTTTGTGATATTTGTAGCTCTAGTAAAAAAGTTGTATTTTTGATATATGTATTTTATTAAAAGCAAAAACAAATGATTCTTTTACATTAGTGACTTTTGTTGCTGAATTTCATTTGCTAAATCTTCAATTGAAAGTTGGTACACTTCAAGAACAAGCAAGCACTACACACCCAGGTGACAGGGTGACCATGTGTGTCACCCAAAAGGGCTTGGCGTGTCACCTGTGACACACATGTCATAGGTTGGCCATCACTGCTCTAGAGCCTCTTTTCAGGCATTCTGGTCCATTCGAATTCAAATAGAATGTCTATGTATTTGAATGAATTATTGAATCTTTTGAATCATTCATATGAATTATTTGGACATTTGTACGTGTATGTATCCGTACGCATTATATATATATCTGTGTGCATCTTATTTGTATCCGTACACATTTGTATGGATACGTACCGGACAAAAACAGGATGCACATGGGATAAAAACGGGATGCGGGCGGTTGTGTACGGATGCATACTGACACATTTATATATTGTCGACATTCGTATCTTCAAATACAGATCAAAAATTTTGCAAATAGGTTTGAACATATTCAATTCAAATCGAACGTGAATACATTCAAATTGATTCGAATCTTCAGATATTCGAATCGAATCCCGAAAATTTCATCTGTGCACACCTCTACCATGGAGTGCCACTACAAAAGTGCAGTCCGGCTTCACTTCTTCCGCTTCCTCCTCTGCAATAAATGCATTTTCCTTCCTTTTTTATTCACCTAACCCGGCTCACAGATTTTCCGATGAACGGTAGAAATTCTCCTTTCAAACCCTTCTTTTAATCTACTGACTATTGGGCTGGTGTTTAAATATGGTATTCTCACACGGGGAAACCCCAGATAGTTAAATTTAAGGAGGCAGGTCTTAATGTCTATTGCAGCTGCCGCTCGCAGACTTGAAGAACCGAAGCAGCCGTCGGATTTGCTGCTGGTGCTGCTCCTCGGCTAACAAACTGGGTCTTAAGAACCTGCAGCAGCATAGCGAGCCAAATTAGCATGCTCAATGGAGCTGCGTGCTGAAAGGGAGGCCTTATAAGCTATTCTGTCTGCTTGCTCGCTTGTTTTGGAGCCAGAGAGCTGTGGAATGCTGGGCTATGAGTGTTGATCTATATTGAGTTTATTCCATCTTATAAATAGAAGCGATTTGAATGAAAATGCTCAAAGCAGTTGGAAACTTTTTCCTGGCCTGAGCAGGGCACTCTTGGTTTGTGGGAAGGCTTTGCACTAGAAAGCTGAGCTTACATGCACGCCATTCCAGTTTGGGGGTTTAGCTGTCAAAACCTGCCACTTTGCATCCCTGCTCTGTATTTATGTCTGAGGGTGCAAGGAATTGATACTGTATGTTGATGACATTATATCAAGAGGGTTTAACTGTCTTCAGCATGCAGCCCTCCAGATGAACTACAACTCCCAGCATTCAACTCCCCAGCTGCACTGGCATGGAATGCTGGGACGCAAATGCAGGGAGCTGTAGTTCAGAAACATCTGGAGGACATCTGGATTTGTATCTAATCAAACATCAGAAAATTCATATTCGTTCGAATAGATCCCCTTCAAATGTGGTAGGATTCTATCTGATACAACAGAAGGCAGCCAATACGTCTCCTGCAACATATCTGCTCTGAAAGTGACAAATCTGTGCTGATTCCACTTTGAAACCGCTCTCAATCCACCTCGAATGCGCTCAGGATCCTGTGACTGGCACAGCCGCTTTATCACCTCCCCATTTCACGAATGTTCTGAAGCATTCGTACAAATTTGTATAAATATTGAATGCTATGAATATTTGTGCACATTCCCACAACTGAGAGCTCCTGTGTTAGGTACTAGTGAGCTGGAATTTGACTCCTTGTACTTCCCATAATCCTCTTGGGACTATACTGGGAATTCCTCTGGTGTTCCCAGTAACATTTGCAATTTGAGTAGCTGAAAAACCAGCAATGAAGCCGGGCTTCCCATAATAGCAATCCTTACCTTGACGTATGTATGCAGCTTTCAGGACTGGAGCGATTTGGGCTTCTGGAAGACAGCCAAGAGCATGTAAAACAACAGAAGGAAATGGACGGGCATCTGGCTCACTTCCAGCAGCCTCCATCGCTCCCGTTGCGGAAGCTGCCAGCAGAAATGGAAGCAAGCCTGGGTTTGCTCTTCGTGTCAGCTGGGGAAGTGGCGACAGGCAATCAGAGGACCTTCTTCAGATCCCGCGTTGCCTTTTGCTTCTTGGAAGCCACCCCCACAGAGAAACATTTGCCATCTCCTCTGGTTTTTCATAAGATCTCTTCCAAGGCTATCCAGAGGACCCTGATAAAAGAAAGCAAGATGGGCTCCAGGAGCAAGCAGGATCAGATCAAAAACAGAGAAGGCAGCAACGGGAAAACATCAACTTCAATAGACACACAGCACCCTCAGCACCTCTGGGGACAGTCGCCCCAAAATGTTCAGTGTGATCACGCCCCCTGTGAGTCTGAGTTCCTCTTATCCATTTCCTCTTCTTACGCCTTCCCTTCACTGCAAAGCAATGCTTGGATTGTGCTACCTCTTGTCCTGGCAGCATCCCAAACTCACATCTGATGCCAGGTACACAGCGCAAGGCCTTCCAGATGTTCCTGAACTGCAAGTCCAGCATTCTACTCACACAGGGCTTCTGGAGGCCCTGGAGGTCAGGCAGCCTTCTAACAGGGTGCCATTATTAACTGCTGCGTGGTTATGTTGACCAGTAGGAAACAGTAGGTGCCAATTCGGTCTTGTGGCTAGCGCGCCAGACTCATATCTTGTAGTCGGTGGGTTCGATTCCGCACTCCTCCACAAAGCCAGCTGGGTGATCTTGGGCTAGTCACAGCTCTCTTTCTGAGCTCTCACAGCCCCAACTACCTCACTGGGTGCCTGGTGTGGGGAGAAGAACAGAAGGCTTGTCAGCCACTTTGAGTCCCCTTAAATGAGTGAGAAAAGCGGGGTAGACAAGCCAACTGCTCTTCCTCCTCTTCCTCCTCCTCCTCTTCTAACTAGTAGTTACAAAGCCATTAAATTTCCCTTGTTTTCCTCACTGCCCCATTATTTCTTTCCTGATGAACCATTTAGAGCTGCTCAATGCCATTCTAAACAACAGCAGCACCTCTGATTTATTTTAAATGCCCGCAGGCAACTGCAATGCAACTCTGTGTTAATAGGGCAATTTCCCCATGCACTGATCTGTGTCAGAGTCCATGCTTTGCACAAGGTACAGCATAATTTGTAATTTGTCCCTGCCTTGTATGAGATCATGCTTCATTGTTACTTCTTTAAAAAGAGGAATGATACAGTCACAATTCTTTTCCTTTTCCTGAAAGTTGCAGCTTATTTTGCTGGAAGTAGCTTCTGTCTGCTCAAACAGGATGAGATCTGACAGAGATCATCTTTGACTTCTGCCTTTTCCTTCCACCTGATTCTCCAAAATTTGCTTTTATGTGACAGTAAAATTGCTGCCTCAGTCCGGGGTCTTGTGGACAGGTCTGTTTTGAATGGTTGCTCTTTTCTTTTAAAATAATTAGAGCTTCTAAGGGGGTTTTCCACTGACCTCCCTTAATCCAGATCTAAGGAATGGGTCCTTTAACTAATCCGGATCTAGTAGATCCAGATTAAGGGAGTACCCTATGCGTCCCCATGGGCGGTGAACACCCAATAGCAATGGGTGCTAGCCTGCCTGCAGTGGAAACGCCGGAGCACCCATGTGGCAAATCTGGATCGACCCACATGGGGCCTCCCCGTCACCCCAGGTTTTTGGAGGGACAGGAGGTGCAATCTCCATAGTCACTGTGGAGATTGTTAGAAGATTATCTGGAGTGATCTGCCGCAACCTTCAAAGATTCTCCAGAGCCTTTGACAAAGGTCCTTAGGGTTGGCATTCCTCTCATGTGGGTTCTCTTTGAAGCCTGTGCTATTCTTCGGAGCACAGGCTTCAGAGCTTTGGGTTTTGGGGCACCCCCATCATGTGTGTGCCCCCCCAGAGATCCCCCCCTACATCCCATTGCCCGATCGCAGTGGAAACGCACTCCGAATAATCCGGATTTGATGCCTGAAGACCCCATTGTACAGGAAATCCAGATTATAGGTCCTGAAGGACCCATCCATTTCGTATTTCCCTAGAACTGGTGGAAACAAATGTGGCTCTAATGGGGTCTGCAGTGGAAATGGGGTCTTCCTGCTCTGAGCCTAATGGGTCCTTAATGGGTCCCTAATGGGTACTTAGTGCTAGTGGGAAAAAAAACCCTAAAATTGTGTTCACACCTACATTTTAATCCTGCTTCAGTCCACTTTTCAGAATGAGATGATGCACTGGCAAAATGACCAGCTGTTTGGTTTTGGCTTTATCTAACTCAGAAAAGCCACCCTTGAGATAGATAAGGTGGAAGGGAAATGAAAAATCACTTTGCTAATATGTTCTTCCACTCTGAGAGTGCACTGAAGCTGGATTAAATATTTAGTGTGGATGCAGCCTCAATGAAATTGCAGAGTGCTGGGTCAACAAGAGGAATGAGGATTCTCTGACCGGGCTTCCTAATCCAAGCTAATCTAACCCAGCAAAAAAGGGGAGATAACTTGAAAACACACAGCCTTAGAATATTTGCCATGTGCTGAATTTGTCTGGGCAGAGGATTGTGTCTTCTGGTGCGTTGCACATAAACTGCTAATTATTTGTGAGTCTGAATGGCTTCTGGAGTCAGATCAGGAAGAAGAAATGAGGGGAAATGGAAAAGTCTGGCATTTACTTATGCCTCTGCTACTTAAGGGATCAAAATGCTGTTGAAAGCTGCCTCAGGAGACGGTGTGGGAGGAGAAAGGTATTTATTTATTTATTTAAAGGTATTTTTCTATTGCATTCAATTATTTTTTTAAAAACCCAAGGTGGTTTACAGAGCATTAAAAATGAGAGTGAAAACAGAGGCTGCATCTAGACATTGGCTACTTATTCCTCTATTATGGCTGCATTCACACCTGAGTTTCCAGTTTCCAGTTTGAGACCACTTCCCGTGTAAGAGAAAACGTCAGCAGAGTGACTAAATCATTTTCTGTCCTCTTTATCTAATCCAAAATTGGCTTTTCCAAGTTCGATAATCCTGAAATAAAACAGCTTGATACTTTGTCGATGTATTCAGTCATTCTGAAAGTGGACTGAAGCTGGATTAAAATTTAAGTGTGAATGCAGCCAATTAATTGGATATTCCGGAATATCCATGCTTATCTTGAAATATAGTGGAGTAAGTAACCAATGTCTGGATGAGCTAGAGTAAATACAGCAGTTAAAGCACATTGAAAGCTGAGTGAGTCAGGGGAAAGGTAAAGGGGGATTTGAACATGGCCCACAGACAGTTCCAGGTTAGGGGTGTGCAGAAATGTTTGAAGGTATTCGAAATTCAATAAAATTCATCCAAATTTTGACATTCAACTTTGAATCAAATGTCCATAAATTCAAATTTAAAGATTTGAATGAATTTCAAATTTTGGATATGTTTCTTCGAATTATCCAGACATTCCTCTGCTTACGGGTTCAAATGTGATGCATATTTGCTGATACACATTTTTCCCGCATTTGTACGGATCTGTATGGTATGAAAACCGGGTTGCATATGGGATAACTATGGGATGCATATGGACATGTATGGATGTATATGGGATGCATAATGATGTGTACAGGCACATGCAAATGTTGCCAACATTCATAAGTGCAAATTTGAATAAAAAATTCAAATGAAGAGATTCAAATTTTCTCAATTCTAATTGAATCTGATTCTGTTTGAATTTTAAAGATTCGAGTAAGATTGAATTTTTTGGATATTCGACTTGAATTGAATTGAATCCCGAAAATTGCATTCGTGCACACCTCTAGTTCCAGGCAGACTGAGGAAATGTGTCGCCCACACCCAGATCCGCCGGAGGCCCCCCTCCCATTCCAGAGGCCTACCTGCTGTGGACAGCTTAGCAGAAGCACTGTGAGGGTAAAGTTTCTGGGCCTTGCGTCCTTAGCCAGCTTGCCCCTTGCAAAGCACATGCGCTGTCCCTTTGTGCAGTTGCAGTCACAGCCATCCGTAGACCACATCTGGATGCAAGGCCTGGAGTGTGGCCCTTCACACGGCCATCTGTAGACCACATCTGGACGCAAGGCCTGGAGTGTGGCCCTTCACACGGCCATCTGTAGACCACATCTGGAAGCAAGGCCTGGAGTGTGGCCCTTCACATGGCCATCCGTAGACCACATCTGGATGCAAGGCCTGGAGTGTGGCCATTCACACGGCCATCCGTAGACCACATCTGGATGCAAGGCCTGGAGTGTGGCCCTTCACATGGCCATCTATAGACCACATCTGGATGCAAGGCCTGGAGTGTGGCCCTTCACACGGCCATCCGTAGACCACATCTGGACGAAAGGCCTGGAGTGTGGCCATTCACACGGCCATCTGTAGACCACATCTGGACGAAAGGCCTGGAGTGTGGCCATTCACACGGCCATCTGTAGACCACATCTGGAAGCAAGGCCTGGAGTGTGGCCCTTCACATGGCCATCTGTAGACCACATCTGGATGCAAGGCCTGGAGTGTGGCCCTTCACACGGCCATCTGTAGACCACATCTGGATGCAAGGCCTGGAGTGTGGCCCTTCACATGGCCATCTGTAGACCACATCTGGATGCAAGACCAAGAGTGTGGCCCTTCACACGGCCATCTGTAGACCACATCTGGATACAAGACCAAGAGTGTGGCCATTCACACGGCCATCTGTAGACCACATCTGGATACAAGATCAAGAGTGTGGCCCTTCACACGGCCATCCGTAGACCACATCTGGATGCAAGGCCTGGAGTGTGGCCATTCACATGGCCATCCGTAGACCACATCTGGATGCAAGGCCTGGAGTGTGGCCCTTCACACGGCCATCCGTAGACCACATCTGGATGCAAGGCCTGGAGTGTGGCCCTTCACATGGCTATCTGTAGACCACATCTGGATGCAAGGCCTGGAGTGTGGCCCTTCACACGGCCATCTGTAGACCACATCTGGATGCAAGACCAAGAGTGTGGCCCTTCACACGGCCATCTGTAGACCACATCTGGACGCAAGGCCTGGAGTGTGGCCCTTCACACGGCCATCTGTAGACCACATCTGGATGCAAGGCCTGGAGTGTGGCCCTTCACACGGCCATCTGTAGACCACATCTGGACGCAAGGCCTGGAGTGTGGCCATTCACACGGCCATCTGTAGACCACATCTGGAAGCAAGGCCTGGAGTGTGGCCCTTCACACGGCCATCCGTAGACCACATCTGGATGCAAGGCCTGGAGTGTGGCCATTCACACGGCCATCCGTAGACCACATTTGGATGCAAGGCCTGGAGTGTGGCCCTTCACATGGCCATCCATAGACCACATCTGGATGCAAGGCCTGGAGTGTGGCCCTTCACATGGCCATCTGTAGACCACATCTGGATGCAAGGCCTGGAGTGTGGCCCTTCACATGGCCATCTGTAGACCACATCTGGATGCAAGGCCTGGAGTGTGGCCCTTCACACGGCCATCTGTAGACCACATCTGGATGCAAGACCAAGAGTGTGGCCCTTCACACGGCCATCTGTAGACCACATCTGGATGCAAGGCCTGGAGTGTGGCCCTTCACACGGCCATCTGTAGACCACATCTGGATGCAAGGCCTGGAGTGTGGCCCTTCACACGGCCATCTGTAGACCACATCTGGATGCAAGGCCTGGAGTGTGGCCCTTCACACGGCCATCTGTAGACCACATCTGGATGCAAGGCCTGGAGTGTGGCCATTCACATGCCTGCCTCTCCTTGGTAGAAACAGGAATGTTCCTGCGCTTAGGGTGCAAACGGCCCTGGCAGTTCTGGAGATTAACCAGTTGGAATGGTCTTTGAAGACTGTTCCATTCGAGTAAGTGCAGAAATGGCTAATTTTTCATGCACAGAATGCCTGTGTGAAAAGGTAGGTCTTCAACAGGCACTTGTTGGTTTGGGCACTCACAAACAACAGAGCCGTGGACAGTGTAGTCTTGTGGTTAGGGTGTCTGACTTTTAGCTGCTGCTTTCCTGGTTTGATTTCCACACTCCTCCACCAAGCCAGCTGGGTGACCTTGGGATAGTCACAGCTCTCTTCTCACAGCCCCACCTACCTCAGTGGTTGTCTCTTGTGGAGAGAAGAACAGAAGGTTTATCAGCATCTTTGAGTCTCCTTAAAAGGGTGAGAAAAGCAGAGTATAAAAAGGGTGAGAAAAGCAAGGTGTTCTGTTGTGGGGAGAAGAACAGAAAATTTGTCAGCTCCTTTGATTCCCCTTAAGTGAGTGAGAAAAGCGGAGTAGAAAAGCCAGCTCTTCTTCTTCTTCTTCTTCTTCTCCCTCCTCCTCCAAGGGGAAGGTGCTACCACTGAGAAGGCCTAACTTTCTGTATTACATGAGACCCGCATTAAGGCCTCTCTAGATAATCGTAAGGCTCTTCCAGGGTGGTAACAGGAGAGGGGGGAGCACAGTTCTAATTCCTCCAGTTGGCCATTTGGTTTCATGGATTCAGATCCCCCTCACGCAAGCCAGAGGAAGTCTTGTTAGATGTACATCCACGCACCGACTTAGTTTCAGGGATTAGTTTCAGTAAAGCATTTGTCTTATGGGCCATGCCAGTAACACAATATATATTTTCCTCTGCCAGCTCCACTGACATTTTTATCTAGGAATAGCTGGCAAATGCCAGTGGGTCTGTGGTGAATTTTTAAACCGTGTCCCGCTCGCGTTTGGGATGCTTCTGGGACCGGCTTTCTTTCTGTCCTTAAGTTTCATTTGCTGGAAAGCCGCTGGAACATTTCCATGGATAAATATACTCCCAAGATGTCCAGTTTTTCTGCCTCTCCAAGGAGCACTTAGAAATAGCTTTTCATGTATAAATATGTGTGTGTATGTGTGTGTCAGAGAGAGAGAAAGAGGATAGAGCTTTCCACTACGCATTTATCTTTACTGCTCTATCCATACATTAGCAATAGGTTTGCTCCTATTTCAGAACTACACAGTATATAGGGTTTTCCACTACACATTTCCTTCTTCCTCCTTCTCTCTCCCTCCCTCCTGTCTCCCTCCCTCCCTTCAGTTTATTTTATTTTATTTGATTTATCCCATCCTATACCCAAAGGTCTCAGGGTGGGTTACATCCTTAAAAACCAGTGAACATATAAAATGAACATATTAAAACAAAAGCAGTGCCTGGATGCAGAGAGGAAAAGCTGTACCCTTACTTAGCCAAAGCCTAGGATAAAGAGGCGTGTCTTCACAGCTCATCTAAACACACAGAGTAAAGATGACTGATGCACCCCAGGAGGGAGACTATTCCACAGTCTGGGAGCCATCACTGAAAAGGCCCTATCCCTGGTGCCCACCCCTTTTGCTACTGAGGGTCGTGGTACAACCAGGAGGGCCTCCCCTGCAGATCTCAGGGCATGGGTAGGTTGAAAGGAGTAGGTTTACTCCTGTTTCTGACTCTACTAGAAAACAGGGTAGCTGAAGCAGAAGCTGCACCCCTTTTTGACCCATCTACACCCACATTTTAATGCAGCCTCAGTCTGCCTTCAGAGTAGAAGAACTCATCAGCAAAGTGACCAGGCATTTTCTTTCCACATTATTTAACTCAATAGTATATTTCTTGAGTTTACAGAATGCTGGAGAAAAACAGCTTTGTCACTTTGCTAATGTGTCCTGTCTCTCTAAAAGCGGAAAGAAGTTGGATTAAAAGTTCAGGGTAGAGAAACCCTTAGACTTTCTGAGACTAGGAGTTTGTGGCCAAATTTATCTTTGAATGCTCAGCAGAGTTTCAAAACCTCACCTGGAAATGACGATTCAAACAGCCTCACCTGCTTAAAGTTCCCCGCCTTCTCCAGAGCAGGTGAGCTCAGGTGATTGATAGCTAAATCCGGGGAGAGGAAAACGACACCTGGGGAAGCCACAGCCTGCTTGAGCCTCGAAGCAATCTAGTTCTAGCTATGTCTAGGTGACCAAATGGATCGACTTCATCCAAACTGACCGCTGGGTTTGATTCTGCCAGCTGGGTGGACTTGGGTGAGTAACAGCTCTCTTTCTGAGCTTTCACAGCCTCATGTACCTCACAGAGCATCTGTTGTGAGAGAAGAACAGAAGGTTTGTCAGCTGCTTTGAGCCTCCTGAAATGGGTAAGAAAAGCGGGGTAGAAAAGCCAACTCTCCTTCTCCTTCTTCCTTCCCTCCATTGCCCTGTCTCCTCCGCACATAAGCCACTCATAATCTGACCTTAAGGGCTCAATGGATCCAACTTGGAACATATGGTACAATGTGTAAACACTGCATGTACATATTTACTATCTAGCAACACACTCATGGTTATGGACAGTAGACATCAGGGCAATTGAGCATTCCTTTTATGACTTGCTGAAATGCTGATATGTTTTATTATTTATTTATTTATTTATTTATTTATTTATTTATTTATTTATTTCCATTTCTATCCCGCCCCATACCGAAAGGTCTCTGGGCGGGTGAGAACAGATCAAACAACATATTAGAAAACATATTAGAAAACAAGATACAGATTAAAAACATATTATAAACAAGATACAAATTAAAACAAGGTACATAGTTAAAAGCCCTGATTTTAGTTTTGACTTCATACGCCTGCTCTTGGAACCAAAATAAACTTAAATAGAAAACTTACAGCATTCAACCAACCAATCTGGCTCTGTCTTTCCAGGTCCCATTTGGATGCGACTCTGTTTGCTCTAATATACCCTTGAGAGTAAACCCGCGTTAAAGCTGGCTTATTTATGGCGGTGCTTTCATTTATAGCCCGAGCTTCAGTCCCAAAGTAGGGACCAAATTTGAAAATAGAATTAGAGGTGAGGAGGGGTCAGAAAACAGTATTATCTGACTTCTCTAATGTTTGCACGTTTGATACTCTCTCCATTTTGGAAGAACCTGGTCCTAGGCTTCTGCTACTTTGCTTAGCACCGCAGCACATTATATAAGGGAAATTTGCAAGCTTCCCATGGCTTCTCATGGAAACCGTGTAAAACAAAGCTCTGGTCACCTGATCCAGCCAGCATTTATTTTTTTGCTTTGCATTGTTTATACACGACATACAATATCGACAGGGCCTTTCCTTTTGTGGCACCAGCTTTGTGGAACAAACTTATACCTGATGAGAGGCAAGCCAGTTTGTTCTTTTGGTTAGACTCTTACCTGCTAGTCTCCAGGTTCTATTCCACACTCCTTGATGAAGCCAGCTAGGTGACCTTGGGCTAGTCACAGCTCTCTTTCTGAGCTCCAGCAGACTGTGGTCACTTTAATTAATCCAGCTTCAGTCCATTTTCAGAGGGAGAGAATACATCAGCAAAGTGAAAGCAGTTTTCTTTCAGTGTTAAATAACTCAGAAAATTCACCTCTAGGGTAGATAATGTGGAAAGAAAATTACTGCTCACTTTGCTGATGTGTCCTCTCGCTCTGAAGGTAGACTGAAGCTGGATTAAACCACAGCCACAGACCCACCTACAGGGCTGAGCTCTGTAGGGAGAAGAACAGAAGGTTTGTCAGACGCTTTGAGTCCCTTAAGGGTGACAAAAGCATGTGATAAAAGCCAAATCCTCCTCCTCCTCCTCTTCTTTAGGAAATGAATAAAAAATACTTTCATTTGCTGTGGAATTTACCCCTGTTAGGAATTAAGGAAGTCACCAGTGTGTATGCAAAAAGGCTGATAAAATGTGTGCAGATTCTCCAGCTTCAGAGGAGTGACCGGTCTGTGCTGGCCAGTGCGAATTTTGCTTGAACTGTCCTTTCTTATTTTCCTTTTATTGCACATGCCTAATGAGAAATTGCACTTCTCCTCCTTACTGTGAATAAATTAGATGCAGATCGGAGAGGCTGTGACCTGAGGTTTCTTTGTAAAGGAACTCCGGAAGGGAAACTTTCACCTGTCATGTGACAGTTATAAAGGGACGTCTGGAAGGCAAGTCCAGCGGTCCCCAACCACCGGTCCGCAGACCGACACTGGGTCATACGGGTTTTTTTTGCCGGTCTGTGGCACTGCCACTGCCCCGCCCCCTACCATGCCCCATCCTTTCCCCGCCATGCCCCGTCCTGCTCCTGCTACGCCACCACCATGCTCCGCCACTGCCCCAGAAAAGGAGCCAGTCCCTGGTGCAAAAAAGGTTGGGGGACTCCTGCCCTATACAGTCGGACCTCTGTATCTGCTGGGGATACGTTCCGGCTCCTACTCTGGTTTATCGCAAAAAGGCCTTCTGGTTTGGGGGTCGTGCAACCCCAGAACTGGAAGTGCTTTTCTGGCCCCCGGAAGACCTATTTTGGTCTCTGGACAGTATTGGAATAGGCGTGTGACGCCACTGGACACCTCCCGCTCCTCTCCCAGAGGCCGAAACAAGCCTTCCGGTTCTGGGTGCTTTTCCCGTATGGCACCCAAAGGGGTGGGGGTGGAGGATGATCCGGTAACCATGGTTAACTGAAACCGTGGTTACCAAATCCGTGGATATGGGGGTCTGACTGTATTGCAATGCGGACAGAAGAAATCCTTCTAGCTTGTTTGTTTACTCAAACCCATATGGATGGAAGAAAGCTGATAGGGCAGCAATTTTCCTGTGCAGTACTGCTACATTTTAATTCTTTCATTTCCTTTTTTAATTTATTGGGTTTTTTTAACACTTACTTTTTCACCTGGGCCTTTGCTTTGCTTTCCCAGCTTTCGGGACACTGTTAATTGCTTTGGGTTGGTTCTTTTCATTTGTTTTTACTGTTGTAACCTGCCCCGAGGCCTTTGGGTATAGGGCAGGATAAAAACACCAATAAATAAATATAAATAAATCAGTAAACCCTAGGTTATGCCTTCTTAGTGGGCACGCAGACGGCATGCCTGCTTCCGGCAGCAACTTTCCTTGGGAAAGTTAAATTTTCCAGCTGGTGGCTCATGCCGGTGTTTCCGACTTAACAGGAAGAGACGGTACCCTGCCTGCCTACATCTGGGAAGCAGGAACCTGACAACCAGTCCCATGAATTTTGCATGACAAACAAAAGAGGCGAGGTGGTTGCAAGTCATCTGCAAAAGGGCAGATCTGATGTTTGAGCCTAACTGTAGGGAACTTCAGGGCTTTCACAGTGCCCTTCTCCAGCTTCTGGTCTGATTCTTTCTGAAGGAGGAGGAGGAGGAGAGTTGGCTTTTCTATCCTGCTTTTCTCACCCATTTAAGGGGACTCGAAGCTGCTGACAAACCTTCTGTTCTTCTCCCCACAACAGAACACCCTGTGAGGTGGGTGGTACTGTGAGAGCTCAGAAGAGAGCAGGGACTAGCCCAAGGTCACCCAGCTGGCTTTGTGGAGGAGTGCGGAATCAAACCCGGTATTCCCCGAGAAGAGTCTGGCTCGCTAACCACTAGACCAAACTGGCTCACAGTGCTGCTCAGTCTGTTTGGCCACAGTTTGGATCCCTCTGAAAATATGACACTGTGTGGCAATTTAAAAATCGAGGGGGAATCCCAGTTGTTCAGAGAGTTTTTGTAGGGCTGTGAAGGCTGTTGACAGTTGTAGAGCCTGTGGGCTGTAAGAATCTTTAAGCCCAGTTAGAACATGAGAGGAGCCCTGCTGGATGAGGCCACAGCCCATCTAGTCCAGCATCCTGTCCCTCACAGTGGGCCACCAATTGCTTCTGGGCATCTCAAGCAGAAGACAAAGGCAAAACCTTCACCTGCTCTTGACTCCCTGCAAATGGCCTTCAGAGGCATCTTTCCTGTAATGGACATATCTATGCATCCATTCTAGCAACGCTTGACTCACCTGTGCTCAGTGGATTTGTCTAGGCTGCTTGCTGTTATCACCTCTTCTGGCAACCAGTTCCATAGACCAAGGACCCTCTGGGTGGAGAAATCCTTCCCCTTGCCTGATCTCACTCTCCTAGCCACCAGCTTCATGGAGTGCCCCCTGGTTCTAGTGTTGTTTGACAGAAAAGAGAATTCAGAGGCCAAAATAATTGTATCCCTGCTTCTGCCACACCGTGGAAACCCAAGCAGAAATGACACACCGCTCACTTTCAATTCCTTTGCGTACTTTGGCACATTTGTGTGGCATCTCTGGTCTACGTGATGGTTTACTAGGGAAATGCATGTTGGGTCATTCTTCGTTTGGTGCCTGTGTCCCTTCCTGCTGGTACTGGAATCTATGCGCTACTGCAGAGAAAAATAGATGTCATCTATGCATCCACGTGCTTAGCAGGAGTCGAGGTCAATACAAGGGCAGATTAAAACCATAAATTACGGTTTTATTCTGCTTTTATTGCTTTCACACAACCAGGCGTGCTTGGAGAACCCTGCATTGCACAGGCCTAATATACACATTTAAAATAAATTTAAAAAGAATGCTACTCAAGCATTAAATTTGTTCAATGGCCTTGGATCAGCCAGGATTCCTCAGCCCAAGCCGTCTCACAGGTCAAAAGGAAAGCATGCACACCACATTACTAGAAAGACAGTGGAACGCCATAATCTATTTTAAAAAAAAATAGGAAGGCAATTAGTGTATTATTAAGCCGAATGCTACTCTGGGTTCTGTTGGTAGCCGGCACAGAAGAAATAATCACAATTGGCAGGAAAATCCATTCATTGCGCCAGTGGCAAAAGTCAATTGTTCTAAACCCGAGATAATAGTATTATATTCATTACTATGATTTGTTACTTGTCTTCTCCCTGGTTAAGACGGCTTCCATGCTGGTTCAAAAATCTCAGATCCTCGCTGAGTAAACATATGAGTTGCATGGAAAAATGCTCTTCTTTTAAAAATTTTCTTAAAGAAAAGACACACAATGGCTGCAATCCCACTAAAGTTTTTTAAAACGAAACAAAGCTAAACCCGATGCAAACGCGCACTCTGGTCGTTCCCATTTTCTTCATTTTAAAACGCATCCAACTCCGATTCTGCTGTCCCCACAGAAAACACTTCAAAAACACATCGGGGAAAGTGAATCTTTTCCTCCCCACCCTTTGCTAGCCGGGGTGCCCACCCCTCTCTCCCGAGCGGGTTTGATCCCGCAATGACGTGGGCAAGGGTGGGGAATCCCAGCTCTCCCTCTTCTCCTGCTTTTCCTGCTACTGTTTGCTTCTCCACAGCAAAGCCAAACCTTCAGTGAGTACGACCATGGGGACCGCTTACAATGTTGCGCAAAATCACCTCCCTAAGCCTCCTCACACACGCCTTCCCCTCACTTTCTCCTTCATTGCACCTTTCTCCCACCCTCCCACCGTAGTTGACTCACGCAGGAACTCTGCCAGACCAGGACCAAATTTGGTACCTGAAAAAACAAGTCTTGGCACAGTTTGGGGTCCTGGCACGCATTTCCAAGCGAGCCAAGACCACGCATGGGGACAGTGCCGGACTTCACAATCTCGGCTGACAGGAAAAAGGTTTGCGTTTTAAAGCCAAGCGTCTTTCCTGTCAGCCGAGATGGTGAACAGGGGTTGCAATAAGGTTGACTCCCTAGAAAAGTGAGAAATCTCAAGCCTCTGAACCCCCTCTTCCCATCTCTGCTGACAGGAAAGACACTTCACTTTGGGAGTGAAAATTACTCCTGAAGTGAAGTTATCCCTTTACTTTGGCGATAAAGCCAAGCCTCTTTCTTTCAGCAGATTGGAAGGAGCGGGTGCAGAGGCTTCAGATTTCTCTCTTTTCCAGGGGGGCAATAAGGTTGCCTCCCTGGAAAAGAGAGAAAAGCCTCTGCAGCCCCTTACTCCCTTGCTTTTACTCCCCTTTTGAGGCAAGCAAGCGGCTTGCCTGGGAAGGGGAGCAAAATCACAATCCTGGCATGGTTTGCTTGGGGATGGCTGAATCTGCTCCCAGCCCACGTTAGGGGGAACAGAATGTGGATGCCCGAGGTTCGATCTCGGTCCCATGTGAGCCCAATCGGTGCCCAAACAGCGCCAAACAGCTTGCATGGGGACGTGGCCAGTGAGGATTATTTCTAAATCCAGCAGCAAGACCTCTTTTGATCTGAATATAGATAACTTGCATTTCAGGACCTTTACTACTCAGAAACAGCGGATTCTTTTGAAACTTTGAGAAAAGTCATCTTTCAAAATGATTTCAAAGCTCTTTAAATCTTGAATGGGACCACAGCCCCAAAAAATCAACTCTGTGCTTATTTTGATAATGCTCCTCCAAAATGTATTCATCTGTTGATGTTGCTGTACCAACTGAGCCAATATTGCTGGTGTTTCCTGTGGTGTATGATTTAAAGCCCTAGCCCATTATTAGGATATGCCAGTGTAAAGAAAGTTATTTTAGATAAAGGCCACATATTAATAGGGCTATAAATCTAAGCCAGTGTGCTTAAAAGCCTGTGAGCCAGTTTGGTCTGGTGGTTGGGGAGCCTGACTCTTATCTGGGAATAGCGGGTTTGATTCCACACTCCTCCACAGAGCCAAATGGGTGACCTTGGGCTAGTCACAGCTCTCTTCTGAGCTCTCACAGGCCCACATACCTCACAAAGTGTCTGTTGTGGGGAGAAGAATAGAAGGTTTGTCAGCCACTTTGAGTCCCCTTAAATGGATGAGAAAAGCAGGGTAGAAAAGCCAACTCTTCTTCTTCTTCAAAGGTGAGTGAGCTTTCTGGCAGATAAACTCTGTATTTTCCTTACATCACAGAAGAAAACCTCCACACTTTCCATGGTGCCAAAACACAAGCGGTTCTTCGGTTCAGTTTTGAAAATGCACCCAAATTCTCACTTTGGGCTAAATCTTGGCAGCATTTTGCTGCTGAAAGGAGGCAATGGAAAAGCCAAGCCTGCATTCCGGGTATGTTTTTAATTAATTTGCCAATTCATGTTTTCCTCCATCCCTGTTCATCAACAGATTTCAGTGTGATACACAGATGTGTGAATGCAAATGATTCACTTTGCATGTAAATGTGCCTTTAAAACAAGAAACAAACATGATAAAACACAGCAAACAACAAATAGCATTAGAAACAGAGTGGAGAAGAATCCCATTCTATCCTATTACTATGGGATTTTCTGTTGAGCACCAGAACGTAAGAGGATCCCTGCTGGATTAGGCCACAGCTTACTTAAACCAGCATCCTGTGGCACACAGCAGACCACCAATTGCTTCTGGGCACCTCAGGCATAAGACAAAGGCACTTGCTCTCCAGTCCCTTGAGACGCTCCTGGGCCTGTTATATTCATCTCTAGTAATGCATCTAAGGTGTTGTCTGGTAAACAATTCATGGACTGCTGAAAGGTGAATCCAGATACCTTTGAAAGAGCTTGGCAGGGCTTTATGGTTCTTCTGCGTGAATTAGCCAGGAATCCTGTCATTTTGTAGGTTATCTGAGCTTTCTGCAACACACCAGGAAAGGGATCTCGGGGTTTTGGTGGACAGTTCAATGAAGGTGTCAACCCAGTGCGCGGCTGCAGCGAAAAAAGCTAACTCAGTGCTGGGAATAATTAGGAAGGGAATAGAAAACAATTCAGCAAGTGTCACTTTGCCTCCTTATAAATCTATGGTGAGGCCACATTTGGAATATTGTGTACAATTCTGGTCATCACACCTCAAAAAGGATACTGTGGAACTAAAGAAGGTACAGAGAAGGGCAACCAGAATGATTAAGGGGCTGGAACAAAATCCCTTACGAAACCAGGCTGCAGTCTGGAGAGACGGCGTTTAAGAGGGGACCTGATTGAAGTATATAAATCATGCACGGTATAGAAAAGGTGGATAGAGAACATTTCTTTTCTCTATCGCACAACACTAGAACCAGGGGGCATCTATGAGCTGATGGGTAGGAGAGTCAGATCCGACAAAGGGAAGCATTTCTTCACCCAGAGGGTCATTGGTCTATGGAATGTGCTGCCGGAAGAGGTGGTGACAGCTACCAGTCTAGATGGCTTTAAGAAAGGGTTAGACAAATTTATGGATGACCGATGTATCAGTGGCTACTAGAATGAATGCCTAGGTGCATCTTTCAGGCTGGGGGTGGGAGCGGGGTGCTTCTAAGGCCATTTGCTGGGATTCGAGAGCAGGCAAAGGTTTGTCCTTGTCTCTTCTTGAGATGCCCACGGGCAACTGATGGGTCACTGTGTGTGACAGGATGCTGGACTAGATGGGCCGTGATCCAGCAGGGCTCCTCTTATGTTCTTATCCAAAAATGATCAGATAATTCTGTGTTTAGGATGGATGTTATGTCAATGTTTCTGTAACAGAGCAAGTCTTAATACATCTCCCTTTATGTGAGGGGGGGGGGTGTTTCTACCACTTCCAAGCCCAAAGAGGTTAAGTTAGCGTAAAAGTTCTGAGCAAAAGGTTATGTGTCTTTATGCATATTGAAGTCTCCACCAAGTATATATGCGGAATGATTGGATATTACTGAGGTTAGCCAGTCCGAAAATTCTTCTAAAAAGCTTTCATTCGGACCTGGTGGTCTATAAATGGAGGCTATCGTTACAGCTGGTTTAGTTAGTTGGATTAGAGTAACTTCAAAGGAGGAGGGCGGTATTTCCCCTAACAAGTTCATTGGTTTCGTGGAGTGAACGAATGATGATCCGCGGTACCATCTCCTCTGCCATTTGCATGCGGTGAGCACATGCCGCTAAAGCCATGGTCTTTTAAGATTGCTAGAGAAACAGAACATGTTGATAACATTTTAACTTTTCGTTGATAAATGTTAACTCATGTGCAGCTTAGAAACCCAGGGAAATTCACACTTCACTTTCCAGGGAAATGAAGATCAGGGATGGAAGCAGGCGTTTGAATTCTGAATGCCTGCCCCATCTCGGCATTCCCCGGGACTTGCTAAACTCTGTTGTGAATGCTGGTGTTCTGGTGTAGCCCACACTCACTGCAGCGTGAAGGGTGTGCACCAGAGGGAGCTAGCAGAAGAAGAGTTGATTTTTATACCCCGCTTTTCTCACCCATAAGGGAACTCAAAGCTGCTGACAGACCTTCTGTTCTTCTCCCCATAACAGACACCCTGTGAGGTAGGTGGGGCTGTAAGAGCTCAGAAGAGAGCTGTGATTAGCCCAAGGTCACCTAACTCAGGTGGAAGCCATGGCCAAGTGTGCCTATTTCCAGTTAAAGCCTTTTCTGGACAGAGATGTCTTGGCCACAGTTATCCATGCTCTGGTAACCTCCAGACTAGACTATTGTAATGTGTTCTACATGGAGCTGCCAATGAAGACGGTTCGGAAATTGCAGCTAGTGCAGAATGCGCCCGCTAGGCTGCACATCATGCCAGTCTTAAAGAGTTGCTCTGGCTGCCAGTTTGCTACTGAGCCCAATTCAAGGTGTCAACTTTAACTTCTAAGGCCCCAAATATCTGCAGGAACACCTTCTCCCATATCAACCTCCCCATACCCTAAGATCTGGAGGGGGGAGGCCCTCCTGGTTGTCCCGCTACCCTCAGCGGCAAAAGTGGTGGGCACCCGGGAAAGGGCCTTCTCAGTGATGGCCCCTAGGCTATGGAATAGTCTCCCCCTTGAGGTGCATCTATCTCCTTCACTGTACATGTTTAGGAAGGCAGTGAAGACGCACTTCTTTGCCATGGCCTTTGGTTAAATGGGGATACACTTTCCCTTCCCGCTTGCAGATGCTACTATTTTAATACATAGTGTTGTTGTCTTAATGACGTTTGATTTTAGGTCTTGTTCCCTGCCCAGAGACCTTTGGGTATAGGGTGGGGTAAAAATGTAAATAAATACTACAGACAGACAGACAGACAGACAGATAGATAGATAGATAGATAGATAGATAGATAGATAGATAGATAGATAGATAGATAGATAGATAGATAGATAGATAGATGGGCCCAGGTAAGAGTCTGACTCTCTGAGCGCAAGACCAGACTTCTGCTATAATGCTCCACAGCTATCTGGGGGAAGGGATGGTGCCAGAGGTGCCGCCTCCAGTGGTGCAGGAAGCCCCGTGCCGCAGGACCCCAGGACACTGGGGTGGCATCTCATAGGCCATTGCCTGTGAAGCTGCCCAGATGGGATGCACCAGCTGACAGTTCCTAACTCTGCCCCTTCTGCTCTTTCTGTCTCTCCTTCTGTCAGTTGGATCTGGGATGTCCAAAAAAAGTACTGCTGCTGGTCTGGGAAGAGTGTCTAAAAATAGCTCCCCCCACCCTATTTTTCTTTCATTAGCTAAAAAGCCCAAGTCCTAAAACTGTGATGGAAGTTTGCTATTAATACCGCCGGCTGCATTTATCATAAAATTAGCTGTTACCACGCATTTCGCTTTTGGAGCTCGGCAACTGACCAGTCGCACGCAGCTTAGGTCCTTGTTTTGCCTGTTTTTACGTTTCTCCCACCTTTCAGTGAATCATGGCCAGGGTTACATAATTTCATCACACCCAGCCACCCCCATAGCGGCTGTCCTCCCAAGCCTGGGATATTTATTTATGTCAAGAAGGGGAAGGCAGTGTATGGGAACAATAGAACCGCCTGTCATAAGGACCTAAGAGGAGCCCTGCTGGATCTAGGAATGGGCACAAATATTCCTAGGCATTCAAAATCTGATCGAATGTGCCAAATTTCAACATTCGAACTCAGATAGAATGTCCCAAAATTCGAATGTAAATTTCACATTTTGGATCTATTCATTCGAATTATCTGGACATTCGTATATGTACGGGTTCGTACGTGATGCGTAATTGAAGATCCGCATCTTTCCTGGATCTGTATACATTTGTACGGATCCATACAGGATGAAGACGGGTTGCATATGGGATAACTACGAGATGCATACAGGCCTGTACGGATGTGTACAGATGTGTACGGATGTGGGGAAGATGCGTACGTGCACATACGAATGTTGCCGATATTTATATGTGCAGATTTGAATCAAAACTTCAAACGAATATATTAGAATTTGGTAAATTCAAATTGAATCTTGTTAAATTTGAGTGTAAAAGATTCAAATTGAATTGGATTTTCAGTGATTTGATTTGATTAATAGAATGTAAAAAAACACATTCATGCACATCTCTAGCTGGATCAGGCCACAGCCCATCTAGTCCAGCCCCACCTACCTCACAGGGTGTTCTGTTGTGGGAAGAAGAACAGAAGCTTTGTCAGCTGCTTTGAGTGCCCTTAAATGGGTGAGAAAAGCAGGGTAGAAAAGCCAACTCTTCTTCTTCTTCTTCTTCTTCTTCTTCTTCTTCTTCTTCTTCTTCTTCTTCTCAGTTTCCACTTCCTGGTTTTATTTTTTACTGAAACAAAACATTGCTTCCCTTGCACTTTGCTGAAGGAAAATGGAAGATCCATTGTCCTTAGAATTGTATCATGGATACTCTTGCTCAACTCTTCCATCACTTTCCTGGCCATTTATTTTTTTGAATCCATCCTTGTTTATTTGCAAAACCACTAGAGAGCAATTAAGGAAATATGATCTATTGCATTATCAGTCCAGTGCAAAATAGATTTATATTTTTAAAAAATGACGGACAGAGTCCACAGGCTTGTCACTGGAGCAAAGGGGAATTTGGGAGGGGGAGGATGGAAGGGCATTGGGCAGGAGGGAAGGCTGGATCCACCCATTCCTGCATGGTTCAGCCCCCTGTAGCCCTGTTCCATGCTTACACATGACAAGAGAAAATGGACTCCCCCCCCCCAGAGATGGATTGAGTCCTATGTAAAAGTGGACTACAGAGAAGCCAGCTTGAGGAAGGACAGCCTGACCCCAAGACAATCCCATGCTAGTACTAGGGATGAGCAAAAATATTCCTAGGCATTCAAAGTCTGATCGAATGTGCCAAATTTCAACATTTGAACTCGAATAGAATGTCCCAAAATTCAAATGTAAACATTTGAATTGGATTTCAAACTTCAGATCTATTTGTTTGAATTATCCGGACATTCGTATTTGTACAGGTTCTTACAAGATGCCTACTTAAAGAGCCGATCTTTCCTGCATCTGTATGAATTTGTATGGGTCCGTATGGGATGAAACGGGTTGCATACGGGATAACTACGGCGTGCGTAGGGACATGTATGGATCTGTACGGATGTGGGGAAGATGTGTACGTGCACATACAAATAGACTCGAATTGGTTTAAATGTGAATAGAATCTTGTTAAATTCGAATTTAAAAGATAAGGATCGAACAGGATTTCCGGGTATTCAATTCGATTCGAATAGAATGTCAAAAAAACCCAAAAAACTTTTGAGCTAGCCCTGCCATAGTCTGTACCAGCATGTGGATGGCAGGCCCCTATTCTGGGATATAATCTGGAATAAGGCACAGTGCAGAAAGGGGCATGGTTTATGGTATACTGTGATGAGGAAACCTGGCCTCCATCAAGAAGACCTGAGATGCAGCTCCCTGGAAGCTGATTCCGTGATGAAAATCACACTGCAAGGAGAATATTTTGGGACCTTCAAGTGAGTCAGTCATGAGTAAGTTTGGCATGGAGACTCGATTACACAAGTCTCTTTCTCAGTTCTCTCCTTTATTCCAAGGGAGTGACAATGAAACAGCATGACAAATAGAAAGCGTGTGGTTTTTAGAAAACCTGTTGCTGGAAAACCCAACGTCGGTTGCCTCCTCAAGCAGAAGACCAAGGCCAGACCTTCACCTGCTCTCGAATCCCTGCCGATGACTTTCTTGGTGTCTCCTTCCTCTGCAAAAACGCTATTTTAAAAATTAGGGAATTAAGACGGGTGTCGGTTGCCGGCTGGAGAACTTCGAACCAGCTATAGCTTTTCTTTTTAAAAGCGCGCAAAGGATGTTCGTTCTGAAAGGACGTTTCCACCAGCGATGTGTGGGCGTCTTCTGGATCCAAGGTGTGGGCGGTGGCATTTTGCATACCAGCAGCATTTTGCCCTTGACAAAAGTCCCATATAAGTTGTCCTTTCAACCGCGGGGTGACGGCTGATGGGAGTTTGTAATGGAAAGCTACAGAAATGTGTTTGGGGAAAACAAGGAGAATAGTGTTTTCCATGCTTCGTTTCTCCAAGGAGGATAAGCACGTGGTGGGCTCTACGAAAGGTCATTCCTCTGTCTCAAAGAGACATGTCTTGTACTTGGAGAGCTAGCCACTCTTAGTCTGATTTAGAGGTAAGGAATTCCTGGGCAAGAGGACAAGGATGCTCTTAAACCTTCCATTGACAGGAGTTAGACAAGAGACCGAACAAGCACTGAAACAGGCCACAAAATTGCTTTGCCCTCTCTGGCTTTTTGAACTTGAATTTTGGTTTTTGCTGTGCTCAATCTGTGCTCAAGGGCTGGAACTTGGGCACCTCTTTCTAACCACTACACTGACCACTGAGACCTCCGGGTATAGAGTGGGATATAAATATAAATAAATAAATAAATAAATAAATAAATAAATAAATAAATAAATAAATAAATAAATAAATAAATAAATAAACTTCCATGCTAGGGGTGTGCACAGATGCAATTTTGACATTCGATTAATAAAAAATCAAATATTCAAAAATCCGAATTCGTACGAATAAAGAGAAACGAATGTTTGGACATTTGAACTGCTACAAATATCTAGATATAAAATATCTATTTGTTCAAATATTCGATACGTATCCAGTGATACGAATCACGAACGCATCCGTATGCGTCCTGTTTTCATCCCGTATGTATCCATACAGATGCGTATGAGTAAGCACAAGATGTGTACATATATGTACACATCCGAATGTCCAAATTATTCGCACAAATAACTCAAAATAATTGTACTCATACCAATACTAAAATACAAATGTCTGGACATTCAATTCATATACAAATGTCTGAATTTTTCCAAATTCATCCAAATAATGAATATTTTGAATATTCATGCACATCCCTATTCCACACTCTTGGGTAGGCATGTGCAAAGGAGTATGCCAAACCAGCACAGAGAATCCCTCACTTTGGTAGAGGGGCCTCCCTTCCATGGAACCACTGATTTATATTGGTAGAATGGATTTCAGTGCACCATTGACTTATATTGGTAGGTCTTCCTTCCATGGTACCACTGACTTTTATTGGTAGAGTAGTTCCAAAGCACCACTGACTTAAACTCCTAGATTGGTCTTCCTTCCGTGGTACCACTGACTTTTATTGGTAGAGTAGTTCCACAGCACCACTGACTTACATCCCTAGAGTGGTCTTCCTTCCATGGTACCATTGGCTTATATTGGTAGGGTGGTCTTCTTTCCATGGCACCACTGATTTTTACTGGTAGAGTAGTTACACAGCACCACTGACGTACATTCCTAGAGTAGTCTTCCTTCCATGGTACCACTGATTTATCTATTGGTAGAGTGGTCTTCTTTCCATGGTTCCATTGACTTATACCTTGGTAGACTGGGCCTCTCTGAATCCCTTAACGCCTACTTTTCCACAGGTCATGACAGCTTTCTTTGGGTGCGTTCCCATATGAAATTAAATGTGAATCCAGTCCTTTTTCAGGGTCGTCCAATTCCATTTAAATTTTTATTCCTGGACTTTACAAGGACTATATTGCTAAAATGTGCAGAAAAAAAGTCCTTAGAAAAACTGTTCTCAGTCCCATTTTGGTAGGTAGACTGCTTTTTTCCCCCAATGGGAATGCTACCGGACTATTTGGGGAGGAGAGCTGCCTTTTGGGCTGTCTCCCCCCCTATCCTTCTGGCCAATGCCTGCCACTGCTGATGGCATGGCATTAGATGGATGGGATCCTGCCCCCTGTCCTTCCCATCCCTGCAATGCTAGAGTCCCAGAGATCAAAAACGTGTTGGTTCTCTGAACATAGATTTCCCCTTTCTGTGAATGCCACTGTAATTATGAGAGATACATTACATTGTTATAGCAATCAGCAGAGGAAACCTTTTTTTAGCCCTGCTCCATCCCGAGCGGCTCATTCAAAGCAAAGAAGAAGGAAGTGAATCCTCTCTTCTCTCTTTGAACCTGTGCAGGAATCGTGATCCTCCATTTTCCTCCCAACCCTCGCTGATTTGAGAGATCGCTTTGCCCTGTCTGTTCTTTCACTCTGCTGATTCTGCTCAAAGCTGCTGCCTTCCCGGTAACATAGTGAAAGGAGAGAGCGTCTGATTTGAAAGGGAGAGTGATCGCTTTGCCCAGTCTGTTCTTATGCTCAGCTGATTCTGAGCAGGGCAGGCTTACAGGGTTTGGACAAAGGGTGGAGATGAAAAGATCCTGTTTCTCCGTGCTGGGGATTTGGGGGATTTGAATGGGAACTGCAATATTCGAATTGAGCCTGCGTTATTGTCAAGCAAATGGGAACAGCCCAAAGGCATCTGAATCTGGATTAAAATAAGTGGGGAAATGGCCTTATTGTCATATCACACTGCACATCAGTTCCATGGGAACCAAACCCCAGCATTAAGGCAAGTGACGACTATAACTTATTTCTATTTTATTGGCAGTAGCTATTTCTATATGAACATATGCTGAGTTTCTGCAAATCTGTTTCTCCTTTTGTCTAATTGCTGTCAATTTGAAAGCACAGAGAGACTTGATATGCATACAGACATAGGCGCACTAAAAACCTGTAACCTTGCTGGAAACGTCCACAGCGGTTGACTCCAACCTCTGGCCCCCAGCCAAGTGATGGGTGGATCAGGATCACACTGATAATCCCACTCACTGTAATCAGAAAATCCCACTCCCAGTTATACAGGGAGTTGGGTGGTGGTGGTGGAATGGCTTGAGGCCCAGATGGAAAGCACCCTTCTTGGCTCCCCTGTTCTTGTGCAATGTGCTAAATGTATTTATGGAAATAGCGCTGAATCACCGGACCAGAAGAGACCAAACAGGCCAGAACTGTGTCTTGCAGAAGCCCATGCTCTGGCCCGGAATGTCTGTGGCGGCCCCACCTTTGCAAGCCAAAGCGAAAGGATTCCTTGTGGTGAAAGAACCAGCTTTTCTTACCTGAAAATATACAGGTTTGCTCCCATAACAAGTATAGTTAGTTTCAGAGGTGTGCACAGATGTTTTTTGACATTCTAATAGAATCAAATCGAATGTCCCAAAATCTGATTCAATTTGAATTTTTTAACCAGTGGTTCCCAAAGTTGTCTGGGCTACGAGCCATCTAATATAAGTTTACCAACTCGGGACCCACCTCTAGGAAATTTAACCGTTACCAATATGAATAAAGGACTTTTCAAATAAGAAACACAGTTTTAATACAATTTTTTTTATTACTTAATTAAATAATTACATCAAAAAAGTTATTTCAAATACGGTTAAATTTCCTAGAGGTGGGTCCCGACCCACAGTTTGGGAAACCCTGTTTTAAACTCTAATTTAACAAGATTCGTTTCGAATTTACCAAATTCGAATCTATTTGTTCGAAGCTTCTATTCGAATCTGCACATATGAATGTCGACAGCACTCGTATGTGCACGCACGCATCTTCCCCACATCCGTAGGCGTCCGTACGCATCCCGTGGCTTTCCCAAAGGCAACCCGTTTTCATCCCACACGGATCCACACAAATGCATACGGATGCGGGAAAGATGCGAATCTGCAAGTACGCATTGTGTACGAACCCGTATGCATACGAATGTCCGGATGATTCGTACGCATAGATCTGAAATTCAAAATTTGATTTGAACGTTTGCATTTGAATTTCGGGACATTTGAGTCACGTTCAAATGTCGAAATTCGGCACATTCAGCTGGATTTTGAATGCCTACGAATATTCATGCACATGTTTTGCTTTCAGTGTTTGCTTCTAATGCAGGGGTAGGAGTGATCAATGGAATAGGTGAGGAGTCTTTCAGAACAGACTGAGGCCAGAAAATATGGCATGGGCTGTGGGGGAACCTAAAGCAGCCTGGAGACGAAGGGCGGTCCAAGCTCCATCTTTCCTAGCCATCACGACCAACGGCTGGTAACATCTGGAAGATCAAGATTAGCTGCTCCCTGTTCTTCCCCTGACCTGAAGCCCCGAAGGCTAAACGGTCAGACATAGCAGTTAATCAGACCAAAAGCACACGTCCGTTTACGCTGCACATTGGTGAACGCAGCTCTTTAAAAAGTAACAAAGCAAAAACAGAAGGTGTCACTGAGGGAACAGGGCTCCAAATGAGAGCTGACAGGTTTGGGTACATGGAGTCAAAATGCATAGTGTCAGTGGAGTTCTTCTGAGGGGAGCAGCTTTGACCTGATACCTGGGCTAAGCTGGAATGAACTGGGCTTGGGACCCAGCAATATCTCGGGTGGGGGTGGGGGTGGCAGCAGCAGGACGAAGGAGAAGGACAAAGCTGAAGTTAGGAAAGGAAACTGCAAAATCCGATATAAAGAAGCAAAGAGAGAGAGAGGTGAGCTAGTTTGTTTTTGTGGTTAGAGTGTTCAGTTCTTATCTGGTAGTTTCCTGGTTCGATTCTGCTCTCCTCTATGAAGGCAGCAGGGTGACCTTGGGCTAGTCACAGCGCTCTTTCTGAGCTCTCACAGCCCCACCTACCTGCCTCACATGGTGTCTGTTGTGGGGAGAAGAACAGAAGTTTTGTCAGCATCATTGAGTCCCCTTAAAAGGGTGAGAAAAGCAGGGTATAAAAAGGGTGAGAAAAGCAGGGAGTTCTGTTGTGGGGAGAAGAACAGAATGTTTGTCAGCAGCTTTGATTCTTCTACCTTGTACGCTGCGAGGTCCCAGAGTTGGTTTGCTGTTGTTTACTTGTTCCGCCATGTCCAACTCTTTGTGAGTCACACCACAGCACACCAGGCCCTTCTGCCCTCCACTGTGTCTCGAAGTTTACCCGAGCTCACATTTGTTGCTGTCATGTCACTGTCTGCCCATCGCATCCTCTGTGGTCACCCCTTTCTCCGTTTGTCTTCAGCTTTCCCAGCATCAGGGCCTTTCCCAGTGAGTCCCATCTTCTCTTTCTGTGGCCAAAGCATATGAGCTTCAGGGCTTGTCCTTCCAATGAACAGCTGGGCTTGATTTCCTTTCGTATTGACCGATTTGATCTCCTTGCAGTCCAAAGATCTTCTCCAGACCGCAATTGGAAAGTGCCATTCCTTTGGCACTTAACGGTCCAGCTCTCACAGCCACGAGTCCTAAGGCGAACTCATCTTCCACTTAATGTATTAAAAGCTACTGACATACTTGCATCAAAATGGCATTGCACCAAGTCTAGTCATATTAGTCTGTCTAGAGAAAACATACCACATTTTCAAATAACCAAATAGATCCCATATTTGCTGGAACGATTCCTTCTGTTGATACTGGAGGGAAAAATTGTTTGAAACGCTAAGAAATATCTTGTCAACACCAATGGACTGCCAAACACATTTCTATCCATATGGATTATAAATTTATTCAATTATCTCGGAGGATTTCTTTCATTTTTTTAAAAAAAATCTATAATGCTGCTAGCAATGGTGCAACACAACATTGCTTCTTTTTGCAGTAGCTAAAGGACTAAATTTTGCAGAGGCTGCAGCAACTTAAAATATTAGAGATTTAAATAGTGTCCAGAAATCAAGTTAGATAAGATTTAATACTTTCTAAGACCAAGATATGGAGAGATTTAATGCTACATTCCAGTCAGAGGACCTCAAAATTAGTACGTTGGTTCACTGGCATTAAAATAGCAACATCTTTAATTGCAAAAAAAAAAAAAAGAAGAAGAAGAAGAAAAAGAAAAAGAAAGAAAGATTAACTGGCTTCTAATTTTGGAATTTTATTATCCCACAAGTAGCAGCAGGGAACTTGGTAACTGCACAGGAAATTACTGGATGTATTTCTTCCAATAGGTGAGAA
This sequence comes from Aspidoscelis tigris stejnegeri, assembly GCA_023333525.1. Lineage (NCBI taxonomy): Eukaryota > Metazoa > Chordata > Lepidosauria > Squamata > Teiidae > Aspidoscelis > Aspidoscelis tigris. The sequence continues at coordinate 2,894,052 of JALMGA010000022.1, read as the reverse complement.
GTAATATGCCTCAGAATTTCCCATTTTGGCACTGCAACAAGGTACTGAACTCAATTCGACTTTAACTTATAAGTCCCTAAATGATTTGGCCCCCAGATATCTAAAGGAACGCTTTCTTCCATATCGACCTTCCTGTGCCGTAAAATCTGTAGGAGAGGCCCTCCTGGTTGTACCACTCCCCTCAGCAGCAAAAAGGGGTGGGCACCCGGGATAAGGCCTTCTCAGTGATGGCCCCTAGGCTATGGAATAGGTTTCCCCCTTGAGTTGTGTCAGGTACCATCACATTACATGTTTAGGAAGGCAATGAAGAGGCATCTCTTTGCCCCAGCCTTTGGCTCAATGGGCATATGGATAGCTTTTTCTTCCCAGTTTTCAGACACTTAATATTTGATTCTAAATGTGGTGAGAATGCAAATGATAAATAAATAATAAAATCATCGAGGTTCACTGGTATTCTGGAGCCAGCAGAGGACCAGGAGGCCATTTTGGGCTTCTTGGTCTGGAATACATTCTTTCTCGTGCCAATGGCAGCTGGCGGGACTGAGGCCTCTCCAGTCCACACCCCGGGCCTGGTCACACGCGAGTTTTAGGATGACCTGAGTCGTCTTGCAGGATGGGTGATTCAGATGATTTTAAGCTAATACAAACTGCAAGCCGGGCAAAAGCCATTAGTCCGTCCTAGAGTGTGGTCCTCTTTAACCAGCACTGACACGGACTCAGGCCAGCCTGCAATTCCAGTCCGGCTTCCAGTTCCTCATGCAAGGGTGGTGGGACGACCTAAAGGAGGCAGAACTGTGTTGTGGTGGGTGACGCCCAGTATTTCCTTTGGCCAATCGGCACATGCAGAGGTTGTGAGGGGCCTCCCCTTTGGCCAATCGGCATGCACGGAGATTGTGAGGCACCTCCCTCTCTCCTCAGTTTAGGGGTATGATTCCGCTCTCTAGCGTTTTTGCACAAATTTATTTTTATTATTTTAAAAAGCACTTGATCGCACGGCGAAGAAAAGCACATAAAAAAGGAAGGCGGTGCATGGAAGTGGGGGAGCAGGCTTTAAAAAGAACGGCAAACACACACCCTCGCCTCCCTTGAGTGACAGGAAGGCCATCCAGACTAGAGGCCAATTTGCACTTAGGCCTCTAGTCAGCAATTGGGGCAGCTCTGGTGAAGATCAAACGCACGTCTACTACAGCCTAGAAGCATGCTTGCCCTCACCAGAGCTGCACTAATTGCTGATTAGGTATGTAGAACCATTTCGTACTCTCCACCTTTACCAACCTTTACCCAAGGCTTACCAGCAGCGTCTGGTGACACAACCATTCGTACGTCTTTGGCTTGCTGTGGGCAGGGAACGCGTCATTTGTACAGTCGCATTGTCAGTCGTGGTCAATTGCCCGCCACTGCCCCGATCAGGCAGGTCTCTGCAGGCTGGTGCCACAGGGGCAAGCTGGCTGGGGACAGAATCACGCGGCATTGGGGGACTCCACCCCAACACGTCACCAGGATTAATCCTGCCCCTCTGCACTGGCATGCAGGCATATCACGGAATGGGACTTCCAGTGTTTGAGGAGGAGACACTGGTTGGCCAACGGCAGGACCATTCACATTTCTGGCAGGTAAGGGATGCTTTGGGTAAGCGTCCCTCCTGGCAAGAGTGAATGGTCCTCCTGTACCTGGTGTTGACCAGCCCTGGTGCATAGCAGCCTAGTAAAGTAAGTGAAGAAAGGACTTAGCTGTAAGCCCAGGAACGTCTCCCTTACAGCTCTCCCCATTAGAGATGTACACCCGTGTTTTTTGACACTCTATTTGAATAATAAAAAAAATCCTATTCAATCTATTCGTTCAAATTTTTGATACAGATCTGCACATACAAATGTCAACAACATTTGTATGCGCCCATACGCATTGTTAGGCATCTCGTGCGCTTCCGCGCATGTCCGTATGCATCCTGTAGTTATCCCGTATGCAACCCGTTCTCTCCCCGTACGGATCTGTACAAATGCGTGCGGATGTGGGGAAGATGCGAATCATCAAGTGCGCATCATTTACAAACCCATACACATGCGAATGTCCATATAATTTGGACAAATAAATCCAAAGTTCAAAATTTGATTTGAATGTTTACATTCCAGTTTTGGGACAGTCTATTCGAGTTCAAATGTCAAAATTCTGCACATTCGATTGGATTTCGAATGTCTATGAATATTCATTCACATCCCTAGCCCCCATGACCTCAGAAGCCGAAGCAGTTTGGAACTATCCAAGGTCCTGATTCCCAGTGGCTTGGCCTTCCTTTCTCCTTTTGTATCCTTGCTTGACTTCCCTTTGCCTCTCCTGGCCAAGATCCATCCATGTGGTCCACTGCCCCCAGCGTGATCTGACTTTTCTCATTATCTTCCTGTTCTCTGGCACGTAACCCATTGCAAATTAGCCAAGCCTGACTAAACCCCAAAGGCCAAGGATGGACTAGCCACCTCTGGGTTAGATCAAAAGTTTAATCATCCTAGAATTAACGAAATTACTGGGCTTGATGATGCCTTGCTGGCATGCAGGGAACATGCTCTACCACTGAGCACTTAAGAACTGTGGAGCTGGAGGTTCTGGCAGAACATAAAAGAGCAGACTCTGATGCCCAAATGCACAACGCTTAATAAAGCAGTGGGCAAAAGGAGAAAAGACTATATCCCATTGTTATGGGAAGCGGGGGAAAGGGAAATCCCAAGTCTTGGAACTAGAGATGGGCTGAATTTTAACATTCGAATCCTATTAGAATGTCCTGAAGTTTGAATGTAAACATATCAAATTTTGAACTCTGGATCTATTCATTCCAATTATCTGGACATTCATATGTATACAGGTTCGTACGCAATGTGTACTTGGAGATCCACGTCTTTCCCGCATCCGCACGCATTTTTACAGATCTGTATGGGACGAAAACGGGTTGCATACTTGATAACTATGGCATGCATACGGACGTGTACAGATGTGTACAGTTGTGTACGGGTAGATAGGAATGTGGTCAACATTCGTATGTGCAGATTTGAATAAAAAATTCAGATGAATAGATTTCAATTTGGTAAATAAGAATCAAATCTTGTTCAATTTGAATGTAAAAGATTCTAATTGAATTGGATTTTGGGGTATTTGTAAAAAAAAAAAATTGTCCGCATCCCTACTTGTAACTTTCTAGCATTGGCAAATTTAGGGAAGTGACTGATGGTGACTGAAAGTAAAGTGTCTCTTTTGGATCTCTGGGAAGAGAATGTGAAATAGAAATAAAAGTCTTCACTGGGTATATTTTATCCTAAGAAGGCTGGAGTCAAGAGATTACATGGCTGGAGGTCTACCAATATATGTTTCTTGAACTTTCAGCAGTGGGGAGATGCATCCCCAGCCTCTCCCAGGGAACAGGGAATGGTAAACCACTTCTGTATATCAGCCAAAAAAACTGCATGGAGGTACCAATGGAGTTCGGGAGTGGCACTAGCTTAGCGGTGGAGCAAACTGTCTGGAAAGCGGATGGTTGCTGAGTTTGACCCCCAGCCCCTTCTTGGAAGCAGGCAATGGCAAAGCACTTCTATAAATCTGCCAATAACACTGCATGGAGGTGCTCATGCAGTCAACCAGGATTCAGCCGTGACTTGGTGGTGGTACCCAACAAGGTGTTGAATAAGCGTCCTTACATTCAAATCCCCATTCTGCAGTGGAAGCCACTTGGGTGACAATTGTCCAAAGCTACCTCACCAGGTTGTTGTGAGGCTAAAAAAGAAGAGAGGGGAAGAATGGGAACAGCCTTGATCTCGTGGGAGAAAAATTAGGATAGAAATTCAGTACATAAGTAGATATTTTCTCCTCTTCATCCTCAGGGTAGTCTTTCCATATTCTCTGATTTCCATGCAAGGTTCCACAGTTTCTCCCTCTGACGGAACCGTCTCGATTTCCTTTCTTGTGGGGAAGCCACAAATTCCGTGTTCTGTGGCGGCCATTTTGTAATGGGTGCTCTCACTGTGGCTATGATCACACCTAAGTTTTAACCCAGCTTCAGTCCACCTTCAGAGTGACAAAACACATCAGAAAAATGACCAGTAATTTTATTTCCATATTATCTATCCCAAAGGTGTATTTTCTGAGTTATTTAACATTATAGAATGCTGATGTATTCTCTCGCTCTGAAGGTGGATTAAGCCTTAAGTTTCCTTGGGATTCCCGATCTCACAGGGCAATGATTTGAGAACACCGATAAAGCTCTGTGGCGGAGCGATAGGCCAAGGGTGGTCTTGTGCATGCCGGGGAAAGACTGCGTTTACATCCCTTGCTGATGACATTGTAATGGACTATTGTAATGTGCTGCACATAGGGCTGCCCTTGAAGATGGCTGGAAGCTGCAGCTGGTGCAGAATGCAGCTGCTAGACTGCTGACTGGCACAGCTGGCCGGTCTTAAAAGAGATGCATTGGCTACTGATTCACTACTGAGCCCAATTCAAAGTGTTAACTTTGACTTATAAGGCCCTAAATGACTTGGGCCTCAAATATCTAAAGGAATGCCTTCTCCTATATCGGTTTGCCCATGTATGGTGGACAACTTACCTTTCTCCTCCTCCGTTGACTCGGCAAGTGATGGCAGGCTAACCAAGCCACTAGTTACATTGTGGATTTCTTACACGTCCCTGATTGGCCTGATCGGTGTACCAGGGGCATGCTAAAAAATCACGCCTCCGCCAATGAAGGTACAGTATAATTCAAGCCTTTTTTTCTATTGGCTGAACTATACTGTATATTTTGTGTGTGTTCTAGAGGCCGGGGGTGACCGCTAGTCGTGTGGTCACAAGGGGGCACTGCCTTTGTCCATGTCTTGAAGATCTGGAGGGAAGGCTCTCCTGGTTGTCCCACTACCTTCAAATAGTAAAAGGGGTGGGCAGTCAGGAAAGGGCCTTCTCAGTAATGGCCTCCAGGCTATGGAACAGTCTCCCCCTTGAGGTGCGTCAGGTTCCTTCCCTGTATATGTTTAGGAGGGCAGTGAAGACACACCTCTTTGCCCTGGCCTTTGGTTAAATGAGAACTTCTTCCTGCTTTACAGACACTGTTACTGTTTTAATATATCCTAGTTGTTTTAATATATGCCTGATTTTAAATGTTATTACCCACCCTGAGACCTTCGGGTATAGGGCGGGATTGAAGTGCAATGAATGAATGAATGAATGAATGAATGAATGAATCCCACAGTTCCATCTTCGCCTTCTGCCAGGCTCTATTTTCCTCTGCTGGGGAAGATATTTATAAAAATGTTTCCAACAAGAGCTCTTAACTGCAAATTAGCTTACATTATTTGTGTAGCTGAGCCCGGAACGGCATGGCTAGCTGGCTGGCACGAGGATGCACAATTAAGCGCCTAGCATAAATAGTCTAATGCTTCCAAGGATTTCTGGATGATCGATGGCGCCATGAGTTGGCTCTTTCAAAGCAGCAGCTGTTGTGAGGGCTTTCCAATACCAGCAAGCTTTTGGGGCTGGACACCCAACTAAATTCTGGTAGCTGCTCCTTTTCGTCAGGGCAGAAGGCTGAGGAATTGGGAGGCATCATTTCCCTCCCATGAGATCCCTTCAGCAACCAGGAGGTTCCCCTAAATTATCTCATATCTCTACCAAATAAGGCTGTGGTCACACCTAAGGTTTAATCCAGCTTCAGTCCACCATCAGAGCGAGAGAACACATCAACAAAGTGATCAGTAATTTTCTTTCCACCTTATCTATCCCAAAGGTGAATTTTCAGAGTTATTGAACACTGAAAGAAAACAGCTTCTCACTTTGCTGATGTATTCTCTCACTCTGAAAGCGGACTGAAACTGGATTAAACCTTAAGTGACCACAGCCTAAGTGTGTGTGCAAAACGGTGTGTGCTTGTGTAGTGGAAGCAGGAATGTAGCTGTATGTTCAGAACTGGGTGGCTGTTTTTGAGTATTTACCTACCTACCTACCTGCCCTGCTCAATATCCAAAGGTCACAATAAATCATAATAAAACAGATTTAAAAAGCACGTTACAACACCGTGGCAGGGCGTTCATGGAGAGGAGATGCTATTTCATCAGCCAAGGATTGGGACAAAGAGATGCGTTTTACGGATGTGCATGAATGTTCTAAACATTTGAAATTTGATGAAATTTGATCAAATGTGGACATTGGATTTCGAATAGAATGTCTACGCGTTTGAATTTAAACATTTGAATGAATTTTGAATGTTCAAAAACATTCGTTTGAATGATTTGAAACATTTGAATGTACAGAGGCGTATCTGTATGCATCTCATATGTATCTGTACGCATTTGTGCTGATAGGACGGGACGGAAACAGAATGCATACAGGGATAAAACGGGATGCGTACAAAATACATACAGATACATATAACACATATGAGTGTGTTGTTGACATTGGTATCTTCAGATTCGAATCTAACATTCAAACGAATAGATTTTGTTGCATTCGGATTCTAAATATTCAAATCGAATTGAATGTTTGGATATTCAATTCGACTCAAATTCAAATGCAAAAAAATATTTGTGCACATCCCTAATGCGTCTTCATCATTTGTTTGAATGCACACAGTGAGAGCTGGGGGCTACAGCTGAGAAGGCTCTGTCATGCATTCCTCCCCCCGCCAACTATTGAGGGCGGTAGAACCCCAAAGAGGGCTTCACCAGCAGAACTTAGGACATGGGCAATTCTATCTGGGAATAGGTGCTCCTTAGATGTTAGCTGTTGACGTTGATACCTTGAACTGGGCTCGGTAGTGAATAGGCAGCCAGTGCAGTCCTTAGTTTAGGTGCTGCATTCTGCACAAACTGCCGCTTCCAAACTGTCTTCAAGGGCAGCCCCACATAGAGCACATTACAGTAGTCCAGTCTGGAAGTTACTGGAGCATGGACCACTGTGGCCAGACTATCACTGTCCAAAATGGGCAGTAACTGGCAAAATGTCTTCCCACGGTATGTATGTATGTATGTATGTATGTATGTATGTATGTATGTATGTATGTATGTATGTATGTATGTATGTATGTATGTATGTATGTATGTATGTATGTATGTATGTATGTATGTATGTATGTATGTATGTATGTATGTATGTATGCGTATTCTGCTCTTTACCAGAAGGTTGTGGGGTGTGGGAGTCATATCAATAAATACAATAGGATATTCCTAGAACATATTAAAAATATAAGCTTTCCTGGCAGGCCTGCATGCATGATATCGAAATATTGTGCTTTTTCTACAGGTTACACCAGCTGTTCTTCTGAGCTGTCAGCTTGCTACTGTAGTCGCCACCCTGTGACCTAGTTCTTTAAAAAAATGTTTTTGTGAGTGCTGGCTCAGCATTTATGCTGCATCTTATCTAAGTTTGAAAACTAAACGAAGCAAGGTCTGGTTAGAATTTGGATGGGAGACCACAGGGAAGTCTTTGGGTTAAACTGGGACAACAGGAGATATTCTAGAAGAAGGTAACTGGGTCAGCAGGGCAGTTGGCTGTTTTGTTTTACTCCTGGGCTGCTTCTGTTTTTAGAAAGAAAACAGGACAGCCTTACACACAGTGGGCTCTATCCTACGACAGCCCAGAGCATGGGAGGGCATCCCAATCGGTTCCGGCATGCAGTTGTTCACACCACTTCTGGGTGCAATTGTCTAGGCCTCTTCAGCCTGGAAAGACGGCGTTTAAGAGGGGACCTGATTGAAGTATATGAAATCATGCACGGTATAGAAAAGGTGGATAGAGAAAATTTATTTTCTCTGTCAAACAACATTATATGTAGCTGGTGGGTAGGAGAGTCAGATCAGACAAGGGGAAGGATTTCTTCACCCAGAGGGTCATTGGTTTATGGAATTTGCTGCCAGAAGAGGTTGTGACAGCTACGAGCGTAGATGGCTTTAAGGTAGGGTTAGACAAATTTATGGACCACAGATGTATCAATGGCTACTAGAATGGATGCCTAAGTACATTTTTCAGGCTGGGGGGACAAGCAGGATGCCTCTAAGGCCATTTGCTGAGATTCGAGACTAGGAGATTTGCCCTTGTTTCTTGAGATGCCCCTGGGCAAGTGGTGGGCCACTGTGTGTGACGGGGTGCTGGACTAGATGGGCTGTGGCCTGATCCAGCAGGGCTCCTCCTATGTTCTTATGGGTTTGGTGCAGTGCAGTTGCAGATGTGCAGTTTTGTGCCACGTTGCAATCTCCATAGCAATTTATTTATGTATGTATTTAGGAAATTTCTATCCCACCCTTCACCAAATGGTCCCAGGGTGGGTCACAATGAGAATAAAAGACACCACCTAGTAAAATATAACTAAAAATTGCCGGGTGTGAGGAGGAAATTGGTGCAGCTGTTGCTATGGCAATTCAGAGGTCCAGGATGGACTCTCAGCACTGCAATGACCCTGCAGGGAAACTGGGGACAGTGACATTGCTCAGGGTGCAAATGCTGGCCGCCGGCCTTTGAACGTTAACTCCAGGGGGAGACCATCCCACTGAAGTTACATGCAAAAAGATCCTTCACTCTTTTTGCCAATTGTGGGCTTTGAAGTGTACTAAAGGCTGCTTCAAGTACTACATTCTTTTCTTGAATGGAGATTATCTCATTGTGTCGGGGTGTGTGTGTGTTAATGTACTAATTGATGTGTTTCCAGTGCAGAGCAATTGCTTTCCTTTTGCCGCAGAGATATCAGTAGGAAACAGAAATTCCTCTGGAATGCTCCTTGGAGTTCACCTCTCAGTGGCATCAGTTTTATGTAAAAACATCGTTTCTAGCCGCAGGGAAGGTGCCCTGAAGCTGAGCTCAGCACCTGTAATTATACACATGTCTGCGCACTGTCTTCTCGGCAAAACCACAGCGGCAGTTCAGCAATGCCCTTCGCCCTTGGAGGTGCCAAAGGCTGAACCTCGGACTTTTTGCATGCAAAGCAGATTCTAGGCCACTGAGCTGTGATTGCTGTCTCTGAGTTGTTTTAGATCCAGCCATGCGCCAAACTGTAGCCCATCAAAGCACAAACTGCAATAAAGAGTCCTGGCTCACTTAGACACTTTTAGATGACTCCAGTTTGGTCCAGTGGATAAGGAGCCAGACTCTTATCTGGGAATACCGGGTTTGATTCTGCACTCCTCCACAAAACCAGCTGGGTGACCTTGGGCCAGTCAGAGCTCTCTTTTGAGCTCTCACAGCCCCACCTATCTCACAGGGTGTTTGTTGTGGGGAAAAGACCAGGAGGTTTGTCAGCTGCTTTGAGTCCCCTTAAATGGGTAAGAAAAATGGGATAGAAAAGCCAACTCTTCTTCTTCCTGAGGAGTCCCCGTGGTGTGAGAAACCTGCTGCTTTTTGAAAGGGTTCTAGACATCATCATAGCCCTCTTCCTTGGGCTACCAGAAGAGGCAGTGACAGCAACCGGCCTGGATGCTTTTAAGAAAGGAGGAGATAAATTCAAGATGCATCGGTGTGTCAATGGCTCCTGGAATGGATGCTTAGGTACCATCTCTGGGTAGGAAGGAGGCAGGATGCTCCTATAGGCCATGTGCAGGAATTTGAGATCAGGCAGGGTGCTGGGTTCGAATTCTGAACTTTTTTAAAAAACCTGCTCGTTCTGAACCAGTTTGAACCCAAACCAGTTCAGCATATCTCTAGCAGCAGACCCCCTGCCCCCCCCCCAAAAAAACTCCCCATTTTGTATCTGTTCTTCAAGTAAATTTCATGCGGTGAAGATGTTGTCTGTGTTAATGTCGATTTTCCCTTCCCCTTTGCTGAAGTGTTGATCGGTTATGGATTTTTAAGCCTTCCTCACCTCCTGCTCACATGCGGAATCCGGCATTCAAATATCTGTGCTCATGAGTAATAAACAGATTTCTGTCACGCTGTGGTCACACTTAATGTTCAATCCAACTTCAGTCCACTTTCAGAGTGAAAGAATACATCAGCAAAGTGGCAAGCTATTTCTCTTTCAGTGTTAATACTGAAATACTGGGTTTGGGACAGATAGTGAGGAAAGAAAATTGCTGCTCGCTTTGCTGATGTGTTCTCTCACTCTGAAAGTGGACTGAAGCTGGATTAAACCCCAAGTGTGACCTCAGCCTCTGTGTTGTCTAAAGTGAAGATGGTTACAACATCTTGGAAGTGATTTGGATGTTGTTGTTGTTGTTTGCTCAATCTTTTCCTCCTTTCTTTTTTGTTTCTCTTCCTTTTGCAAACACAGAACCCCAACTGCATTTCTGAGGATTCTTTCCTTTAATTTGCACTCTGGCGCTGTGGTTTGCTTTGGGCTCAGCCAACAGATATAATAAGCATTACCAATGGAGTCACATGGTGGAACATCAAGGTGGTGCACTTAGAGCCAGGCAGGATCTAATAATGCCTTTTGCAAAACATCAGCTCTTCTCTGCTGAGTATCTCCCCAGCCCCCCCCCGTTTCTCCACCCTTCTTTTCTGTACCACATCCAAGGAGTAAGTAATATGATCTCGAATGTCAGAGAGGGGGAGAGGAACATCAGTTTAATTCTCAGAAGGCACAGTAAAAAACAAGCTGTTATGCAGCCAAGAGAGCAGCCAAGATAACACGGAACTCTTTGCAAGTTCTGCGGCTGGGTGATTATTCTTAAAATCATGCTCAGCACTTTCCACCTGCTTTGCTTCCCACGGCGCAAATGCGCACAGATACAAGGAAATTTGCTGCCTCATGTGCGCAGCAGCGGGAGAGAGTGGAGTGGGTTGCTGATTCTCATCAGTCGCGGACAGAAAATAATGCAAGGAGTAGAAGATGTTCACATGGTGTTTTTTTTAAAGAATTGTATGCTGAGAATCCGTTGCTGAGTTATCAAATCGTTTGATCACCTTCTCTCAGCTAGCCAGCGGCAAAGAAATAGAGACTAGTCAATTACAGTCGGAGTGCGCAACCACATTTAACCTCGTAACTGCAACGTGCGCCAGTTTGGTCTTCTGGTTAGAGTATCAGATTCTTATCTAGTAGTCTCCCGGTTCGATTCCGCACTCCTCCATAAAGGCAGTTGGGTGGCCTTGGGCAGGTCACAGCTCCCTTTCTGAGCGCTCATAGCTCCACTGGACCCCAAAGGGTGTCGTTGCAGGGAGAACAGAAGGCTTGTCAGCTGCTCTGAGTCCTCCAAATGGGTGGAAAAAGCAGGCTGTAAAAGCCAGCTCCTCTTATTTAAGTGACCCAGTTTGGTATTGTGGATAGAATGCCAGACTCATATCTCATAGTCACTGGATTTGATTCCGCGCTCCTGCATGAAGCCAGCTAGGTGGCCTTGGGCTAGTCACAGCTCTCTTCTAAGCTCACATAGTCCCACCTACCTCACAGAGTATCCATTGTGGGGAGAAGAACAGGTTTGTCAGCAGCACTGAGTCCCCTTTAAAGGGTGAGAAAAGCAGTGTATAAAAGAACCAGCTCTTCATCTTCTTCTACAAGGAAATTATTCCTACCCTGTTGTGGTTAGAGGGGGGGGGGGAGTCCCTTTGATGCCTTTCTGACCTTGCTAGGGTGGCTTCTGGATCATCTAGTTATGTAAGTCAATAGAAGCTGATGCCCATTGGAGCTGGTAGACCAAGGAGGTTAAAAGGAACAAAGACCAGTGGATAGAAGAAGTGGAGATGATGGCAGATGATGGCCGTGTTTCCAGCCCTTTCTGGGCCCGGTTCCCATTACAAGCTTAACACAGTTTTCCTAAACCAAAATGATAGAACTGGATGCAAACGCAAATTTGCCTGATCCCATTACTTTCAACTTAATCGCATTTGATCTGGATTCTGAGAATCATACGTGGCATATGTGAATCAAGGGGGAACTCAAGTGGCTACTTTTTAAAAGCCGCTTTTCGGGGCTGCCCTGCCCTCTTCCTCCTGGCATGAACGCGCCACCCATAAGGGACCCCTTCACGGAGCCTAGCTGGGCGGCTGGGTGGCTGCCGCTTGCCTGGATGGATGATAAACGGCACCGGGCAGCCAGTGATTCTTTCCCCTCCTCTCCCCAATTTGCCCAGGGCACACAGCACAACGGCAACTCAAGCCCCCTTCACCTGCTCACATCCACATCCACAGCCCTAAGAATTCACACATCTCACCGAAACTTCAGCTGCTTTCCTCCCTTTTCCCTTTCTAAAGGTCAGAACTTTCAAAGAGCCAGAATTGCGCAAATTGCAACATTGTTATCAGGTGTGAAGTGGGTGGATTGCTACAGTGTAATGGCTGCTTACGGGTTGGATTTTTACAGTGAAATCACTATCTTTGGAAGCAAGCTATTGGGGGAGGGAAACCCTAAACACGCATTCTCATCCCACTAAAACGGGACCGTTCCCACAGCAAGAAATGTAAAACGTTTCAAGCGCACGAACCAGAGTGAGACCTGTTGAAATGAGTTAACATTTACAACGCTTTGGGGCAGTTTAACACGTGGAAAGCGTTTTAAGCCAACCTGACATGGGGACTGCGAGGATTGAAACCGTTTCGAAATCGTTTTAAGCTTGTAATGGGAACGCGGCCCTGCAATTACTCCTAATCCGGAACAAGGGGCTGGAAAGTGCTCTCCTGGGTCTCATTGACCCTACATCTGTGAGGCCGAAACAGCTGCTGTTTCGCTCCTGTACGAATAGACCTGTTCTCAAGGCTATCCAGGCTAGCTGGCTGTGCACAAATCCAGACACCTTTCCTGAACAGCTTCTGGGCCTAACTTGCTTCGGCTCCTGTGTTGCTCATCAATTTTTAAAAAGCTGTTTCCTAGCGTTCCCTCTGTGTATGGCAAATAAGGGCCCGGCGGGACTACTAACAGCTGATATTAGCTTGATTTATTACTTCTACATAGCCATCAGCATGCACAATAATTTACAGCCTGAACAAAAAAATGGCATTTCCTTACCAACTTGGCCTAATTATAATTCAAGACACAGTTCAGGTCCATCTATTTGGATGCACAGTGTGCAATGGGAAGGAAACTGAGAGTGTTGGAAATCAATGGACCCTCTAGATCTTCCCATGTAACTGTTCCCAGCATTCCATGGCAATCCCCCTGCTGGGCCATTGGGTGCTGGGAGCTGTGCTTTTGGGAACTTCTGGTGGGCCCACGGTTGGGCATCTTGTTGTATATCAGAGCATCCTTGTCCTGCTCCAAGCTAAGGAATCTCTCCTATGTGCATACAGATCCATCTTGGACCAGAATGAGGCCGTCTGCGTTGGGATGGCTTTTCCAGCTCGAGCCCTGTGCTGCTTCTGAAGCTCACACCAGCTTTGAAGCCACCTGTGATGGCCAGGAGTGAAAGTTCCTGGCCTTGGGTCAAAACGGGTCCCACGGCATACTGGACCACGGAGGCTTCCTCATGTACCATGGTCCAGCATACCAGCACCTAGTATCCTGCTAGATGTCTTTAAAGAGGTCTACGAGTCAACTAGATTAGATAGCCATTTGGGGCCTACTAGGCTATGGTCACAACTTCATTGCAAACCATCTTCAGCCCATCTTCAGGCCTGACTGCTCACACCTTTCCATTTCTATTCGCTTTGTTTGTGGACTTTGGAAGGTGGAAAGTCCAAAAATGAAATGGACAGAAATGAAAGATGCCCAAGTGTTTTGATCAGAAGATAGACTGAAAAAAGTTTAAAGTGAAGGTGTGACCACAGCCTTAGTCCTCATTGGACCAGTCTGCACTCCAGCTATCCACCAAGAACTGATAAGTCCCAAACTGAGTTTATACCCAGGTAGATTAGGGGGTTGCACAAATGCAGTTAAGTGAATTTGAATCTATTCATTTTGAATTTTTGATTCAGATTTGCACTTACAAATGTCAACAACATTTGTAGACACCCGTATGCATCCTCCCCACATTCGTATGCATCCGGACACATCCATATGCATCCTGTAGTTATCCCGTATGCAACCTGTTTTCATCCCATACGGACACGGGTTTTCAAATATGCATTGTGTACAAACCTGTACAAATATGAATGTCTGAATAATTCAAACAAATTGATCCAAAATTCAAAAATTGAATTTTTAAATTTGAATTTCAGGACAGATTTGGTCAATTCAATCGAATTTTGGATGCATTTGAATATCCATGCACAACCCTAAGATAGATGAAATTCTCAGTATGTCAGATTGCTGCTACCTGACACTATTTCTGGTATGACTTGAGCAGCAGCGAAGTTCTTGTCTGAATAACAGGGTCACTTCTTCAAAAACTATCCCGGCGACCACAGCAGCTTTTGTGGAATTCTGCTGATGAGGAATGGTTCAAGACTGGAGTGTTTCCTTTCTTACAGCACAACCCTCACGTTGGTCTAATTCAGATTTTCAAAGTGCTGAGTCAGTCCTGCGTGCAGCGCTGGAAAGCTGAGTCATTTCATGGAAGGTTTTCCTTGGAGCGTGGCAAACAAGACCTCGTTTTCGGTGCCTGCTTGCTTTGAGACTGCAGTGATTAAGGTTGGCCAGCAGCCAAGCTGTCTTTCCATATCATTTTCAGGTCTCTAACTGTGAGGGTATATGACCTAGCAGCCTATGCCGATGTTTCAGCTGCATAAAATTAATTTAGCAACTCTGGCAGGTAAACACGGAGCATGGGGTGCACTGTATACCCTGTAGCAGGAAGAGGTCCTTCTGGAAGGAAGGTGACAGTCTTAGGTGTGACCACAGCCTTGGACTCTTTAGGCGAAAGGTTCCATAAGAACATAAGAGAAACCCTGCTGGATCAGGCCACAGCCCATCAGGTCCAGTGTCCCATCGCACATTGTGGCCCACCAATGCTCATGGGCATCTCAAGCAGAGACAACGACGAACCTATTTCTGCTCCAGAATCCGAGCAAATTGCCTTAGAAGCGCCCCGGTTCCCCCCCCCTCCCCGCCTGAAAGATGTACCTAGGCATCCATTCTAGTAGGCATTGATATATCTGTGGTCCATAAATTTGTCTAACCCTTCCTTAAAGCCATCTAGACTGGTAGCTGTTACCACCTCATTCAGTAGCAAATTCCATAAACTGATGACCCTCTGGGTGAAGAAATCCTTCCCCTTGTTTGATCTGACTCTCCTACCCATCAGCTTCATAGATGTCCCTTGGTTCTAGTGTTGTGTGATAGAGAAAAGAAATTTTCTCTATCTATCTTTTCTATACCCTGCATGATTTTATATACTTCAATCAGGTCCCCTCTTAAACACCGTCTCTCCAGACTGAAGAGGCCTTTACATTGCAATCTGATTTCGTAAGGGAGCTGTTCCAGACCCTTAATCATTCTGGTTGCCCTTTTCTGCGCCTTTTCCAGTTCCACAATGTCCTTTTTGAGGTGTAGTGACCAGAATTGTACACAATATTCCAAATGTGGCCTCATCATAGATTTATAAAGAGGCACAATGACACTTACTGACTTGTTTTCTATTCCCTTCCTGTTCCCTCAGGCAAAGCATTCTTATTTATTTTGCTCATAGTGTGATTTAACAGTATCTGGATTATAGGTTATAGATTAGGACCATGATCACACCTTCACTTTAAACCTTCTTTAGTCCATCTTAAAGTCCAACTACTCATTTCTACCCATTTTTGTTTCTGGACTTTCCATTCATGAAAGTCCAAATGGAAGGTGGAAAGTCCACAAATAAAACAGACTGAAGTGAAAAGATGTGAGCAGGTAGACCTGAAGATGGACTGAAGAAGGTTTAAAGTGAAGGGGTGACCATGGTCTTGATCTGACGATGAGGAATGCCATTCCTTTATTGAAACTTTGGTCAAAAGATCTTGCTTATGAAGAAGCTCATGGCTGCCACGGAAATTCGTTCCATGGGCTTCGGAAGGAACGATTGGCACAATTATCCTTAGAATTATTTTTCTTCCTGACACCCCAGTGTGAAAGTTGATGCTTATATGAATGTTAGATCCAGGAAGAAGTAGGGACGGACATGACTTGTGTGTGTGTATTAGATGAATATCAAATCGAATGCAAGAAAATTCATATTTGTTTGAATAAATCCCCTTGAATGTGGTAGGATTCAAATTCGATACAAATTTTCCATATTCAATATGAATCGCATAGGAATTCTATGCTAATCCCATGCAAATCCCAAACGAATCTGTAACAAAGCTTCATATGAATGTATCAAAACATTCGATTTGTGGACATGTGAAAAAGCAAGAAAGTCCTGAGTGATAATAGGTAACCTGATGAGACAAATTTTGAAGAGTAATATTACGTTTAAACCAGAATTGTTTCTGTTGGGAATAACTGATGATAGTTTAAATAGCAGACTGTTATATGCGCAGAAATGGAAGGATGAAGAGTTACCTATGGAGGAGGAATGGATAATTAAATTGATAGAAATGGCTGAAATGGATAAACTGACAAACTTACTAAGGGACGAAACAGCAAATAAGTTTGGAGTCCCCTCATTGAATATCTACAGGACTTGGAGGTGACGACAGAAGGTTTTGGCTAACGCATATGGAAACATGAGTTATGGGTTGGACCAATGGGGAGATTGCTCCAGGGCTCCCATGTCACAAAATGTTGCTAAATTCAAAAGCCGCTCTTGGCATTCAGCTGTCACATTAAGGTTACAGCTGTCACCACAGTTTAGCAGTATAAATACACCAGGTCCTAAAAAAATAGGATGCTTTCTCAAAATGCGAGGCACTGTAGCCATTCCGAAAATCCTACCTAACTCATCCTTGAAGGTTTTAGGCTCCAGGTGTCATGGGGAAGAGGTGTGCCAAACCAGTTCGGCCCTGATTAGGACAGTTTGCCAGGCCAACCTGAATCCAATGCACCTTGGTGGAGGACCCATCCTAAGAGGCCGTCAAAGGCTTAAGTGTGACCACAGCCATTGTATCATTCTTTACGGAGTGTATTGTTCATGCAAAAACCCACCCGCTGGTTGGCTCCTGGGGTATTTTGGCATGTCCTGTGAAAACCCAGGTGCTTCCGTGACTGAATAAAGCAGCCTATTCCTGATTACTGTTTACTTGGAAACTCCATTGTTCTGCTTGCCAGGCTAGGGTCCAAAAACCACACGGAACAGTCAAAGGCTGTGAAAATCCTGCATGTGAGAGGGGGCATTGCACATTCAAGGGAAATGTTGGAATGCCCTTAAGGGCAAGGGGGAAGATGCTTCTTAAGGTGCGTGAAATGGTGCAAAGAGCCAAGGGGTGTTTTGCTAAGAGATTCTACAAAACACGATAAAACTAGAAGTCAGTCTGGGATGAATAGCAAAGGAAAGGTGTGATCCTACTTTCCTAGATCTACAGACACTGCTTTGGCTTCAAAGAGTTCTCCCTGGATCTAGGGCTGTACAATTAAGAGAATAACTATTTGGTGCCTACCTTCTACTCGCTATGCGTAATTTGATAACCACTGAGCAAGTTTGGTCTTGTGGCTAAGGCGCTGGACTTTCAAATTAGAGAATACTGGGTTTAGTTCCACACTCCTCCACGACAACAGCTGGGTGACCTTGGGCTAGTCACAGTTCTCTTTCTGAGCTCTTACAGGGTGTCTGTTGTGGGGAGAA
Source organism: Aspidoscelis tigris stejnegeri (assembly GCA_023333525.1). Classification (NCBI taxonomy): domain Eukaryota; kingdom Metazoa; phylum Chordata; class Lepidosauria; order Squamata; family Teiidae; genus Aspidoscelis; species Aspidoscelis tigris. The sequence goes on along the minus strand of JALMGA010000022.1, from coordinate 2,876,533 downwards.
GAACAGAAGGTTTGTCTGCAGCTTGGAGTCCCCTTAAATGGGTGACAAAAGCAGGGTATAAAGGCTAACACTCCTCCTCGTCCTTTAGTATTAGTCCATCAGAATGAAAAAAAAATCCTTTAATTTTTCAACCTGGCTTGCAGGGGTGTGCACAAATGCAATTTTCGACATTCAATTTGATTTTAATCGAATATTTGAATACCCAAATTTGTACGAATAAAGAAAAACGAATAGATACATTCAGATCTATTCGTTTGAGTATTCAGTACGTATCCAATGATACGAATCTTGTATGCATCCCAGTTTTATTCTTTACACATCTCTTTTTCATCCTGTATGTATCCGTACACATACAAATATCCAAAATATTCATAAGAATAACTTGAAATATTCGTACAAATACTTAAAAATGAATGTCTGTGCATTCTATTCATATACGAATGTCTGAATTCGTTAGAATTTGTCTGAATAATCTAAGATCTAAGAAGATCTGGATATAAGGAATGGGTACATTCCTTAATCCGGATCTAGTAGATCTAGATTAAGGGAAGCACCCAATGGCCGCATCCCCATTGCAAGCTTATATCGAATTCAATATGGTTTCAATCCTCGCAGACCCCACGTCAGTTTGGCTTAACACACTTTCTGCATGTTAAATTGCTCCAAAGTGTTCTAAATTTTAACCCTCATTTCAACAGGTCTCACTCCAGTTCGTGCGCTTGATATGTGTTACATTTTTTACTGTGGGGACCCTACCGTTTTAAGGGATGAGAATCCATTTTTAGGGTTTCCCTCTCCCAATAGCTTGCTTCCAAAGACAGTGATTTCAGTGTAAAAATCCACCCCTTAACAGCAGCTGCTACACTGTAGCAATCCAGCCACTTCACACCTGATAACAATGTTGCAATTTTGCACAATTCTAAAAGTTCTGACCTTTAGAAAGGGAAAGGGAGGGAGGAAAGCACCTGAGGTTCTGTGTAATGTTTAAAGCAAAGGGGCTTTAGTTGCCGCTGCTGCTGTGTGCCCTGAGCGATGGGGAGAGGAGGGGAAAGAATCGCTGGCTGCCCGCTGCCGTTTTTCCTCCATCCATGGAAGTGGCAGCCACCCAGCCACCCAGCTAGGCTCTGTGAAGGGGTCCCTTATGGGTGGCGCGTCCACGCCAGGAGGAAGAGGGCAAGGCAGCCCCGAAAAGCGGCTTTTACAAAGCAGCCACTTGAGTCCCCCCTTGAGTCACGTATGACACGTACGATCCTTAGAATCTGGATCCAATGCGATTAAGTTAAAAGTAATGAGATCAGGCAAATTCGCATTTGCATCCGGTTCTATTATTTCAGTTTAGGGAAAGTGAGATAAGCTTGTAATGAGGATGCGGCCAATGTGTTTCCACAGGAGATGTAGCACCCATTAGCAATGGGTGCTAACCCCCCTGCCGTGGAAACACCTTTGCACCCATGTGGGGAATCCGGATCGACCCCCAAGGGGTTGGTCCGTCACCCCAGGTGTCTCTGGGGACAGGGGGGTGCAATCTCCAAAGTCGCCAAGGACTTTGGAGAGGCTTCGGAGCTGTCAGCACAGTCCATGCGCTATTAGCGCAGACCCCGTAGACTCCCCTCCGAAGTCCCTCCGAAGAGATCGGCAGAGACTTCAAAGCCGCTCTGGAGTCCCTCCGGAGAGCCTCCGAAGTCTGTGCTGATCTCTTTGGAGAGACCGACGGCGAGACTCCGAAGTCTCTGCAGATCTCTTTGGAGGAACTTCGGAGTCACTTTGGAATGATTTTGAAATGATTCCGAAATCACTCCGAAGCTGGGACTTCGGGGCACCCCCCCCCATGGGTGCATCCCCTCCCCTTAGCCTCCTCTAGACTCCATTGCCTGTTTCCTGTGGAAACAGGCTCCCTTTAATCCAGATTTTCTGGCAGAGGACCCCATTGTAGACCCCATTAATGGGATCTACAGAAAAGCTGGATGAAAGGGCAGAAAGTACCCATTTGATCCGGATTTCCCCCACGGCAGTGGAAACAATCAGGTCCCAAATGGGTGCTGTGGTGGAAATGGGTCATCCGGCTCACACTCAAATCGTTCCTTAGTGGGTGCAAAAATGGGTACTTTCTGACAGTGGAAAAACACCCATTCTTGAGTGTAGAGAGGTACCCTAAGTGTCCACTGGAGAAGATTCTAGTTGCATCCAAAACAATTAGCAATAAGATCCAGTTGAGAAAATTCTCTCTTTTTTGAACTACATTGCCTATGATCCCTGGAGTAGGGAAGTACAAGAATGTATTTTTGACATTCGAATCGGAGTAGGTTCGAATGTCAAAAAACCTGATTCGAATCAGATATTTAAGATCCAAATGTCATAAAATCCAATTTGAATCTGCAAGATTCGAATCCGTACGTTCGAATGTTAGATTCGTATTTAAAGATACAAATTTCGACAACATTTTTATCTGTGCACATTCCATAAAAATCTGTATGCATCCCGTTCTAATCCTGTATTTTAAGTGCGAGATACGGATAATTTTCCCACAGATTTTGTTTGCGACAGATACGAATCTACACATTTCAGTCATTCAAAAATCCGTATCGGATTTGCGAAAATCCTTATTCGAGTTCAAATGTGCAAATTTGGATATTTGAAAATCCGATTCAAGTTCGAATGCCGACATTCGTCGTATTTGAATCAAGTATTCGGATTTTCAAATATCCGTGCAGATCCCTACCCTGGAGGCAGAATCCAGGCATCTATTGTAGAATCCATTGGATTTGTCTGTAAGAACCTAAGAGGCCCCCTGCTGGATTGGGCCACAGCCCATCTAGTCCAGCCTCACATCTCACACAGTGGCCCGTGGGCATCTCAAGCCAAAGACAAAAGCAAAACCTTCACCTGCTCCCGAATCCTTGTAGATGGCCCTTGGAGGCATCCTGCCTGTCTCTCCAACCTGGAGGTGATACCTGGGGAAACATTGATACACCTGTCCTCCATGAATGTATTCAGTCCTATAAGAGGAGCTCTGCTGATCAGGTCCCAGCCCATCTAGTCCAGTATCCTGTTTCACATGGTGGCCCACCCAACCTCTTCTGGGCATCTCAAGCAGAACCTTCACCTGCTCTTAGCTCCTTGCCAATGGCCTTCAGGAGCACCTTGACATGGATATTGCTGGCTTTGCTAAGGTTTTGCCCAGTTGGAAATTTTGAGAAAACTTTGGTTATAACCTTGCAGTAACCCACGTTGTTTAGATTTCCAGGAGCCCCATGAGCTTTAGTGGGTGACAACAGACACAACATTCACTAGGCAGCCTGAGTTTTGGAAGCCCTGAGAAGAAATTTATGGGATGCAGGAACTTTTCGCGGCAGGGGAGATGGTATGTGCGTAGAGGGGCAATTTGTGATGGGTTTTGGGAGTGGTCCTTCTTTTCCCTTGAATGATTGTTTACGTTCCCCGCCTACCACCCTATAATTTCTACATCTGCCTCCCTTCCTCTCGGCTGCAAGACAATCTGGCCTCCTTTCATTTTCTTCTGGGGACCACAAACAAGAACAGCTGACATAATGCTCAAAATCGCAGATGTTCCAGAGTTTGGAGCAGGAAACAGACAGGCTCATTTTCCACCACTCGGGGCCAAAATCTGCATTAGGGACCAAGCAGGGAGAACAACAGAATGATCTGGAAGTAGAGATTTGGCCTGACAAAATGGCCTCTGCTCCTAGGTTGGCTATACTTGTGTTCTCCCAGAAGGGGACAAAATGAGATCAGAGAAGAGATGGGCTGTGGACACACCTAAGTATTAACCCAGCTTCAGTCCACCTTTAGAACGAGAGAAGAACACATCAGCAAAGTAGCCAGTCATTTTCTTTCCACGTTATCTGTCCTAAAGGCAAAATTTCTGAGTTATTTAACACTAGGGGTGTGCACAAATATTCGAAGGTGTTCAAAATTCAATCAAATTCTTCCAAATTTTGACATTTGAATTTGAATTGAATGTCCATAAATTCGTATTTAAAAATGTGAACAAGTTTTGAATTTTGGATCTATTCGTTTGAATTATCCGGACATTCGTATGTGTACGGGTTTGTACACAATGGGTACTTGAAGATCCGCATCTTTCCCGCATCTGTACGGATCCGTGCAGGACGAAAACAGGCTGCATACGGGATGACTACAGGATGCATATGGATGCGTACAGATGCATACAGATGATGCACCCGGGCACATACGGACGTTGTTGACGTTCGTAAGTGCAAATTAGAATAGAAAAATGAAACAAATAGATTCAAATTTGCTTAATTCAAATCAAACTTGGTTAAACTTGAATTTAAAAGATTGGAATCGAATTGAATTTTTGGATATTCAGATTGAATCGAATCGAATCCCAAAAGTTGCATTTGTGCACACCCTTGTTTGATACTGAAAGCAAACAGCTTGTCACATTGCTGGTGCATTCTCTCCGAAAGTGGATTGAAGCTGGATTAAACCTTAAATAAATAAATAAATAAATAAATAAATAAATAAATAAATAAATAAATAAATAAATAAATAAATAAATAAATTTGTACGAATGAATTTATTTATTTATTTATTTATTTATTTATTTATTTATTTATTTATTTATTTATTTATTTCTCCCGCCCTATACCAGAGGTCTATAGGAGTGTGACCACAACCATGGTTGCAATGGCTCTGGTAAGAATCACAGACCATATGTCTCCCCATATTAGGGGTACCAAACCCTTGCTGCCGTATTACTGATGGCTGATGGGCAACTTCAGGGCCTCTGACAAAAACCCTGTAACCCCAAATGAACTAGGAATGGCGGAAGGACACCATTTTGCCACCCAGAAACTTTGGGTGCCTCCCGTTGAGGCTTAAAATGCATGTTTTCCCCAAGACTTTGTTGAGATTGCCACAAATACCTGTGCCAATCCCAATTTATTCCTGGGATAGGACCCTTAAAAAGCACTATAGAGTCTCTGATGCCGGGTAGAGATACGCACAGATATTTGTAAAATTCATGCAAATTTGTACATGAATCGGATGTTACGACATTCGTACATTGACATTCGTATTCGTACAGATGTTTTGCAACATTCATTAAAGCGGCGGGGTGAGAAATCGGCTGTGCCTGTCACATCTGCAACAGATCCAGAGTGCATTCAAAGTGGATTCAGGGCAGATTTGACGCTTTCAGAGGGGATATGTTATGGGATATGTAATGGATACATACCAGATATGTGTGCATTCGTATCGGATATTTGTATGAATTGGTACAAATATATTTGCATCAAATAGAATTCGATATGAACCAAATGCAAAACACACGTTTGTGCGCATCCCTAATGCCAGGTTTTCTGGCACGTGGAACTGCTGATGTTGTCAGCCATTTATTCTTGGAATCTATGCTCTTGCAAAAGAACCCGGATGTAGGAAGCACGTGTAAAAAACAAAGGGAAGTGGCTGGGTGTTTCCTACATCCGGGTACTTTGGGCAGAGTACAGAGCTGATTCCACCAGTGCCTCCATGCAGTTTTCCTGGCAGGGATACAGGATCCTCTGCTTTCCAGACAGTTTGCTCTACCACTGAATTACAGCCGCTCCCAGATTCCATGAGCGCTTCCATGCAGTTTTCTTGGCAGGGATGCAGAAGTGGCTTGCCATTGCCTGCTTCCAAGAAAAGGCTGGGGATCGAGCTGGTGACCCTCTGCTTTCTAGGTAGCTTGCTCTACCACTGAGTTACAGCCTCGCCCAATGGCTATGGACAACATGTCCTGGTTGAGTCTCTTTTCATGGGGCATCTGTGCTGGCCACCTTCTGCATAATGAAACGGTTCCTTGCCAGAGGCAGATCTTGCCGGCCCTTTTGGGGAGAGGCACCCAGGCAGTTCAGGCAGACTCCCGTGCCAAAGGATTGCCTTTTGATCACCAGATTAGAATTCCCGCTTATTGGCTTTTGCTTCTCTGCTGCCAGGGCTGACATGTTATAAAACAAGCGCCGCCTGTTAAGCAGGACTTGGCTGGCATGACTGAGCCCTCTGCGCCCAGCCCTGCTGATAGCAAAGAGAACGTTTGGCTTGATAGACCGCCAGCATATAGGCTTCCAGATAATCAAGCTGGGGGAAAGAGAGGGGAAGCAGGGAGGGGAAGCGGAGGGGAAGGAACAAATAGTGCAAAAGAAGCAGCCAGCCGGCAGAAGGCGCGGACCGCGCTTGGGCCAGAGGTTCGGCGCCCGATGGGGCTTTCGGTTTTGCTGGGCCTGAGCCAGCGAGAAGGTCACGAACTTCACACCTCGCCTGCGTCTTCTTCCAGTAAGGGAATGTTGTGTAACAGTTGCATGTTTTCCACCGCCCTTTCTTCCCTCTTTTGTGGGCAGGATGTGCTGCCGCTGCAACAGCTCAGATGAAGCGACTCTAGGAACTGGAAGATGTGTGTGTTCATTTGCTGAGCCGCTGCTCTTCCGCAGGGAAGTGAAGGCCTGCTCACCCCGGCGGGGTCTCCTTTCATGGCAGGATTTGCCGCAGAGATGGCGGAAGCCCCGGGTCGCCTCCAGGCAGCAAGGGGGAAACGCGGGGTGCAAACGGAAGCTGGAATCACCCCCTGCCGGGGCCCTCTGGGCACAGACTCACTTACTGGCACATCCGGCTAGAATAACACAGCATGAGCATGCTGGGAACTCATGCACACCTTTCCTTTTTCCTTCCTTCCTTCCTTGACTTTCTTTCTGTCTTTTCTTCCTTTTCCTTTTCTTCCGTCCTTTCTTCTGTCCTTTTTTCTCTTTCTTATTTTCTTTTCATTCCTTAACATCCTTCTTTTCCTTCCTTACTTTATTTCTCTTCCTTCCTTTCCTTCCTTCCTTCCTTTCTTTCCTTCCTTCCTTCTTTTCTTTTCCTTCCATCCTTCCTTCCTTGACTTTCTCTTCCTTCCTTCTTTTCTTATCTTTTCTTTTCCTTCCTTCAGCCAGGAAATCCTCCAAATGGGTCCTTAATAGGTGGAAAAATGGGTACTTTCTGACAGTGGAAAAACACCCATGGACTGAAAAGGTGAACCTAAAGGCCCCAAGCCGGTACGACAGCTGAGGAAATGCAACGATGGATGGGAAGCGGCCTATTTCACAGTACATCAGACTCGGCAGAATTTTAACCGCGTTCTCCGTCCTCTCTTCCATCCACCCAGAACTGCTTCCATATAAATTTAGCTTGCTGACCTGACCGAAATCCTATGACACCCTTGGCATAATGGCAGCAATCAATAGCACGCACCCATCAGCCATTGGAAAGATGTCTTGTTTCTATTACTAGAAAGCAAGGCAGGAGTGGGTGATGTATTGTCTTACAGTAAAGAGCCTAGAGCTTTTTAAATATGCCTCAGTAGGGCTGCTATGGGAGGGGCTGTAGCTCAGTGGTTTAGCAAACAGCCTGGAAAGCAGAGGGTCACAGGTTTGATCCCCAGCCTCCCCCTGGAAGTAGGCAATAGCAAACTACTGCTGTATATCGGCCAAGAAAACTGCATAGAGGTGCCTATGAAGTCTGGGTGGGGCTGTTCCCAACCAAACTTGTACTGACATAGATTTTCCACAATTAATCTCCAGGAGGGGAATATGTAACAGTGTGTTCTCTGCAGCATCTGGAATACATAACTGGAGATTAAGATAAGACTGCTATCAGTGACTGCTCACTTGAAGCCAAATGCCTTTGAATTAGCACACACATTTGAGGGTTTGGAAGCAACTCTTTTTTCACAGCCTAAAGCTCCCTCCCATGATCCTCAGCCAAACCTTTGGCTTTAGTCTCTTGGGAAATGCAGTTGCCCCACGAAAAGGAAACCTGCCTCAACTCTGACATTCGTGGGGAAGGAAGGAACGAAGGTGAACTTGTCTTGATTTTATGTAAATGCAAGTTAAATAAAATGCATACTGGATGGGAGACACTCTGAAAACAGGTAGCAATGGTCAGTAGTTTGAAAAGGCTTCTGGAATGAGCAGGAAACTGTCCATGTCCCCCAGTGTATGGAATTCAGAAATCGGGATGGATGGATGGGTGGGTGGGTGGGTGGGTGGGTGGGTGGGTGGGTGGGTGGATGGATGGATGGATGGATGGGTGTGTGGGTGGATGGATGGATGGATGGGTGTGTGGGTGTGTGGGTGTGTGGATGGATGGATGGATGGGTGGGTGGGTGGGTGGATGGATGGATGGATGGATGGATGGATGGATGGGTGGGTGGGTGGGTGGGTGGGTGGATGGATGCATGGATGGATGCATGGATGGATGGATGGATGGATGGGTGGGTGGGTGGGTGGGTGGATGGAGGGGTGGATGGATGGGTGGGTGGGTGGATGGATGGATGGATGGATGGATGGGTGGGTGTGTGGTTGTGTGGGTGGATGGATGGATGGATGGATGGATGGATGGATGGATGGGTGGGTGGGTGGGTGGGTGGATGGAGGGGTGGATGGATGGGTGTGTGGGTGGATGGATGGATGGATGGGTGTGTGGGTGTGTGGGTGTGTGGATGGATGGATGGATGGGTGGGTGGGTGGGTGGATGGATGGATGGATGCATGGATGGGTGGGTGTGTGGTTGTGTGGGTGGATGGATGGATGGATGGATGGATGGATGGATGGATGGATGGATGGATGGGTGGGTGGGTGGGTGGGTGGATGGAGGGGTGGATGGATGGGTGGGTGGGTGGATGGATGGATGGATGGATGGACGGACGGACGGACGGACGGGCGGGCGGGCGGGCGGGCGGGCGGGCGGGCGGGCGGGTGGGTGAGCAGATTATATATATGACAGACAGACAGACAGACAGATAGATAGTAACCCATGCTACTATAAGAGGTATACTACACTATTTTGATCCCTCTCCAAGGCGTTGGATCTCCATTTTTGAAACTGCACCTGGGGATACTCCCAAGAAAGACCACTTCAAAGTGCCCCCCCTGCATTTCCAGCCAGTGTCCCCTTCCAGCCCCCCCCCCCCCATGCAGACTGGTGGCAGCAAGTGAAGCACAGCCTGATGCTACTTCTGGGTCCATTTCTGGGTGCATGGTTAAAGGTTCACGCCTTTTGGGCGGCGGGGGGGAGAAATTCCACTCCCCAGCTTCCATAGTGCAAAAGGTACCCCTCCCCCCTGCAGTTTTCCTGGCCAAGATACAGGAACTTGAGGTTTCCATCTTCTGGGGAGGTTCCAGAACGCAGATTTGTGAGCTGTCGTCTACTTTTCCGCTTAGCTAAAGCCTTGCCTGACAAATCACGACGGCCTATTAAAAATAGAAACTCAAAATGATTTAGCAACCCTGTATTGCTACTGGATTTAACCAAGGGTTAGAATTAAAGGTTAAACAGCAATGTACGCCCTCTCGCTTAGATCTCATAGGGCATGTCCCCATGCACGTTTTGCCCCAGATCGAAATTGGATTTCGGAGGGGCCATCCCCATGCATTTTTGATTTGGTCTGATTTTCTCGGACAAAATCGCCCAAACCAGGGCCGCATCCCCACAGCAGGCAGGGCAGAGGCTTGAGTTTCTCTGTTTTCGATGACAAGCAATCCTGGGTGAAGTGGGGGTGCGCAGAGTGCATGGGGATGGCTGTGAGCCAGTTTGGTCTAGTGGTTTAGGGAGCTGGACTCTGATCTGGGAATACTGGGTTCGATTCCGCCCTCCCCCATAAAGCCGACTGGGTGACCTTGGGCTAGCCACAGCTCTCTTCTGAGCTCTCACAGCCCCACCTACCTCACAGGGTGTTCTGTTGTGGGGAGAAGAATAGAAAGCTTTGTTGGCCGCTTTGAGTCCCCTTAAATGGCTGAGAAAAGCAGGGTAGAAAAGCCAACTCTTCTTCTTCTTCTTCTTCTTCTTCTTCTTCTTCTTCTTCTGTATGTATATTCAGCTTGCGTTAGCGGTCGTGGCATGGGGACAGGCAAGATTCACTTTCAGTCCCACAGCCAGTTAAAAACAAGCCAGTCCCAATCCAAATCGCTTGCATGGGGACGCGACCTTAGAGGCTTCAGTCCACTTTTGGGGTGAGCGAATACATTAGCAGAGTGACCAGCTGTTTTCTTTCAGTGTTAAATAACTCGGAAAATTCACCTTTCAGATAGATCATGTGGAAAGAAAATTAGTGGTCACTTTGCTGATGTGTTCTCTTGCTCTGAAGGTGGACTGAAGCTGGATTAAACCTCAGGTGTGATCACAGCCCACCAGTTATGTAGATGTTGGCTTTACATTCAGAGTTACGGTTCTATAATATTTTTAGGGGGCGGGTTGCCCCCCACATCCTTTCTCCAGCTGTGGTTACACCTAAGGTTTAATCCAGCTTCAGTCCAAATACGCATGTCCAGATAATTCAAACGAATAGATCCAAAATCCAAACTTCGTTCGAATCCTTAAATTCGAATTCATGGGCATTCGATTTGAATTCGAATGTCGAAATTCAGACGCATTTGGTTGACTTTCTAATAGCTTTGAACGTTTGTGCACCCCCCTATAGCAGTTAGCAGCTTTTTGCTGCTGCATTATCTCCATCTTCCATTGAAGCAAAGCAGGAAGAAGTAATATCCCAAGAAGTAAGAGACTCTGTGTATCGGGTGATGAGTCTGTCCATAAGGAAATGTTCAACATCCTCGAATGTTCAGCATATGATGAACTTCGATCTAGATTTTTATATCCAATATTGTCCAAGATACAGTCCTCCAATAGAAGTGATCTTATGTCCCTACTCTTACAAAGTCAAGAAAGAGCTTCCATAATTGGAGTTAGTCTTTTTATCTTAAAAGCTATTAACAAAAGAGCATATTTTCTGAATGAAAAGAGGAAATAGAAAGCCGGTCACTTCCTTTGCCCTTTGTTCCTGTTTTATTTCTGCTTTTAACTGTATTGTATTGAAATGGCTATATGGCTGATCAAATAAAATCTAGTTACTATTTACTCTCCATCTTCCATTGAAGCAAAGCAGGAAGCATTTCCATACAAAGGCACACCTTGGCACACAGAAAGCTTCCGGGGAAGGATGTCATGTGGACAGCGGCTGCGTGGCTCGGGGAAAGTCCCACGACCGGCTCAAAAAGCTGGGCGCTCCAGCCCTGCAGAGAAAGACATCTCATTGCTTTCATTACCTTCCTCGCCAGATTCCTCCTGAACAAACAGTAGTGGCAGGATGAGATTGAGACGTTGCCCTTTCGACAACCCGCTGTAATTAATACCTTTCCTGTCCTGTGAGCCTGAAGCAGCTCTTTTGTTACGCCACCTGACGAAAGGCCTGCGCATCTCTGAGCCGCTGTTTCTGCTGTTTTTAATTATTTCCTGCAGGCCTCGTGCAGAAAGGTGGTTTCTACCGGAATTTAATGCCACCCCTCTTCCCCCCCCCACCTCTCTGGCAGTGAACACAGTGGGGAAGTTCAGCCGACCGCCCTGAACAGCATCATAACCATGGCACGTGCACTAATGTTGCAATGAATGATTTGCTCTCCATTTTCCTGGCATTTCCATTTATTAACACCAGTTGCCCACTAGTTTCTGCTGGGGGGGGGGAGATGTCTAAGGTTCAGCGGGTAATTAAAATGAAGCGTGTTAAATGCTGAACTGGGTTTGCAAGGGGTGGGGGGAGTTTCGAAGAGACTCCAGGAAGACAATGGAAGACCATGTGTGTGTGAGGTTTAATCCAGCTTCAGTCCACCTTCAGAGCGACAGAACCCATCAGCAAAGGGACCGGTAATTTCCTTTCTGCATTATGGCTGGGTTCCGACTGGGACTTTTTTGCGTGTTGAAAATGTTTTCAAAACACTTTGTCCGCATTTAAGAGTGGCTGCCCGCACTTTCTGAGGAGTAAATTGGGAAAAAAAACCACATTAAAAAAACACTCGTTCAAACAACTTTCGCTCCTGTGTTTGTTGGCAACAAGCTTTATTTTTGCTTTGAGAATGGTGCAAGTGCAGTATATGGTGCCCACGCCTCACCTGCCCGCCTGCCCACCCACCATTTTGGCATCTGCCTCTGATTTGCCTGCCCACCTCAGCCTCAGCCACCATTGCCTCTTGCCCACTGCCGCTGCTGCCTCGCCCTCCTGCCATTGAGGTGGCCACCAGCACCTTGCCCACCTGCCCCACCTTTTGAACGGTACCACTGCGGCCACATCACTCACTCTGCCCTCCCTCCCTGCCTCCCTTTTTTTTTTTTTTTGGCCGCTGCAGCTGCCGCCACGCTGCCACCGTGCTCAACTTTTTAAAGCAGAATTAACAAACAAACAAAAAAAAAGGGAACATGCATAATACACGTTTGCATCTGTTCTTGTTAATTCTGCTTTAAATAACTCAAGTGGGATCACGGCGTATCCATCCCAAAGTTATTTAGCACTGAAAGAAAACAGCTTGTCAATTTGCTGATAGATTCTCTCACTCTGAAAGTGGGCTGAAGCTGGATTACCCCTTAAGTGTGACCACTGCCAATGTGTGTGTGTTTGGGATTTTTAAATGGCCGCTGGTGAGAGAAGAAATCTTTTTCAGAAGCCATGTACAGTCGGAGAGGCGTACTGATCCATGTCAACTTTCATAAAGGTTCTCCAAGTTTGGTCTTCACCACCAAGGTCAGTAGCCTCATCGGGATGAGGTCTCTCTACTTTGATTGGTGTTGGCTGGATGAATAGTCCAGACCAGATAATATTTTTACCACCAAGAGCCAAAAAAGAAGCCTTGTCCTGAGGATCCTACCTAGCCAGAGACCTTTTGGTAGTGGTGGGCAGTTTGCTCTACCACTGAGCACCAAAAGAACTTCTGGGGAAGGGCGTCTGCACTTGGTGGAGGCTGCTACAGCCTCCAGGTCCCCCCTGCCTGTCCAGAAGTTTCCTAATTATTCACTAGAGCTGCATCCACATGGGCTCCGTTTATTGTGGTGTTGAATTGGGTCATCCCCAATACGCATTGCAGTTCGAATTAACACGTCCCCATGCGATTGAGGGGAGTGCGGGTTCAAGCCAAATCCGCCTATCCCAATGAAAACCACGGTAGACCCCTGCATCGGGGAACCGCATGCTTTTTTCTCCACCCCCTTCCCCCGATAGGAAGCCTGGCTAACGTCACCATGTCCTGTCCCGCCTGCTGCAGCGATGACAGGGGAAACCACTCCTGGTTGCACCTCCAAAAACACCACACACACCATAGATAAGATAAAAAATGATATAAGCGGGGCATAATAGGAAGGGAAAGTGGCTCAGTGCTTCAGTCAGTTTAGCGGAGGTGCGCAACTCCGCATGACAGCAAGCTGTTTATCTTTCTCATCCTAGTGCAGGGAAGCTACGAGTGCTTTGCCCATTAAGGCAAAGCAGCATTCATGCACTAAATCAAGGCCTTTACCCATGTGTGCCGTGCCGATCGGGCAATCAGGGAAGGGGGGTGTCATGCTTGTAGCTGGAGAGACACTCGCAGGGCAAATGAGAGCCATTTGACACCCTCATCCCTTCTCTTTCAGCCTAATTTCTTTGAAGTAATCTCCCAAGCAGTCGTGATTGCAGCGTGCATGGCAGGAACAGCAAGCACAGGTGAAACCCTGTCCGCTAATGCTGTGATCACCAGTCTCCACCCCCAATAACCCAGGAGCATCCCCATGCCTCCAGGATAATACGTGATTGCCTCCTGATTCACAGCGAGAACAGTTGGAAAGGGGTGGGGGTTGCCGCAGATTTGTGCAATTTGTCCCACGTGTAGCCTGGGTTAGAGGCTTTGCATGGGGATGCTCTGAGGTGAACCCAGGTTCGCTCCGGAGTATATTCAGCATGGGGACAAGCCCAAAGTGTGGAGCATGAAATCATGTTCCACACCTTTACTGACTTTATGGGGACTTCCCAGAAGCATCCAGTGATGAGCATCTGCACTTCTTCTGGTGCTCAGTGGTAGAGTAAACCCCCAGAAACCAGAAGGTAGCCAGTTCAATCCCCAGTTATCTTCTCCCTAGATGTAGACAATAGCAAAACCACTTCTGTGTCTCTGCCAAGAAAGCTGCAAAGCAATGCCCATCCATGGAGGTGCCCATGCAGTCAATCTGGAGTTGGTCATGGCTCAGCAGTACCCAGCATCAACAGCACAGGTATCCAGCAGGGGTCAAGCTTGGCTTAAGAGCATTTTCACCTTACCTGTGAAGGGAGAATATAAGCCAGGAAATTGTCAATCAGCAGCAAATAGCTGTGTGGTAGAAATATCCACTAATTTTTTTTTTTTTGACATTCTATTTGAATAGAATACCCAAAAATCCAATGCGATTTGAATCTTTTAAGTTAGAATTTAACAAGATTTGGTTTGAATTTACCAAATTCGTATCTACTTGTTTGAATTTTTGATTCAAATCTGCGCATACGAATGTCGACAACATTCATACGTGCAAGTACGCATCTTCCCCACAACCGTACGCATTCATACGCATCCGTATGCATCCCATAGTTATCCTGTATCCACCTGGTTTCATCCCCTACGCCTCTGTACAAATGTGTACGGATGCGGGAAAGATGTGGATCTTCAAGTATGCGTCATGTACAAACACACATGAAGGTCTGGATAATTCGAATGAATAGATCCGAAATTTGAAATTTGATTTGAATGTTTACATTCTAATTTCAGGACATTCACGTTCGAATGTCCAAATTCGGCACATTCTATTGAATTTCAAACGCCTACGAATATTTGTGCACATTCCTACTGTGTGGCAGCCTTTTCAGATTAGCTGGTGCCAGACTTTCCAGCTATGCTAAAACGTATTTCTATGCAAATTGTGCCCCTTCTTTCTAAGTTAGTATGCATGAGTGCTATGCAAAGGGCAGTCTTCTTTGCCTTTTCCAGTGGCTTCCCCGAACCTATGGGATATGGCCAGTCCTACACAATTCATTTTTCCATGCCTTGGTGTATTGAAAGGCTCAGTATTGGGGCCAATGCTTTTTAATTTATTCATCGATGATCTAGAAGAAGGGGTGCATAGTAAAATAGCAAAGTTCACTGAGGATACTAAATTATTTAGGGTAGTAAAATCCGAAAGAGATTGCCAAGAGCTCCAGAGGGATCTATTAGCATTGGGTGAGTGGGCAACCAAGTGGCAAATGTCCTTTAATCTTAACAAGTGCAAAGTAATGCACATCGGGGCCAAGAATCCAAATTACGTCTATAAACTGATGGGGTCTGAGCTTTCTGCAACACACCAGGAAAGGGATCTCGGGGTTTTGGTGGACAGGTCAATGAAGGTGTCAACTCAGTGCGTGGCAGCAGCAAAAAAAAGCAAATTCAGTGCTGGGAATAATTAGGAAGGGAATAGAAAATAAGTCAGCAAGTGTCATTTTTCCCCTTTATAAATCTATGGTGAGGCCACATTTGGAGTATTGTGTACAATTCTGGTCACCACACCTCAAAAAGGATATTGTGGAACTAGAGAAAGTGCAGAGAAGGGCAACCAGAATGATTAAGGGGCTGGAACACCTCCCTTACGAAACCAGGCTGCAACGTCTAGGTCTCTTCAGTCTGGAGAGACGGCGTTTAAGAGGGGACCTGATTGAAGTATATAAAATTATGCACGGTATAGAAAGGGTGGATAGAGAAAATTTCTTTTCTCTATCACACAACTCTAGAACCAGGGGGCACTCTATGAAGCTGATGGGTAGGAGAGTCAGGTCTGACAGGGGGAAGTATTTCTTCACCCAGAGGGTCATCAGCTTATGGAATGTGCTGCCGGAAGAGGTGGTGACAGCTACCAGTCTAGATGGCTTTAAGGTAGGGTTAGACACATTTATGGATGACAGATGTATCTATGGCTACTAGAATGAATGCCTAGGTACATCTTTCAGGCGGGGAGGGGGGGAACCGGGGCGCTTCTAAGGCAATTTGCTCGGATTCTGGAGCAAAAATAGGTTCGTCCTTGTCTCTGCTTGAGATGCCCATGAGCATTGGTGGGCCACTTTGTGTGACAGGATGTTGGACTAGATGGGCTGTGTCCTGATCCAGCAGGGCTTCTCTTATGTTCTTATGTTCTTAAATTTGCAAAAATAATTATGGCCCTTGCCTGGCCAAAGACACTTCCATAGATTTTGTATGCAAGTTTCAGCCAATTAGTTGGATATCTTCTGTGTTTTTTTTTTTAGTTTTGTTTTTTCAATAAGAAATAAAATGAATATTATAACATTTACAGGTGTTTGGACATCTAAACATCAAAATACACAGTTTTGCGCCAATATGGGTGATGTAAAGCAAAGCTAAAGGAAAGAAAGGGAATAAACAAAGTATTTAAAAGCTTTAAGAGTGATTTTGTATTTGGTTCAGAGACTGTATTGTTATAAATATGTAATATGTTATTTGCGCATGTGGTTTTTATGTAGAAGTGAGTTAGAGGCTTGTCCTTGTTTTTAATTTATCTCTTTCTTGTTCAGATCATTTGTTAAATGGGGATACACTTTCCCTTACCACTTGCAGATGCTACTGTTTTGATACATACTATTACTGTTTTAATGATGTTTGATTTTAGATGTTGTTACCTGCCCGGAGATCTTTGGGTATAGGCTGGGATAGATAGAAGAGATTATTCCAGAGCTTAGGGGCCATGACTGAGCAGACCCTCTCCTGGGTTCCCACCCCTTTTGCTGCTGAGGGTGGTGGGACAACCAGGAGGAGCTTGCCTCCAGATCTTAAGGCACAGGCAGGGTGATATGGAAGTAGAGCCCAAGTCATTCAGGAGTTAATAAGTTTGAATACGAATGTCAATGTCCGAATATCATTTTATAAGTTAAAGTGAACACCTTGAACTGGGCTCAGTAGTGAATTGGCAGCCTGTGCAACTCTTTTAAGACCAGTGTGATGTGCATCTAGCCAGCTGTCCAAGTCCGCAATCTTCAAATATTTGTATCTTCAGATACGAAATGAATATTCGTCCGATTTGAATTTGAATGCATTGGTTTTTTCTCTATTTGTACAAATTTGAACGTTTCAATATTTGATTCGAATTGAATCAAATCCGAAAACTGCATTCATGCGCACCCCCACATCATGGGTTTATCTTAAAGAAACCATAGCAACCATGTATATACTGTGAATTGCACTGGACTCTTTCCGAGATAAACTGTTCCCAAATAAAGCTTGAGAGCATCTGTCCCTCTGCGCTCTTCATGAGTCCTGGGGTGGAGATGCTGATTGTGTAGGATCTTCAGATACGTCTGCTAACTTTGCTCCAAGGAGGGTGAAGCCCAGTTTGCATCCTCAAAGACTTTGGCTTGGTCTGCTCTAATGTTAGTTGCAAGCAAAAGAAAAAGGGAACTTGGAGCTAGTGTTGCGCATGAATATATGTAACATTTGATATTCATACAGTTTCGGACATTTGGACATTAACATTCGTATTCAAACTATTATTAGTAGTATTAGTTTATTTCTATAGCGCTGTCAGTGTACTCAGCGCTGTACAAATACAAGACAGAAAATACAATATAAGTATAAAAACCTGCCAAAGGCGTACAATCTAAACAACAATAATAATCTCAAGATAACAATCAAAACACATAAAATAAAATTAAAAAAGCTAAAAGCATAAAACAGTAAAAAACAGTAGAGAGTATCTCATTAAACAGTCTGTCTAGAGCAGTGATGGCGAACCTTTTGAGCTCCGTGGGTCAAAATTCGCAAGAAAACCTAGCTTAACTCAGGTGCTGTGTCACATCTAGAAATATCCATAATGTTGTGATATTTGTAGCTCTAGTAAAAAAGTTATATTTTTGATATATGTATTAAAAGCAAAAACAAATAATTCTTTACTTTAGTGACTTTTGTTGCTGAATTTCGTTTGCTAAATCTTCAGCTGAAAGTTGGTATTTCGTACACTTCAAGAACAAGCAAGCACTACACGCCCAGGTGCCAGGGTGACCATGTGTGTCACCCAAAAGGGCTTGGTGTGTCAGCTGTGACACGCATGTCATAGGTTGGCCATCACTGGTCTAGAGAGAACCCGGGAAAGCTTCCCTAAAAAGTGTGGTCTTATATGAATTCAACACGGATTGAGAGATATGTTATGGGCAGGGGTGTGCACATTTGATTTGATTTGATTTGAATATTTGAATGTCTGAATTTGTATGAATAGAGAAAAAATGAATGCGTTAAAATTTGAACCGATTTGAATATGTTCATATCTATTCGTGTGAATATTTGATACATATTTGGTGATACAAATGTCGACAACATTTGTATATATCTGTATGCATCCGTATGCATCCAGTCTTTATCCCGTACGTGTCCTGTTTTCATCCTGCACGTAAACATACAGGTGCAAATAAGATGCCTACGGATACGTATGTTACGCGTACGGATACATATGTAATGCATATCTAGCCATACACATACAAATGTCCGAATTGTTCGAACAAATGATTTGAACATAGATTTGTATTTGTTTGGATATTTAAAAAATGAATATCTGAATTTGCTGAATTCGATCAAATAATGAATATTTCAAATATTCTTGCACATCCTTAGCTATAGGATACGTATCGGACAAGTATCAGATACGTATCAGATACATATGGATGCATATGGGATACATATATGTTCATATTGGATATTCATATGAATTTGTATGAGTACATTCATATCGAATGGGATCCTACCACATTCACTCCAATGAATACAAATTTTCTTACATTTGGGGTCACTGGCACCTCAGAGGACCATAGATGTGACTACAACTGTGACTGCGTGCGTGCAGAGCATCAGCATCGTCATGGCGACAGCGCTGGCGCACAAGCACTGGCAGTCACAGAGGACTCCACAATCAAAATGGCAGTGCCCAGAAGAGGACCGCCCCCCGTATTGGTCACAGATGAGTGGCCAATTGTGTGTACTCGCAAGTGTGAGTGCTAGTTAACATTGGATCATCGCAGACAGGAAGGGAAGTGCGAAAAACGCCCTTACTCTGGCCTCCACAGTACCTTTGGACTGAATTTCTGGGAGTTTACCAGTCCGGTTTTGGAGGACCCTTGCCAGATGGCCAGTCTTGGGGCAGCATGATGGACCACTAAGGGTAGAGAAGTAAATTCTTCAGGGGCCGTCTGTCAGTCTTGCAACGAAGCCAGCAGTTTTAACTTGCCTAGCAACTCGATTTGCTCCTGATTTGTCCTTGTCCCTGTTGAGTTGGGCTGTTTATAGAGATTCCTGTGCATTCACCTTGGCTTTGTGTGTAGCTCTGACCTACTTCTGAGACTTTATGCTCTGATCGCACTTCTTACAAAGGGCAAATCTCCTCTCAAGTTTGCAACTGTATTTCTCTTTCCCGATCAGCTGTATACGGAGAACACATTAATAGTATCTGGAAGGAATCCAGACTGTAATAGGATGCTCCATTGCATCCCATCAGATCGTATTAAACTGCAGCAAATTTCTATTCAGCAGAGTTGATTTGAATAATTAAACGGGGTTAAGTTGGATACGTGGAACCGAATCTCTGGGGCTGTGGCATGAAGCTGTATTTTTCCCCCCCCCTAAAGAGGGATTTAGACCGGCTCATTTGCTTTTTCTAATAATAATGACAACGTGGTTTAATGGATTGTTTCATACAGCAAGGTTCTTGTCTGTAACAGGAGTTCACAACAGAATTATATTTCTACTTTGAAGCTGCCCAGTTTGGTTTCACATTGTCTGAGGGATTGCAAACCAGCGGGCATTATGTTTTTGCTAATACAAAAATTCAAGTGCCCTTGAGTTTGATCTGCCGCCAAGGAGCTTAGAGCAAACAAATAAATAATAAAAATAAAAAAATTGTGGCAATATGCAGTGTCAGAATCTTAGGAAGAAGAAGAAGAAGAAGAAGAAGAAGAAGAAGAAGAAAAGTTGGCTTTTCTACCCCGCTTTTCTCACCCATTTAAGGGGACTCAAAGTGGCTGACAAAGCTTCTGTTCTTCTCCCCACAACAGAACACCCTATGAGGTGGGTGGGGCTGTGAGAGCTCAGAAGAGAGCTGTGACTAGCCCAAGGTCACCTAGCTGGCTTCACGGAGGAGTGCGGAATCAAACCCAGTATTCCCAGATAAGAGTCCAGCTCCCTAACCACTAGACCAAACTGGAACATGAGTGGCAAGCATATCAGGGCCATTTTCACGCTTCATGTCCTGTCCTGTGGACAGGAAAGGAATGCGATCACTAACAGCCCACGCCCCAAGCGATTGGTCACTCACCTGTGATTGATCCCATGGCTGGTCTTCTTCAGGGATGTGCACAAATATTCAAGGGCATTTGAAATTCGGTCAAATTCATGCGAATTTTGACATTCAAATTTGAATCAAATGTCCATAAATTCAAATTTAAATATTCAATCGAATTTCTAATTTTTGAATCTATGCATTTGAATTATTTGGACTATTTGTATGTGTACGGATTCATACACGATGTGTGCTTGCACATGCGCACCTTTCCCACATCTGTATGCATTTGTACAGATCCATACAGGATGAAAGTGGCTTGCATACAGGATAACTACGGGATGCGTACGGACATGTATGGATGCATAACGATGCGTATGGGCACATACGAATGTTGTCAACGTTCATAAGTGCAAATTCCGATTGAAAATTCAGACAGATGGATTTGTATTTGCTTAATTTGAATCAAATTTGGGTAAATTCAAATTTTTTACCCATGTCTGGATCACCCCATAACACACACTCACACTTAGACACGCACACTCACACCAACTTTGGAATACAAAACGAAGTCATTAAATAGTTTTGCCTCACTCTTTGGGGGATCTTGTTGTAGGATTTCCAGCATTTCCCCTCTGTGTCATTTTCTAAGGCAATCATCTCAGAATATAATAATGTGTGTGCGCATAAAACAGAAAGTTCAGAAGAAATCAACGAGGCAAGGAAGTCTCCAGAGCGCATGATGCTTTGCATTAATTATACTTGCCTCCCAATCCACCTGCCACGTTGCGTAGATTCTTAATTATTAGCCTACTTTGTGAATGTTGAACTAAAGGACAAAGGAGAGAAGTTATTCCCACATCAGGTCTATAGTGATATGAGGATTAAACCACTGCATTTGCTTTTAAGGGCACGTACAGTGCAGTGGATTATACAGGGAGCTGTACAGGAACACAAGAACATAACAGCATAAGGGGAGCCCTGCTGGATCAGGCCACAGTCCATCTAGTCCAGCATCCTGTTCCACAGAGTGGCCCCCCAATTGCTCGTGGGTAGGGGCAAGCACGAATGCAATTTTCAGCATTGGATTTGAATCAAATATTCGAATGTCCAAATTCGTATGAATAGAGAAAATACTAATGTACAAAAATTCAAGCCAGTTTGAATACATTCATATCTATTCATACGAATATTCAATTTGTATTTGATGATACGCATGTTGGCAACATTTGTATGTGTCCATACGCATCTGTACGCATCCTGATTTCATCCCATATGCATCCCGTTTTCATCCTGTACGTATCCATACAAATGCGTACAGATATGAATAAGATGCGTACAGACACGTATGTAACGTATGTACCCTTATACATATGAATGTCCAAATAATTCGTGCGAATCCGAAACATTCAAATTCATTCGAATATTTAAAAAACCAAATGTATAGACATTCGATTCAAATTTGAATGTCCAGATTTAACTGAATTTGATTGCATTTTGAACGTTTTGAATATTCTTGCACAACCCTACTCATGGGCATCTCAAGCTGGAGACGAAGGCAAAACCTTCTCCTGCTCTCAGTTCCATGCCAATGGCTTAGCATCCTGGTTTTCTCTCCTACTTGGAAGTGGTACCTGGGCATCCATTCTGTCCTCCTTGAATTTATCTAACCCTTTCCTAAAGCTATCCAGGCTGGTTGCTCTCACCACCTCTTCTGGTAATACCGAGCCTCTGATTTTAAAGTAGGAAACCAATGCTTGCAGAATATTCTCATGTGTTTTATGTCATTCAGAGAATAGATGGCCTTCTAGGGGTGTTTTTCCACTGGCAGGCAGGAAGTACCCATTTTAGCACCCATTAAGGACCCATTTGGGTGTGAGCTGGATGGACCCATTTCCACCACGGCACCCATTTGGGACCCGATTGTTTCCACTGCCGCTGGGGAAATCTGGATCAAATGGGTACTTTCTGGCCTTTAATCCAGATTTTCTGGGGTCTACAGTGGGGTCTTCTGTCAGAAAATACGGATTAAAGGGAGCCTGTTTCCACTAGAAACAGGCAATGGGGTGTAGAGGAGGCTAGGGAGAGGGGGCACCCATGGGTCCTTAATGGGTGCTAAAATGGGCACACCCTCAATTTGATGCGAATCGAATATCCAAAGATTCAAATCTTTCGAATGTTTAAAATTTGAATGTATTCACATTCAATTAGAATCAAATACATTTGTGTCTATTCATACGAACGTATTTGGAGAAATGAATGGCAACAAGATTCAAATACATCCGTGCCCATCTGTATGCATCCCGTTTTCGTCCCATATGTATCCATACAAATGCGTACGGATTCAGTTAAGATGCGTATGGATACGTACGTAATGCGTATGGATAGTTTTGCTTTTGGTGCATTCCATATTACACTTAAAAATAAATAAATAATTGAGCAAGTTGTTCCTAGCTTAGTGAGGTCATCGAGATGATTCTCCTCTTGGCTTCTGGAAATTAGTTCTTTTAGTGACTGAGACTTGATCCTGTGTTTTCCCTCTGGTTTCTCCGCAGGTGTCCCTGGTTAACAAGAGCTGTCTCCCCAGCCATCCCGTTATACAATGGGCTCGTATTCCTGTTTGTCCTTGCAAACTTCAGCATGGCCACCTTCATGGACCCGGGGATTTTCCCACGAGGTAAAATTGGACCAAGGGGTCAGGTGGGTAGGGACTTGCACCAAACCAGTTCAGTCAGATCATGGTTTGCAGCAAAGTCAGTGTGCTTCCATGGTTTGCGTGTGAACCAAGCTACCTTGTTGTTTGAGAAACCCGGTTCAGATCAAATCCAGACCAAGGATAGGTGTAATAAACCAAAGAAGGTTTCCTATGGGTTACTTGGGTTGCACGCAAACCTGAACTACCCTGCTGCTGCTCGTAAAAATTGGTTCAAATTGAACCCAAGACAAGGGTATTTGTTTTTATTTGAATTGAGCCACTCAATTTCAGTTCCTGCACATTTCTAGTAGGAAATGGAGGCAAAATGCAGAGAGCATAGAGGCCTGTTTGCATTTCAGTGATCAGAGGCCAATTTGCACTTGTGGCCTTTTTGCACTATGGCCTCTAGTCAACAACTAGTGAATGCCTGGTGAAGGGTATATGCATGTTGACCAGGCTGCAACTGCCCCCAAGTGTGGCCTCCCTCCCCTCCCAGGTGTTCACTAATTGTTGGTTAGGTGTGGAGCAAAAAATTGTGCTCCACACCTTTACCAACATTTGCCTTAGCACTGAAGCATCCAGAGGCATGACCATTTGCTCTTGCCGGCACTCTGGGGTTGTTTAATGTCCTGCGCAAGTGCGCTGGGACCTCAGAAGATTGTAGATGTGACTGCACATGCACAGAGCGTCAGAGTTGTCAAGGCAATGACACTGATGCGCACACAGTCACAGAGGCGCCGCTGCCAAAATGGCGGTGCCCAGAGGAGGGCCGAGTCCCGGAATTGAATAAGGTGCCTTATCTGATCCTGGAGAGAAGGAGTGGATAAAGTTTACTAGCACTGAAGTGGAAGCACTAGTCAACACTGGGTCATTGCGCTCCTTTCCAGTCCAGTGGACAGGAAGGGTAGTGCAAAAACGGCTGCCAGCCCAGCCCCCTCCTCTGAGGATGAAGGAGGGGTGCCAGTTGCCCAGCAGACCAAGCAGCAACCTGAGCACAGCAGCCAGGTGTTGAAGGCTGGGGGCCAGATATGGGGGTGAACTCTGGAAGCTCTGGGGATGGTCAGCCTCAGGCACGCCCCTGTCCCCATCTGCTCTGGCAGCAGCAGCAGCCGAGGTCATCTCAGTGTCTCGCACAGCTGGACCAAAAAGGGTGTGGCACTGAGTTGCCTACTTAACGCAGCAGCACTGGCTGGTCCGGTATTGCGGACAACATTTGTGCAACTCCCGTCTGTGTTTTGTCCGTGAAACCGACCCCTGGACTTTGTTACTCGTCTCTGCTGAACTTCTGGAATCCTCTGGCCTTGGATTGCCTTGACGTTGCCTTCTCTCAAGCTCCAATGGGCTGCTGTGAGTGTGTAATTGTGCATTTGCACCACTGACCTAGCCTGCCTGAGACATGACAGGTAGCTTCTGGAAAGTGCCATCTGCACCTGCAGGAGACATTTCCACACCAGAAACATCTCCCGCCTTAACGTCTCCCGCCCCAACAACTACTAGCGGAGGTGCACAAAATCGTGCACCACACGCACCACAAAGCTGAGCCAACCTTACCTTTGCCAGCCAACTGCAGGACCGTCTGCACCTCTTCTGGGCGCTGGGGGTCAGTTGATGTACTACATAAGCATGCTGGCACATTAGGCGGCCCCAAATGCAACTGTGCACGCATGGCGCATCACCATCGTCCCAGTGATGCCGCCATCACACGTGCAGTCACGCTGACACAGAGAAGATAGTGGCAACCAATTATGTGAGTGTCTGGGCATGTAGGGGGTTAGCGTGGCATGCACTAGTGTTCTCAAGTGCAAATGGTAGTGCACACTAAGAGAATGGACTTTTATCATCCCACAGACAGGAAACTAAGTGCAGAAATGCCCCCAGGCAGCCTGGAGCACTCTGAGATGGGATCCAGGTAAATCCCATCAGGTCAGGTTTGGGATTGGCTGGTACCTGCTATGTGAACACTGCCCATTATCCACCATTTCTGAACTTACCTTCCATGGGATAGAATCACGCAGAAGTTAAATGTGAAAAGGCCCACAGAAAGACCGGATAGCAAGGTTCTGGAAGTTGTAGGTTTGCAGCAGTATTTGAATTAAAAAGTAATGGGGCGAGAGGGTAGGTGGGTGAAGCTCAGTGAAGACTTAACACAATCAATAGCCACTGTTAAGTTAAAATCAATGCAAGCAAAGTGGAAAGGAGAATTCTGGGAAATGACATTACCTGCTGATTAATGCCCTCATTGCTGAATTTACCTGTCTCAATTTTCTTATGACTTTATGGAATTCTCTTTCAAAAAAGACCCACCTGGTGCTTTCCTTAAAGAAATGTTGGCATCAGGCTAGTATCTTTTTTTTTTAAAAAAAAATCTCCCTAACTTTTAAATTCCTATTTATTTATTTATTTATTTATTTATTTATTTATTTATTTATTTATTTATTTACTCACTCACTTACTTATTTACTTACTTACTTACTTAATTCTCTATCTCACCCTATACTCAAGGGTCTCAGGGTGGGTCACAACATATAAAATGAACACATTAAAACCAGTAACATATTAAACATATTCTCCTCCTCCTCCCCCTTCTCTTTTAATTCTGCTAGAATCATTTTGGTCTAGTGGTTAGGGAGCTGGACTCTTATTTGGGAATACCAGGTTTGATTCTGTACTCCTCCGTGATGCCAGCTGGGTGGCCTTGGGCTAGTCACAGCTCTCTTCTGAGCTCTCACAGCCCCACCTACCTCAAAGGATGTCTACTGTGGGGAGAGGAAGCTTTGTCAGTGGGGCAGGTAGGGCTCTGATTGCTCAGAAAGGGAGCTGTGACTAGCCCAAGGCCACCCAGCTAGCTTCAGGGAGGAGTGCAGAATTAAACCCAGTGACTATGAGATATGAGTCCAGCACTCTAACCACAAGACCACAGGGCGTCCAGTGTACCATTTGGAGACACGCCGTGCTGGTTCTGCGTCTGCTGAAGCTTCAGACCTGGTGTGGAATAGAGTATCCCAATGCAGACAACCTTGCTATGTGCCAGGAGCAATCTATTCCGGTTTGGGACGGGCTGCCTGTCCTGTCTGGGACCATCCCGCTTTGGTCTGATCTATGAGGATTTGTGGAAAGGGCCAAAGGGTGAGTGCCTGGAAAACCTGCCCGCCACCTCCTACCAGGCAACCTGCCTTATACACAAAGCTCTCCCCGCTTGATAGAACTGGAAGGCCTGGCATACTTTGAGCTGAGCTTTTGGTGACCAACTTCAGTGCTGCCTCTTAAGTGCCCTTCTCTCTCTCTCTTCCTTTCTTCCATTGCATGTTGTCGCCTGCCTGCGCCTTAACTCACGAGCAGCAGACGAAGACGAAGATAAAGATGACGACTTCCGGGCCCCACTCTACAAGAACGTGGAGATTAAAGGAATCCAAGTACGGATGAAATGGTGTGCCACATGCCACTTCTATCGCCCTCCACGCTGCTCCCATTGCAGTGTTTGTGACAACTGTGTTGAGGTAGGAATGGTCACACCCCTGACCCATGGTGCACGTTTCCCTCTTTGCTTTAGCCTTTGGGGGCTTTTTTGGGCCTGGTACAGGCCCTAATGGATCTCCAAATGAATGCCATCGTCACTGGGCACCATGCCACAAAATCTGATGACAGCTACCAGTCTAGATGGTTTTAAGTTAGGGTTAGACAAATTTATGGACGACAGACGTATCAAGGGCTACTAGAATGAATGCCTAGGTGCATCTTTCAGGCTGGGGGTGGGGGGGTGGGGAGGAACCGGGGCGCTTCTAAGGCCATTTGCTGGGATTCTAGAGCAGGAATAGGTTTGTCCTTGTCTCTGCTTGAGATGCCCATGAGCATTTGGTGGGCCACTGTGTGCAACAGGATGCTGGACTAGATGGGCTGTGGCCTGATCCAGCAGGGCTTCTCTTATGTTGCAGTCTATGTGGGGCTGCCCTTGAAAGTGCTTCGGAAGCTGCAGCCAGTGCAGAAGGCAGCTGCGGGGTTGCTGACTGGGACAGCTGGCCGGATGCACATCACACCAGTCTTAAAAGAGCTGCCCTGGCTGCTGATTCGCTACCGAGCCCAATTCAAGGTGTTAACATTAACGTATAAGGCCCTAAATGACTTGGGCCCCAAATATCTGAAGGAACGCCTTCTCCCATACTGACCTGTGCCTTAAGATCCGGAGGGGAGGCCCTCCTGGTTGTCCCACCACTCTCAATAGTAAGATGGGTGGGCACTCGAGAGAGGGCCTTCTCAGTAATGGCCCCCAGGCTATGGAACAGTCTCCCATTAGAGGTGTGTCAGGCTCCTTCATTGTATATGTTCAGGAAGATGGTGAAGGCGCACCTCTTTGCTCTGGCCTTTGGCTAAATGTGGTATAGTTTCCCCCCACTGCAGACATGATTCTTTTATACTGTTTTATATATATAGTTCTATGTTTGCATGTCTGCTTTTAAATGCTGTTACCCTCCCTGAGACCGCAGGGTATAGGGCGGGATAGAAATGTAAGTTCACTGCAGTTCATTGGCACCCAGGTATGCAAGAGGAACTGAATGTAAATAAATGTAAATTAAATAAATAAATATAAAGAAGCTAGAAAGTAAGGATTTTCACGAATTTTTTTGTATTCGATTCGTATAAAATTGAATGGAAGAAAATTCGTATTTGTTTGAATAGATCTCCTTCAAATGTGGTAGGATTCCAATTCAATACGAATGTCAATACGAATTTGCATACAGTCGCATACGAATCCCATATGGATCCCATATGGATCTACAACGAAGCTTCATACAAAGCAATGAGCCACTTTTCCTTCCTATGATGCCCCCCTGCTTCCTATCGGGGGGAGGGGGTAGAGAAAAAAGGATGCGGTTCCCCGATGCAGGGGCTTACCGCAGTTTTCATGGGGACAGGCAGATTCAGCTTGAACCCGCGCTGTCCTCAATCACAAGGGGACATGTTAATTTGAGCTAGGATTCACATTGGGGCTGCCCTGAGTCCCCTCCGAAGTAAACGGAGCCCATGGGGATGCAGCCTTAGAGGCATCCTTTCTAATAGCCATTAATAAGCCTGTGTTCCTTTCCTACAGCCAATCAGGTACTTCTGGTAGAAAGATTGTTCTCTGAGTAGTCTAAAGTTCCCTTTTGGGACTGCAGTCCCATTGGTACTTAATATCAAGCTTTTGCCCTTCTGTTAGGGGTGTGCACAAATGCAGTTTTTGGGATTTGATTCAAAACATCCCAAAATTCAATTTGATTCAAATCTTTAAAATTCGAATTTAACCAAATGTGATTCAAATTAAGCAAACTCACGTCTATTTGTCTGAATTTTCAATTCGAATTTGCACTTACGAATGTTGACAACATTCGTCTGCGCCCATTCGCATTGTTATGCATCCCGTACAGATCTGCACACGTCCGTATGCACCCTGTAGTTATCCCGTATGTAACCTGTATTCATCCTGCATGGATCTGTACAAACACGTACAGATGCGGGAGAGATACGTATGTGCAAGTACGCATATGAATGTCTGGATCATTCAAACGGAGAGATCCAAAATTCAAAACTGGTTCAAACAGTTAAATTTGAATTTATGGACATTCAGTTTGAATTCGAACGTTGAAATTCGGGTGAATTTGATCGAATTTCGAATACCTTGTACATTTAAAGGAGGGAGGAAGAACCTCCTACCATTTAGTCTGAATGAAAAGGTTTTAAAGCTCTTAATCTGATCCTCTGGCTACCACACGTCTCTGGCTCCTTTGCTGAGCATTCTTGTGTATTTGTGTAAAGCAGATATTTACTCTGTGAGTAAGAACCGTGACTGTCTTTTGTCTTTCTGAAGCCAGTTATCAGCCCCTCTCTGTTCCTCTTTTTACAAGGATTTCGACCATCACTGCCCTTGGGTTAATAATTGCATAGGACGGCGGAACTACCGCTATTTCTTCCTCTTCTTGCTGTCCTTAAGTGCTCACATGGTCGGTGTGTTCACCTTTGGGCTGATCTATGTTTTGCATCACGCGGAAAAGCTCGGGGCAGCCCATACAGCCATCACGTATCCTTCCTCAGGTGCTTGGGTTCCTCAAAGGGCGCTGGGTTATTAAGAATAAAGGAAGAGCGTGATGATGACAATATGGCAGCAAAGCTTAGCCTTACTCTTCTATAGCAGGAGGAAACAGCTGCGGATGACTGTCAACAGCAGTTCCTCCACCCAGAAGGAGTGAATAGAGACGTGCCGAACCAGTTCGGGTATGAACTGGTTCAAATCGAACAGGGGGGTGGAAATAACTGATTCAACAAAAAGAACATCCAGCCTGCTAAGAAACATTTCGAATTTGAACTGGGGTGTTCTAATGAGCCAAAGAAATGCACCCTGTTCAGTCCAGTTGTTCAAAGGTGTTCAAGTCGAACTGAATAGCCTGCTGTTCAAAAAAGGTTCAGCTTTGAACCGGATGAGGGGGCATTCATTTCAGTTCAAACCAAACACCCAATTTAGGCCTGTGGATATCTCTAGGAGGCCACAATGTGAATTTTTGGGTTCTTCTGTTATCAATATCCTTAATTGCTAGAGTTTCCTTAATGTTGGCGTTAACAGGATAGCTGTCATGTGTGTTGCCGGGTTGTTTTTTATCCCAGTTATTGGACTCACAGGCTTCCACATTGTTCTGGTGGCCAGGGGTCGGACAACCAATGAACAGGTAAGATGGCGTTATTATTAATCTTACTAGCCAGTTTGGTCTAGTGGTTAGGGAGCAGGGTTCTTATCTGGGAATACTGGGTTTGATTCCACACACCTCCACAAAACCAGTTGGATGACCTTGGGCAAGTCACAGCTCTCTTTCTGAGCTTTCGCAGCCCCACATACTTCACAGGGCGTCTGTTGTAGGTAGAAGAACAGAAGGTTTGTCACCTTAAGGGTGAGAAAAGTGGGGTAGAAAAGCCACTCATCACCATCATCATTATCACACTACTCCTACTACTGCTGTTACTCTTATGTATTTGTTTGTTTGATTAAAGGAATTTATATCCTGCCCTTCACCGAAATAAAATACGATGAAATATATATAGTATTTAAACATATTTTAAAATGTAACCCCCCTTCCCATTAACATACGCTGGACAGGTTCTCTTGAACTGTCACTATTCACAGATGCCTAAGAGGTGGAAACCTTTGACAGGGCCTTCTCTGTGATAGCCCCTAGGTTAAAAAATTGTTCCCTTTCTAAAGTGCATCAAGCACCATTGAAGAGCATGTTGAAGACACAGCTACTGACTCAGGACTTCGGCTGAAGAGGAATTTATCCTCCTCCCCTGGCTGCTGCACTGGTTTTATCTGTTTTTAATTTTTGAGTTTATGTATTTTAATTGTTGTAACCCACTTTGAGATTGGTTTTATGTATTTTTATTATGGTAACTTGCTCTGAGAACTCAACATTTGGGAACCTCAATGTAAATAATGAATAATAACCTAGCAGCCCAACCTCCCACCAACAACTCAACTTCCTGCCCCCGAAAAAACCTTCTGCCCAACAACCCAACCTACTATGCAACAGCCCAGCCTCCTGCCCAACAAACCAACCTCCTGCCCAACAACCCAACCTCCTGCCCAACAATCTAACCTCCTGCCCAACAACCCAACCTCCTATCCAACAGCCCAACCTCCTGCCCAACACCCCAACCTCCTGCCTAACAACCCAACAGCCCAACCTCCTGTCCAACAGCCCAACCTCCTGCCCAACAGCCCAACCTCCTGCCCAACAGCCCAACCTCCTGCCCAACAGCCCAACCTCCTGCCCAACAACCCAACCTCCTGCCCAACAATCTAACCTCCTGCCTAACAACCCAACAGCCCAACCTCCTGCCCAACAGCCCAACCTCCTGCCCAACAGCCCAACCTCCTGCCCAACAGCCCAACCTCCTGCCTAACAACCCAACACCCCAACCTCCTGCCCAGCAACCCAACCTCCTGCCCAACAGCCCAACCTCCTGCCCAACAGCCCAACCTCCTGCCCAACAGCCCCCAACCTCCTGTCCAACAGCCCCCAACCTCCTGTCCAACAACCCAACCTCCTGCCTAGCAACCTAATTTCCTGCCTGACAACCTAACCTCCTGCCCAACAACCCAACTTCCTGCCCAGCAATCTAATTTCCTGTCTAACAACCCAACCTCCTGTCCAACAACTCACAACATTTCAAATTTGATGCAGTGCTATCACCGTATAACATTTCTTTGGGCTCTTAGGGTGTGGTGTGTAACACACCTGTGTTATCATTCCAGGTGACAGGTAAATTCCGAGGAGGAGTGAACCCTTTTACTAGAGGATGCTGTGGAAATGTGGAACATATTCTCTGCAGTCCATTGGCACCCAGGTATGCAAGAGGAACTGAAATAGTGCATGAAATACTGTGTGTTTCTCAGGTGAAGCAATCCCTCCTGCTTCTGCTCCCCTTGAACCTAGACTCATTTTTTATTTAGTGTTGTTCAAGGCCTTTATGTTTCATGCCTCAGATAAGAATATCATTTCTGTCATGAAAGTGATCGGGGAAGGCTTCACACAACAACATTCTTAAGGCTGAATTATTCCCCGCTAATTGTGTAAAAGGGAATCCGTGCTCTACACCCGGCCCAGGGCGTCCCCAGCCGTCCCACAACTGTTTGGGAGGGAGTGCGTTCACAGGCTCCCTCCCTGACAGCTGCAGGTCTCGCCTCCAGCTGCCTCCACTGGGTCCCTTCCCTGGTTCCCTGGGCCCTAGGGGACCACATTGGATCCCCTAGAGCCCGCAGGAAACCCTCCCGGGCACAGGGACACACAGGCAGCACTTACCTCATACTCGCCAGGTTCTGAAGTGGCCATCGTGGCCAGCGGCGCTATGTGTCTACATGTGCCACTGGCTCTGATTGGCTAGCTACCTACACGTCCCGCCCCCATGCCAGCCTTTTTGGGCTAGGCCACGTGGGGATGGATTCCCCTTTCGCACATAGGCAGGAAGGAATGTGTCGCCACGTGTCCTGGCCTTACTGCACTACAGCCTTACTGCTGTTTGGCTGTAGTGCGAAAAGGCCTCAGATTCTGGAAGCCTGCGTAAGTTCTGAAGATAAGCTTTGAAGATGGGTCCGTGGGTGTTTTCCATTGTTCATCAGCCAACCTTCCAAGATCCTCTTTGAAACCCTGACATGGAGCTGGTTCAGACTAGGGATTAGGGGCGTGCATGAATGCAATTTTCGGGATTCAATTTGATCCAAATATAACACTCAAAAATGCAATTCGGTTTGAATGTTTAAAGTCTGGATTTAAGCAAATTCGAATCTATTTGTTTGAATTTTTCATTCGAATTTGCACTTACGAATGTTGACAACATTCATAGATGCCCGTATGCATCTTCCCCAGGTCCATATAGATCCGTACATGTCCGTATGCATCCCGTAGTTATCCCATATGCAAGCCATTTTAATCTCATGCAGATCCGAACAAATGCACACAGATGTGGGAAAGGTGCAGATCTTCAAGTATGCATCGTGTATGAATATCCAAATCGAATCTTTAAATTCAAATTTAAGGACATTCGATTTGAATTCAAATGTCAAAATTTGGTCGATTGGATCAAATTTAGAATGCATTTTGAATATGCATTTGAATCTCCCTTGCAGGGATGTGCACGAATATTTATAAGATTTGAAATTTGTACAAATTCAGCCAGGCACTCGAATTTCAGTCAAACGTTGGCACATTCAAAGAGTGATATTTGAATTGGAATCAAATGTTTCAATAAATTCGTACAAAGCTTTTTTAAGGATTTGTGGGGGGTTTGTAGGGGATTCATGGGGGATTTGTATGCAAATTTGAATAGAATTCGTACATTATTGTACATTCATATCAAATTTGAATCCTACTACATTCAAAGGGGATCTATTTGAACGAATATGAATTTTCTTGCATTTGATTTGATACAAATTGAATACAAAAAAAAAAAAGCAACATTTGTGCACATACCTAGTTCAGACATGCCTCATGCGTTGGGTTAAACTTTTGGAGTGACGAGGACATGGACAGGATGGATGGTGCTTGCGGTAGAAGCACAATTCATCTGGATTGGAACCTAGGATGTTCTTCCACGGTCACTTAGTACCCATTTTAGCACCCATTAAGGACCCATTTGAGTGAGAGCCGGATGACCCCATTTCCACCACATTTCTTTCTACCCGCCTCGGGAAATCCAGATCATATGGGTACTTTTTGGCCTTTAATCCGGATTTTCTGTAGACCCCATTAATGGGGTCTACAATGGGGTCTTCAGCCAGAAAAACCGGATTAAAAGGAGCCTGTTTCCACATTAGTTTGGCAATGGAGTCTAGAGGAGGCTAAGGGGAGGGGGAACCCTTGGAGGGGGGAGCCCCAAAACCTAAGCTTCGAAGTCATTTCGAAGTCACTTCGAAGTCTGTGCAAAACAGCTCCAGAGCGTCTTTGAAGTCTGTGCTGATCTTTGGAGTGAACTTCGAAGTGACTCTGAAGTCACTTCGAAGTCACTCTGAAGTCACTCCGAAGTCACTTCGAAGTTTGCTCTGAAGATCAGCACAGACTTCAAAGACGCTCCAGAGCTGTTTTGCACAGACTTCGAAGTGACTTCAAAGTGACTTCGGAACCGCTTCGGAGATTGCACCCCCTTGTCCCCCCAAACACCTGGGGTGACAGGCAGACCCCTTGTAGGTAGATCCGGATTTCCAAATGGGTGCTCTGGTGTTTCCATGGCAGGGAGGTTAGCACCCATTGCTATTGGGTGCTAGACCACCCATGGAAACACACTGGGTACTTCCCTTAATCCGGATCTACTAGATCCAGATTAAGGGAAGTACCCATTCCCTAGATCCAGATCTTCTTAGATCCGGAATAAAGGAGCACGGTGGAAAAACACCCCTAGAAGGTGAATCTGCATTGCTGCTAGTGTTGGAATGGGACAATGACATTCCTGTCCTTGCACTGTGGACAGCACTTGCTGGGTATGGACTGGGGTCAGCTGGGTTGGATGAGTTAAATCACTCCAAGGGAGATAGGTGTGGAAAGTGCCAACATCTGGCACAGATATTGACTGATGAGTTTGTAGCTCACCTGTCTTCTTCTTCCTGTTTCAGGTACATTGTTGAGCCAAAGAAGCAGCAGCCGATAAGCGTGAAGCCACCTTTCCTGAGGCCGGACTTAACAGAGCGGCAGATCACAGTGAAAATAAGTGACAATGGAATCCAAGCCAACCTCAACCGGAGCAAGGTATTCAAAGAATCACAGAAGCACACGTGTACATTAGACGCCTGCTCAGCCAATCTGGTTGATGCAGTGAAGCAGCTAGTTGAGTGGTCTGAATATCCAAAAATTCAGTTAAATGGAACCTGTTCCCCACTCTGCCCTGTGAACTAGGAATGTGCATGAATATTCATAGCATTCAAAATTCATAACGGATTCATACATTCCAATACAAATTGAATGTTGACATACAATTTGATACGACAGCAGGAATGGCTCTCCTGCACATAATGGACTCAACTGAAATTACGTCACACAATAAAATATTACTACATTTTATGTTTATTGCGGCCAAAAAAATCATTGCAAAGAATTGGAAAACCCACAATACATTAAATATAAACTGGCTGAATTGGCGGTAAATGATCTAATTACATGGGCAGTATAGAAACTTAAAAGACTTTGAACCCCTATATGAATACAAAGAAGTGTGGTCCCCATTTATAACAAAACTTAATGACCTGAATGGAAACAAAATGATTCCACTCCATATTTTGAAATTCCTGCTTGATTAAAGTAATAATGGTTTTTGTATTATACCTTGCCTCAAAACTAAAAACAAATGTAAGTAATTGAAACGTATAACAAAATACTGCTGCTGTTATGTAAATAGTTCACATTTGTTTGTAGTTATGTTTGTTATTTGTATATGTTTTTATGAGAGAAAAACTTATCATATTGTAACAGTTGAACAGAAATAAAAATTTATTTGGGAAAAAAAAGACCAAAAAAACCCCAAATTGAATATTGACACATTTGAAGACTGACAGTCAAACTGAAATCAAATGATTTTGTACAAGATTCATATGGGATTTGTATCTAACAGGAATGTTAGATACAACTCTCATACGAATCCGTAACATTTGATTTCAATTCGTGTTGAACATTCGTTTTGAACTCAAATCCTGCCACATTTGAAGGGATTTATTCAAATGAATACAAATGTTCTTGCATTCGATTTGATACAAATCAAATGCAAAAAATCCCTAATGTGAACTTGTTTGAGCAAATAATTCACGTTCATCATATTTCTGACCTCGAAAAGGGCTTTTTTTTTAATGAAAAAAAAGGATGCTTTTTTTTTTTTGAACCAGTTCGGAATCAAATGAGAACACACGTTTGTTTGATAGACCAGTTTGCTGTCAAACTGAACAAATGAGTGTTCAGTTTGATGGTATTCATTGGAATAGATCCCCTTCAAATGTGGTACGATTCTATTCGATACGAATGTATTGGTATGAATTCGAACGAATATCTGAATGCATATGTATCCTGGATACGCATCCTATACAAATGCATACATTACAGATACGGATCCCGCTCCTGTCTTATACACACACATACCTCACCTCTCTGTTTCTTCAAACCTGTTTTTCCTCCTCTCCTGTCTTAAAGACAAACCCCTCCATTTCTCTTTCTCTGATTCCCCAACCTCCTCCCTCTGTGTCTTCTGCACAAACACACCAATTTCTCCGAAACTGCTTCCTTTCTCCTCCTGACTGAAAGACAAACCCCTCACCTGTCTCTCTCTCTGATTCTCTGATGGGGTTTCCCTGTCAGTTTTCCACTCCAGTTTAACGAATGTCCGGACTATTAGTCAGAGGTTCCCAACCTTTTTTTCCTCGTAGACCACTTTCAAAATTTTACTGATTTCCGTGGACCCCCCGCTGCTACATTTCTACCATATTCCCAAAACTCGTCAAAAAATGTTAAGATTAGATCTAACGATGGAAATTTGTGTCGCGGCTGAGTTCCAACCCTAAATTTGGAGTGGTAAAAAGAAAAAGAAAAAGAGTATATTTTCTTGTGTTTTATTTATTAAAATAATATGATTACCGACTTAATAGAATTAAAATTAAACATTAATAACGTAACGTAACTTCAACAATGCAAATCAACAGTTTTTAAAAAAATAGTCATAATTTTAATGGGAGGGATGCGTTGATAGGTAAAGCCAAGCGGACATTTTTGTTCTAACCCTAACCCTATAAGCTTTGGAGAATTAATCCCAAAAATATTTAGGGAGTTTTTTTGCATGCAAAATATTGTATTTCCCACTACTGTTGTGCCCCGTTATTTCATCTGGTGGACAGAAACGCTTATGAAGATATTAACTTGCTTTGTGGTTACTTTCAGTCTAAAATTAGCCTGGAAGGCCTGGGTGATAAGACCATGGAAGCTCAACCCACACTACCTCCCAAGGGGGACCCCAGCAAATACAGTGAGCTGGGAAGCAGCGAAGGTACAGACCGACTCATCAGTCTTTTCAGCTTGGACCAGTGCAAATATTCTTGGTTTTTTAAAGGTTCTGTTATGCTAAAATACAAATATTTGCGTGTTTTTCTTTCTTACGTGCCCTTTAACCTTAGATCCAGGAGCAGGCAGAGAGAAAAAAAATTCTTCCTATCTTAGAAATTTGCAACAGGGGAAAATAGCCACTGGGAGGCCTTACACAGGTATGGCTAATCCTTATAAGCGATGTGCACCAATGTTCTAAACATTCAAAATTTGATCAAATTTGATCGAATGTGGACATTCCTATTCAAATAGAATGTCTTCACATTTGAATTTAAACATTTGAACGAATTTTGAATGATCCAAAACATTTGTTTGGATGATTTGAAACATTTGAAACTACAGATACATATGTATTACATACGTATCTGTACGAATCTCATACGTATCTGTACGCACTTGCGCTTATAATACGGAACGAAAACGGGATGCATATGAGATAAAATGGGATGCGTACAAAATGCATACAGATACGTATAAAACATATGGATGTTGTCGACATTCGTATCTTCAAATTAAAATCTACCATTTGAACAAATAGATTAGAATGTATTTGATCCGAATTGGATTTGGTTGCATTCGGATTCTAAACATTTGAATTGAATTGAATGTTTTGACTCAAATTTGAATGCAAACTGCCCCCCCCCCCATTGGTGCGCATCCACAACAGCAACGGGGCCTAGAAGGTACCTTAGCCAAATCCAGTGGGGACAAGGAAAGGCCCTGAAGTCAGAGTTGACCCCCCCACACACACACACACATACACATGCATTCTGAGGTTAAGAGGAGTCATGGCCTTTTTCTATGTAGATTTGTGGTCCCATCTTGCATATGAACTTAAGAAGGTAAGAAAAGCCCCAGTGAATTGGGCCGCAGCCCATCTAGTGCAACATCCCACCTCACACAGTGGAGAACAAACATGTTCTCAATCCACCTTTTCCACACCGTAGTGAACAAGCTTCTCATAAGAACGTAAGAGAAGCCCTAATGGATCAGGCCAGAGCCCGTCTAATCCAGCCTCCTGTCTTGCATATTGGGCTACCAATTGCTTTGGGGCATCTCCAGCAAAAGACAAGAGCAAAACCTTCACCTGCTTTTGACTTCCTGCAAATGACCTTTAGAGGCATCCTGTCTGCTTGTCCAACCTAGAGGCATCCCTTGAAGCAGTCATTGGTACAACAGTCCTCCATGAATTAAGAGAAGCCCTGCTGAATTAGGCACCAGCATCCTGTCTCTCACAGGATGCTCCTGGACATCTCAAGCAGAAGGCAGAGGTGAAATCCTCACCTGCCCTTGGAGAATCAGAGGAACCCCAAAGATCCAGGATAGCTGGAAAAACATATCACATCGGAGGAAGTATGTCTGGAGTGTTCTATATTTGGCTTTTTCAATGGGGGCGCTGCAAATTATCTTGCCCTGGGCGGGAGAGGGCACAGGTACCCTGCCTTGAATCCATGACATGAATCCATCTTCATTCTGCCATTGCAATGGCATGAGATTTTAGGCATGACTGGTTTCTCCCCCTTTCTTTCCGTATTCCAGAGAGCAGCCTTTCGCCAAAGCTGATCAGCCCCCCAACGCCTGCAATGTACAAGTACCGTCCAGCTTTCAGCAATAATCCAAAAGTACACTACCACGGGGCATCCGAACAGGTACGTGGTGTGGTGGACGGCAGTGGCCCCATCGGGGCAGGCAGTACCCAGCTATCCTTAGCAACCCTCCACTGGTGCCCATCCTGGCTGGGCAGGGCCTGCCAAAATCTGCACCAGCAGGCGCAGGGATATAATCTGGAATAAGGCCCAGTGCGGAAGGGGCTTGACTCTTAGGTGTCTCTGTTTCAGATGTGCATGAATATTCATAATAAATTTGAATTCATACAAATTTGGATATTTGAATCAGAATCAAAAGGTGTCATGTTCAAAGATTGGCATTTGAATTTGAATTAGATGTCACATTTGAAGATCATAGAATCATAGAATCATAGAATGGTAGAGTTGGAGGGGACCTCCTGGGTCATCGAGTCCAACCCCCTGCTCAAGGCAGGATCTCCTAAACCATCTCAGACAGATGGCTGTCCAGTCTCTGCTTAAAGACCTCCATCGAAGGGGAACCAACCACCTCCCGTGGCAGCCTGTTCCACTGGTTGATCACTCTTACTGTTAGAAATTTTTTCCTAACATCTAAACTAAATCTTTTCCCCTGCAGTTTCACCCCATTGTTTCTAGTCCTTCCTTGAGAGAATGAGAACAGGGCTGATCCCTCTGCCTTGTGACAACCCTTGAGGTATTTGTAGACAGCTATCATGTCTCCTCTCAGTCTTCTTTTTGTTAGACTAAACATTCCTAGTTCCTTAAGCCGTTCCTCATAGGACATGGTTTGCAGACCGTTCACCATCTTGGTAGCTCTCCTTTGAACCTGCTCCAGCTTGTCAGCGTCTTTTTTAAACTGGGGTGACCAGAACTGGACACAGTACTCCAGATGAGGTCTGACCAAGGTAGAGTAGAGGGGGATAATAACTTCACGTGATCTGGACTCTATGCTTCTCCTAATACACCCCAGGATTGCGTTTGCCTTTTTTGCAGCTGCCTCACACTGTTGACTCATGTTCAGTTGATGATCTACCAGGACACCCAAGTCTTTTTCACATGTGCTGCTGCTCAGCCGAATTCCTCCCATTGTATATGTGCTTTTTTCATTTTTCTTGCCCAGGTGCAGAACCTTGCATTTTTCTTTGTTAAATACCATTTTATTAGTTGCAGCCCATTGTTCGAGTTTCTCTAAATCTTTTTGAATCCTCTCTCTCTCTTCTCTGGTGTTTGCAATCCCCCCTAGCTTTGTGTCATCAGCAAATTTGATCAGTTTCCCTTCAACTCCCTCGTCCAGATCGTTTATAAAAACATTAAACATAACTGGGCCCAGGACAGAACCTTGTGGTACTCCACTTGACACTTCCTTCCATTTGGATGTGCAGCCATTTAAAGCCACTCTTTGAGTACGATTACTAAGCCAGTTTTGAACCCACCTTATAGTTGCCTTGTCAAACCCATATTTGATCAATTTTTTAATGAGGATCGCATGAGATACTTTGTCAAATGCTTTGCTGAAATCAAGAAATACTATGTCTACTGCATTTCCTTGATCAACCCATTCAGTGATTTTGTCATAAAATGAAATCAAGTTAGTCTGACACGACTTGTTTGATACAAACCCATGTTGACTACTGTTAATTATTGAATTCCTATCCAAATGCTGACATATGTGTTGTTTAATAATTTGTTCGAGAATCTTTCCTGGTATTGAAGTCAGGCTAACAGGCCTGTAGTTCCCTGGGTCTACCTTCTTCCCTTTTTTGAAGATAGGAACAACGTTTGCCCTTCTCCAATCGTCTGGGACTTCTCCTGTTCTCCATGACTTCTCAAAGATTACAGCAAGTGGTTCAGCAATTACCTCTGCTAATTCCTTCAGTACCCTAGGATGTAATCCATCTGGACCCGGGGACTTAAATTCGTTTAAGTTAGCTAAGCGTTCCCTTACTCTCTCAGTGTTGACTTTGTGTCTTGATTCTCCTAGTCCTTCATCAGTACAGTGAAGGACTGTTGCATGTACATTATCCCTCTTGGAAAAAACAGATGCAAAATAGGAGTTCAGAATCTCTGCCTTCCCAAGATCACTTTCGATCACTTCTCCATTCTCTCCCTGCAGACTTCCCAAAACCTCTTTGACTTTTCTTTTGCTGTTGACATATCCCCAAAACCCTTTTTTATTGTTTTTAGTCTCTCTTGCAAGCCTCAGTTCATTTTTAGCTTTAGCTTTTCTGATACTTGCCCTGCAGATTGTACTGATTTCATTATATTCCTCCTTAGATATGTATCCCTCCTTCCATTTCTTAAACATTTCTTTTTTCTTTTTTATCAAGTTTTTAAGTTCTAGGTTTATCCACCCTGGTCTCTTAAGATGTTTTCCATTCTTCCTTCTCTGAGGAATTGTTAATGATTGCGCTTCTAATATTGCATTTCTCAAAATATCCCATCCTTCTTG
Source organism: Aspidoscelis tigris stejnegeri (assembly GCA_023333525.1). NCBI lineage: Eukaryota > Metazoa > Chordata > Lepidosauria > Squamata > Teiidae > Aspidoscelis > Aspidoscelis tigris. The sequence continues at coordinate 2,836,093 of JALMGA010000022.1, read as the reverse complement.
GACATTTCTATCCTTTAGTACATTTAACCATTTTTTTTATTTTAATTTTTTTTATCTTTTTTTATTTATTTATTTTTTTAAAGTACATTTAACCATTTGATCCCTCCTAACCTCCTCCGGAGTCCATCAAAATCCGCCCTTCTGAAGTCCAACTTTGAAGTCTGAGTCCTCTCATGCTTTCCTTCCCTTATTATCCAGAATTCAAGGATAACATGATCGCTGCCTCCTAATGCCCCAGAAACTCTGATATCCTCCACCATTTCCTCTCTGTTGGTAAGAATTAGATCAAGGATAGCCAATCCTCTTGTTTCCTCCACCACCTTTTGGTACATGAAATTGTCAGCGAGAGAGGATAAGAACTTATTAGACTTGTGACTTTTTCCTGAGCGAGATTCCCAACAAATGTCTGGGTAGTTAAAGTCTCCCATAATCACTATGTCATGCTTTCGTGAAAGTTTAGCCATCTGGTCTAGGAAGAGGTCATCCATATCTTCTGTTTGTCCAGGGGGCCTGTAATAGACTCCTACAATGGTATCCTTTCTGTTGCTCTCTCCTTGAATTCTTACCCATACCGATTCTACTGAGCTTCCACTCTCTGAGGAACCTCTGAGGAGACAATTTCTTTTTTAACATACAGCGCAACACCCCCTCCTCTTTTGTTAAGTCTGTTTCGCAGAAACAAGTTGTAGCCTTCGATGTTTGTGTTCCATTCATGTGTGTTATCCCACCAGGTTTCCGTAATACCTATGACATCATATTTATCTACCTGGGTCAGGATCTCCAGCTCCCCTTTTTTATTTCTCATGCTTTGGGCATTGGTGTAGAGGCATTTTAGTTTGTAATTGCTATCTATTGCGAGCTTGCCTCCTCTGTTTTCCTTACAAAATTTATGCGTTTGTTCATTGGTACTATTTCTGGGAGTAAGAATATCGCCTGGTTTGATTGACTGAGTAAATCTTCCACAATAAAAAGCTCATCATTCTTTGCTTGTTTCGCTGCCTTCCCTGACTGAATGTCCGGAGACGCTCGAGCTCTTTTTTTTCTGCCCATTAAGACAGAAGAGAGATAAATAAGTCTTCTTTTCAACTTGAAAGTTTTTTTTTAAAATAAACTTGAAAGGTTTTAAAAGTAAATTACCTTTGAAGTGAAGTTGCAAACACTACCCACAGGCACGATAAAGGCTAAAAATAAACTGAATCAAAGAGAGAGTGGCGAAATGTTACTCTTGCACTAGCGCCATCTTGTCTCCTCCTCCCGATTGACTGAGTATTTTTGCTTGACTTTTTGTTACCCTTCCCCTTTTGTTTTAGTTTAAAGCTCTCCTAATAACCGAAGCAAGGCGCTTCCCGAATACATTCTTTCCTGTCCCTGTAAGGTGCAACCCATCTCTTGCAAGGAGTCCGTCATATAGGTAGTTTTCTCCATGGTTCAGAAATCCAAATCCTTGCTGCCGGCACCACTGACGTAGCCACTTGTTCACCTCAAGAATCCTATCCCTTCTACTTTTATCGTGACCATCCACCGGAAGGATAGATGAAAAGACTACTTGTGCTCCCAGTTCCTTTACTTTTCTGCCAAGGTCTTCAAAGTCTCTGTAGATGTTTTCAAAGTGCTTTTTTGCCGTATCATTTGTGCCCACATGTATGAGTAATAATGGGTAGTAGTCTGTAGGTCTGAATAGCCTCGATATGCTATCAGTTACATCTTTGATCCGGGCCCCTGGGAGACAGCACACCTCTCGTGAGTTTCTGTCAGGTCTGCAGATAGTTGCCTCTGTTCCTCTTAAAAGTGAATCTCCCATGACCACTACTCTCCTCTTTTTCTTTGCATTACCATTTCTTCCTCTCCATTCCAGAGATTTCTCAGTGCCTATTGGAGTAATATTTGTGGACCTTGTCGTCGACTCTTCAGATGTGTTGTTCTCCTGACTGAGTATCTGGAACTGGTTGTTTAATTGCAAGGGTTCTGAATGTCTCCTGTTCTTCCTGCTCCTTTGGGTCACATGCTTCCATAACTCAGTTTCTGCAACTACAGAACGATGTTCTTCTATCCCTTCATTTTGAAGTGTTTCCTCCATGCTGTCGAGGAAGTTCTCTTCTTCTCTAATCTGCTTCAGTGTCTTGACTCTCTCTTCTAGACTTTTAACCCTTTCCTCCAGGAGAGCCACAAGCTTGCATTTGTGGCAGGTAAAATGTGGCATCTGTTGTGGTAGGGTCATAAACATGCCGCATACATAGCACGTGACAATACAGGTGTTCTTGCCTTCCATATTGCTTTTAGGGTAAGGATTTTAAAGATGTGATGCTAAGGTATGAATGAATTTTTTTTTATCCCACTGTACCTTTTTTAAAATTTTATTTTGTGTTATTTTGTGTTATTTTGTGTTATTTTGTGTTATTTTGTGTTATTTTGTTTATTTTTTAATTTCGCGCGCCGTTAGGCGCGCGGGCCGTTTCTATTTAAGCCCTGCTGAGCAGAGTAACTCCTCCTCCCTGAGGGTGTGGCTAATTCCTATTGGTCCGCTGCTCTGATTGGTCTGAGAAAGCTTCTACCTCACGCCGTGTGCTCTAAGAAAAACTTCCTGTTTCTATCTCACGCCGTGTGCTCTGAGAAAAACTTCATTATGGATTCGTATGGAATTTGTATCTAACATTCATATGGAATTCCTATGGAATATTTGTATCTAATATGAATCCTACCATATTCGAAGAGATTTATTTGAACGAATACGAATTTTCTTGCATTCGATTGGATATGGATCAAATACAAAAAAAACCCAATCATGCATACCTCTGTGCCTTTTGTCTTTGCAAATCACGAGCCGGAGGTACAGAACTGAGCTCATGCTATCTATATTTATTACATCATATTATGTTACATGAAAGCTGCGTTCACACCTACACCCTTTTTCCATGTGCAGTCAAAGATCCGGGTCTTCAAGATCTGGATCTTTGAAATGGGGTCCTCCTGGAGATCTGGATCTTGAAGACACCTTTAATCAGGTCCTCAGAAAATCCAGATCTAAGGACTTGGAGGACCCACTAAATCCAGGTTTTCCCTGCCCTCATGGGGACAGGGCCTTGCAGATGGGGCCTTCATTGGGGTCCATGTGGGGACAGGGCCTTTCTGATTGGTACCAGTCAGGTACCAGTTGGGTTCCTAATGGGGTCTTAGAAGGGTTCTAAGACCTAGTGGAAAAAGGCACCTAGGTTTTAGTCCAGTTACAGTCCACTTTCAGAGTGAGAGAACTCATCAGCTAAGCATCAAGCTGTTTTCTTTCAGCGTCATCTAACTCAGAAAAATTCATCCTTAGGTTAGATAAAGTGGAAAGAAAATGACTACAGGTTGTCATTTTGCTCATGTGCTCTCTGACTCTGAAAGTGGCCTGAAACTGGATTAAAACTTAGGTGTGAACACAGCCTAAGTTATGTTGCATTATATTACATTGTGTTGTTTATTGTTTTTCTATCCTGCCTCAAACCCTAACACCCCAGGGCAGGTTACGGCCCTTAAAATGCATAGAAACAAAAATTAAATGCTGCTGTGTGTGTTTGTTAGACTAAATGTACTCAGATAATATAATTATATTTCTATACTCCTAGTTCTCGATGTTCTCAATGTTGTTAAGGTTTGTAATGTTCGCTTTGTAAATGTATTTGATGTCATAAGAATATTGTTTATGTGTTCATGGTTAACAATCTTTATTACTGCAAAAAGTGCTAAAGAAGCAATAAAATGTATTTAAAAAACACACAAACCCACAAAAATTAAAATTCATGAAAACTGTACAACACCTGGAAGAGGAGGAAAAGGGGAAGGAGGAGAAAGCCTCTAATGATAAGCTGAGGAAGAGATGTCCACAAATGTTTAATATTCGATTTGAATCAAACTGAATGTGAGGAAATTTGCTTTCGTAGAAATAGATCCCCTTTGAATATGGTAGGATTCGAATTCACTAATATTCTTCAAATGGTATTTGAATCCCTGCAATCAATTGTGCCTATGAATCCCCTATGAATCTGCTCTGAATCTAGTTTGAATCCACTCTGAATCCACTTCGAATCTGCTCCGAATCCACTGCAGATGTGATTTGGAAGCTGCTTTGCCAGTTTGGGCTAGTGGTTAGTGAGCCGGACTCTTATCTGGGAATACCGGGTTCAATTCTGCCCTCCCCCACAAAGCCAGCTGGGTGACCTTGGGCTAGTCACAGCTCTCTTCTGAGCTCTCACAGCCCCACCGACCTCATAGGGTGTCTGTTGTGGGGAGAAGAACAGATACTTTGTCAGCCATTTTGAGTCCCCTTAAATGGGTGAGAAAAGTGGGGTAGAAAAGCCAACTCTTCTTCTTCTCCATCTTCACCAATATAACGAAGCTTCGAACACATGCACAAAAGTGTTTGCTTCACATTCGAGTGCCAATCTTTGACCGTAGCCAACATTAAATTGGAATCATATAGATTTCGAATCACATCCCTACTGAAGATTCTCCTTGTCCTATAAAATGACTCCCATTTGGCCATCGCCTTTTGCGCCTGTGTTTTTCACCTTGAACAATGTGGCAGGCGCATCAGTCAAGAGCTCTTGCTCAGGAAGCAGGCTGCTTTGGAGTGGGATTCAGTGTACCGATTCATCTATCTATCTCAGGAGATTTGTCTCCTAGCTCAGGGAGTGAGAGCTTTTGAAAGGGACCCATGCAAAGAAAGATGCTATCTGGAGACAGCTACGGCTGAAGAGCTTATTATCTCCGGAACGTCACCTTTTTATTTCACAATTGCCTTTCTGCTTCTCACACTTCTGGTTTTATATGGATTTCGGTGGTTGCCCCAGCAGCATCAGAGTGGATGGAGCAGAATACTAGCAACACAAAAGAATGGAGTGAAAATGCTGCACCACAGCTATACATGGGGGGGGACGGGACGGGACATGGCTGTTTCCTCATGGTCTTTTCCGGATAGATACACACGAACGACCTCTGGAGATGACCTTGGGCTGGGTCTCAATCCAACCAAGTGTGGACCAAGTCCAATCGGAACAAAATTCTGGTTTAGCCTCCTTCCCTCCCATTCCATGGGTCACTCTTAATGCAAAAGCTGATCCACATGTTTTCAACCCTTTCTCTAGAAGTAATTTTGCCTTCTTTGCACAGAAGATATGGGGAGGCTCACCTGGTTCTGGTTTGGATTGGTGGCCGAACCCATGTTGTCCTGGGGCTAAGACAAGCCATATATCTTTTTATTCCTATACACCTCTATTTCCACAGCATCTCTTTGGCCACTGTAGGAAGCAGGATGCTAATTTGGCTGTTGGTCTGATCCTATATATGTGGAAGAACTTGCAGAAAAAGGGGCGTCGTGCTCAAATCTGTGATAGGAAATCTCATATCTCATTCTTGGTTTGAGGGCCTTGTTTGAACTTTCATTGCCAAGGGCCCCTTTTAATAAGAGACGTGTTTTTATCTAGTGTCTGAAAGACGTCAGTTCAGAGAGTAGAGCAGCCTCCCTAAGGAGTGTGTTCTGTAGACAAGGGGCCACCAGTGAAAAGGCCCTGCCTTGTATACATCCCGCTCAAAGAATATACTGATGAAAAGCACCAGCACCAGCTGAGATAGCCATAGGGATGCGCAGAAATGGTTTGTTGTTCTATTTTTTACATTTGATTCATATCAAATCAAGTGCAAGAAAATTAGCATCCATTTGAAAAGATCCCCTTCGAACGTGGTAGGATTTGATTCGATGTGAATGATCCATACAAATTTGATACAAACGTTAGATACAAATCCCATATGAATCCCATATGAATCTGATACGTATCCCATACGTGTCCACTCTGAACGCGTCAAATCTGCCCTGAATCCACTGCGAATCCACTCTCAATCCACTTTGAATCCACTCTGGATCCATTGCAGATGTGACTGAGGTAGCCGCTTTCCCACCTCCCCAGGTTCACCAGTGTAACTAAGCTTCATACAGATGTTCCGAAGCTTTCGCTTTGAACTCGATTGTCAGCCTTCTAATGTGCCAACATTTGATTTGAATCTGAATGTTCGAATTTGGACGGATAATGAATAATGCAAGTATTCGTGCACATCCCTAAATAGCAAGTACTTTTGATGAAAGCTGAAAAATGAGATTAAAGTTATGGAAGTGAGCGGGCACTGATCGTGTCTTGAGAGCTCTTTGCTTTCTTGTTGGAGCTGTGTTCTTCCCTTCTCTCTGTGTCCCCTTCTCTTTCAGATCTCCATCCAAGATGGCCACAAGCAAGGACCTGTGATGGAAGAGAATGATAGCAGCCTCGACTACCAGTCAGAGCCGAGCCTTGAAGTCCCCGTCTATCGGAAGAGCTCCCTTCACAAAACCTATCAGTCGTCACCCCTGCAGTTGGACTCTTTTGCCGTCAACTCAAGGTCCCTGAGCCTGAAATCCGCCAGCAGGAGGGGCACTGACAAGATGGCCCTCCACCCTATGAAGTCGGAAGGGGCGGCCTCCACGCCCTACAAAAGCATCTTTTCCCCCAACTCCCTCTCGAACCGCAACGGGAGCCTGTCGTACGACAGCCTGCTCAACCCCATGTCCCCCTCGGGGAGGAGGTGCATCGCCCACTCCGCCGTGGGCTCCGTAGGGTACCACTCGCCATATTTGTCTGCCAAAATGTGCCACCTGCGAGGCAGAGAGCTTCAGCGCCCACCCCCGCAGAGCTTTAGCCCCGTGCTGGGCAGCCCCGCCCCACACCAACGGGACCCTTCCCCGGTCCGCTATGACAACCTATCCAAAACCATCATGGCGTCCATCCAGGAGAGGAAGGAAATGGAGGAGAGGGAGAAACTCCTGCATTCTCACCCGGACTCTGTGTTTGCAGACTCGGGTGTGTATGACACCCCTAGTTCTTACAGCCTTCAGCAAGTCAGCCTGTTGTCGGAAGACCCCCGTAGCCTAGCCTTGAGGTACGGCTCAAGGGACAACTTAATGGTCACCAGCAGTTTTAGCGCGAGGAACCCCATGCTGCAAGCCTCCGTTTCCTCGCTCTCCAGTGCCATGACCAGAGCATCAAGGACTTCCACACCTTCTCTTCAAGCTGATCTGGCCAATAACAATGTCCAGGCGCTGCAGGGCCGGATGAGCAACGGCTCCTACAAGTCACCCAGCCACCAGGTCCCACCGTCACCGGGCGGGGTGCCCCGGTCGCCATCGTACGGAGGTCTTAAGGCCGTGTCGTTTGTTAACACTGTGGAGATAACGGAGGCACAGCCGATGGGGACGCCAAGGTAGGGATGGCCGCTCTTCGTGCTGAGGCTGCATCCGCATGGCTTTAGAAAAAATAGTGATTGGAGATCAGGCAGGGCTTATACTCAGCCACTGTGTAAAGTTTAGCGCATGTCTGAATATTCAATTGAACACCCCATCTTCACAAATGTTCACATCAAACCAAACAGGCGGTTGTTTGCATATCCGGAAATTCAGTCGAGCCAAGCCAGTCTCCCGGTTGTGAACACAAACTATTTGGTGAAACAGTTTGTGTTTTTTGTTGTTTTTAACCCTTGACAGTGCTTTTTCCAATGGGGAAAAAATTGCACCGTTTTTGGTTCTGAACAGAAGAAGTTCAGAATCAAATGCAAATAACCCTTTTTGGACCCATTTGGTCTAGTGGTTAGGGAGCCGGACTCTTATCTGGGAATGCCGGGTTCAATTTCATTCTATGATTCTATGATTCTATAATTTCACCCTCTCCCATGAAGCCAGCTGGGTGATCTTGGGCTAGTCACAGCTCTATTCTGAGCTCTCACAGCCCCACCCACTTCACAGGGTGTCTGTTGTGGGGAGAAGAACAGAAGCTTTGTCAGTCGCTTTGAGTCCCCTTAAATGGGTGGGAAAAGCAGGGTAGAAAAGCCAACTCTTCTTCTTTTTGTTTGATTGATTGCTCAGAGTTGAGGTGAAGAAATGGGTACTTGGTTTAATGGTAAACTGAGCACATGATTTTCCTTTGTGCGCATCCCTATATGAATAAATTACAATGAATTAATAATATAATAATAAATTATTATAAATTATTAGCACTATCATCATCATCATCCCTAGCCAGGGAAGTCCCACACGCAAGGCAGGGGGGAATCAGAGCTAAGGCGAGTCAAAAGCCTTTAAAAGCTTTAGTTTAAAACCAGTTGCTGTTTTTGCACATCTACTAAAAAAATGTATATAATAATCTGCAGATTGGAACCATAGGATAATAGGGGAAGGAAAAAGATCTGATTAGAAAACTTGCAGGCCTGTCTTCTTAAACCCCCCTCTCTCTCTGGCCATGGTCAAACCTTCACTTTAATCCTTCTTCAGTCCATCTTCAGACGCCACTACTCACACCTTTTTAATCCTTTTTCCTCCCTTCAATCTTACTTTCTTGAGTCCTATTTTTACAGGTCTCAAGTCCCTATAAGGAGCCAGACTCATATCTGGGAATACCAGGTTTGATTCTGCACTCCTCCACGAAGCCAGCTGGGTGACCTTGGGCTAGTCACAGCTCTCTTCTGAGCTCTCACAGTCCCTCCTACCTCACAGGGTGTTCTTCTGTGGGGAGAAGAAGAGAAGCTTTGTCAGCCGCTTTGAGTCCCCTTAAATGGGTGAGAAAAGTGGTGTAGAAAAGCCAGGTCTTCTTCTTCTTCCACAAAGCCAGCTGGGTGACCTTGGGCTAGTCACAGCTCTCTTCTGAGCTCTCACAGTCCCTCCTACCTCACAGGGTGTTCTTTTGTGGGGAGAAGAACAGAAGCTTTGTCAGCCGCTCTGAGTCTCTTTAAATGGGTGAGAAAAGCGGGGTAGAAAAGCCAGCTCTTCTTCTTAATCCGTTTTCATTTTTCGGGTGTGATTGGGGAAAAGGACCAAAGGGAGCTGAGGCAGACTATAGTGGATGGATCCTGTATGCATTTTCCTTCCCTTTTGGCCAATGTGTGGTTCCATGTTGTTGAGTAGCAGAACATTTATCCAATCAGAACACCCAGGTGTTGCAATGGTGGAGAAAGATGGAGATCTAAAAAATCTCACAAAAGAGTCTCAGGATGGGAACAGAAAGGTGTGAGCATAGCGGCTAGGGATGCACACGAATATTCATAGCATTCAAAATTCGTAGTAATCCAGCTGAATTTGGACATTCAAACTTGAATCGAATGTTGCCACTTTCGAAGACTGACATTTGAATTTGAATCGAATGTTTCAATACATTCATACCAAGCTCCATTGTGGATTCGTACGCCGTTCGTAGCTAACGTTCGTATCAAATTCGTATGAAACGTTCGTATCGAATTTGAATCCTGCCACATTTGGGCTGTGTCTTCACGGCAACCTTATCTTGGATTCAAAATGTTTTCAGTCCTCAGAGTCCACACGGCAGTTTGGCTTAACATGCTTTCCCCGTGTTAAACCACACCAAAGCGTGGTGAATCTCAATCCTGATTTTAACAGGTCTCACTCCGGATCGTGCACTTGAAACGTTTTACATTTTTTACTGTGTGGACAGAACCGTTTTAAGGGATGAGAATCCATGTTTAGGGTTTCCCTCTCCCAATAGCTTGCTTCTAAAGACAGTGATTTCAGTGTTAAAAATCCACCCTTAACAGCAGCGCTACACTGTAGCGATGGAACCACTTCAGCCTGATAACCATGTTGCAATTTTGTGCAATTCTAAAAGTTCTGAGTTTAGAAAGGGAAAGGAAGGGAGGAAAGCAGCTGAATGTGAATGTTTAAAGCAAAGGGGCTTTAGTTGCCGCTGCTGCTGTGTGTCCTGAGCAATGAGAAGAGGAGGGGAAAGAATCGCTGGCTGGCTGCCTGCTGCCATTTTTCCTCCATCCATGGAAGCGGCAGCCACCCAGCCACCCAGTTAGGCTCGGTGAAGGGGTCCCTTATGGGTGGCGCGTCCATGCCAGGAGGAAGAGGGCAGGGCAGCCCCGAAAAGCGGCTTTTAAAAAGTAGCCACTTGAGTCCCACCTTGAGTCACGTACCCCACGTACGATCCTCAGAATCCGGATCCAACGCGATTAAGTTAAAAGTAATGGGAACAGGCAAATTTGCATTTGCATCCGGTTCTATTATTTTGGTTTAGGGAAAGTGAAATAAGCTTGCTGTGGGGATTCGCCCCTGAAGGGATTTATTCGAACGAATATGAATTTTCACTCATCGGTTTGATGTGAGTCAAATACCCCCAAAAAATCGTGCGCATTCCTAATAGCGACCCAAACTGAGGACAAACTGATGGAGGATTGTCAGATACTGGGTGTGGTCAGAGTTATTGAGTTTTAAGTCCAGCTTCTTAATAAGACAGACTACTTCAGCATGGTGTGATCATGGCCTTTCTCTCTCCCCCCCCCCTCTCTTTTTTTTTTTTAGTAAATGTTTTCACTGTTCGCAAGTCTTCCATTTGGACTTTCTGGAATGGAAAGTCCGCAAATAAAATAGATAGAAATGAAAAGGCGTGAGTAGCCAGGCCTGAAGGTGGACTGAAGAAGGTTTAAAGCGAAGGTGTGACCACTGCAAACCTTGGGAAGCAGGCATTCACAATGTGTCCACAGAAGTGGTGAAAGTGTGAAGGTGGTAATCGAGAACTAAAGGTGTGCACAGATGCAGTTTTAGACATTCAATATTGCTACATCATATGTACACTGCGCTGGTGCTGTGAATAGATAAATGTACTAATCAATGCTATATACACTTGTCAGAGCATCAAACAATAAACCTAGCATTGTCAGAGCATAATCAATAAGAGCATCAGATACCAAACAATAATCACAATATAAGCAATATGGTCAGGGAACCAGCTAAGCAAGCAGCAAAGCAATGGAAGCATAGATTAAAGAGACAAGGTATAGTGATCATAACTTTATGGTGATCTATTGCAGAAATCAAGCCACTCTTATACATGATAATTTGCTGAATCTGTGTGAATACAACGTTCAAACGGCCTTTCTCATACGCTTACATGTAACTTCCTGCTAGCTAGGAAGGACAACAGCAAAAGATAGGTCTCTGAATAAGTTTTTTGGCAAGCACTGTGAACAGATAAAGATGTACTTGAACATTTTCACTTGGCAGAAATTCCACTGAAACTTGTGAAGTGAGAGATTTCTTTTCCAGCAATCAATATGCTATATTGATTGCCTATCAAAATTCCCTACAATTCAATTCATAACAAATCAAATATTTGAAAATCCGAATTCGTACAAATAAAGAAAAACAAATCTCTGGACATTCGAACCGATACGAATGCATTTGTATCTATTCGTTTGAATATTCTATAGGTATCCAATGATATGAATCTCATATACATCCCACTTTCATCCCATATGCATCCCGTTTTTATCCCATACATATCCATAAGTACGCATATGTATGTGTGCATACGAATACACGCAAGATGCATACGGATACGTATCCGATGTGTGTGTATCCGTACACATACCAGTGTCCGCATTATTCATGTGAATAACTTGGAATATCCGTATTGGTATGAATACTAAAATACGAATGTCTGATCATTCGATTCGTATACAAATGTCTGAATTCGCCCGAATTCATTTGAATAACAAACATTTTGAATATTTGTGTGAATCCCAATCAGAGACCTCTGAGATGTTCACACGGAATTCCGCCTGCTCTCGCTCCTGACCTACTAATGCTCCCTGCCATTGTTTTTTTCCTAATACAGGGACGATCTCCAGATGAAAGCGCCTCACAGTAAAATTAATGGACAGCCAAAAGGAATTTCCAGAGTTGAATGCCGGCTAGGATCCACATCTAGCTCCCAAGGTGTTCCGGTCAGTCCCTCTAGGCACTCGAATGTTAAGAAAGTGTCCGGAGTAGGTGGAACCACCTACGAAATTTCAGTATAAAAAGAGGAAGCCCGCGACATAAAAAGAGCCATCTGCGAACCCAGCCACGCAGTCCGGGGCACGGTGAAGCGTCTGGCCGTAATGGCGACGCGAAGAAAAGTCGAAGCGGCAGCGGATGACACCCGTTCAGTTCTCTGTTGTGGTTTTGTTTGTTTCTCTTTTTCAACGCGTGCGTCCAAACATCCGACTCTTTTCTTCCCCCTATTCCTTTTGGCCAAAAATCAAAACAACTCCAGCCTTATTCTTGGAAGGATAGACTCTGTACACCGCATTGGAAACCCTCTTGAACAAACAGCTGGGAACTGTCTTAACTAACTACTGACCTGTGGAACCACAATTACAAAAAACAAAAAACCACAAGCGCTGCTTTTGCAGGAGGGGGGGAGCTGTTGCGCGTTCAATCATCTCTGTCTGCTTGTCTCTGTCATGTAGATGTGCTGTGGTTAAAAGCTCCCAGTGTTGGCTTGGCTCTTTTCTTTAACCTTCCCAGGTTTGGTGGCAGAGAATATGAAGGAAGACCAGAGCCTGACCGCAAGCTGGAGGGTGGGCAGTCCTTGTGGGTTACAGCCATTTCTTTCCCCGCACAGTGGCTTCCTATTCGTTTCAGGACACAAGCTGGTTGGCGCGCGTCAGATTTGTTCTCTCTATTGGAATGCAAAGAGAAGCCCAAATTTCACGTGAAAGCCATAGCGCACCTGGTCATATATGGTCCTTTTTGCATGAGTTGTGCGTCTGTACCAGAGGGAAGACCAGGCAAGGTCCCCTAGCTTTCTCCACACCTGAAGGAGACCAATGGATGCCAAGAATCCTTTGGCTACCCTGCACCAGCTTTGAGAAATTGGTCTATGCTCAAAGGAAGGATGTGCTTGGCTTTGGATCCAGCTGGAAGCATCCAGCTGCCGTTCACTGCCATGTATGAAATTCGCATCTATGTCAAACAATCATTACATTTCGAGAAAGACTTCCATGTGTGTGTGTGTGTGAGAGAGAGAGAGAGAGAGCCATCATACTGAGAAAGAAAGACCCAATTTTCTTATGGTAACCTTCTATTACGAGCAAAGACTCTCTTATTTGTGTTTTAGGAGCTAGTCTAATACAATGTGTTGCGTTGAACTGGTGCATTATGTATAATCCCAATGCAGAGTATTCTGATCTGTCAAAATTTGTATTGTGTGTATAAGAGAGACAGAGAGAGAGAGAGAAGGAGAGAAAGAGAAACAGAGAACGATAGCATTTCATTGATAGCCAAGTATGGGGCTTTGGCAGATAGAGTTTGCTGTTTGCCTGATGAGTGGAACCTTTCCCATAGCCTAGAAATATTTTGAGGCAGCCAGGGATCCTGCAACCCTGATTTTTTTCTTTCAAGCTCTTCCAAACTTGCATTTGGATGGGGAAAATAATAATTATCTTTTAAGGGTGGAAGCAGGACACTTCTAATGCCATCTGCTGGGACTCGAGAGCAGGAGAAGGTTTGTCCTTGTCTCTGTTTGAGATGCCCATGAGCATTTGGCGGGCCACTGTGTGTGACGGGATGCTGGACTAGATGGGTTGTGGCCTGATCCAGCAGGGCTTCTCTTATGTTCTTATGTTCTAAGTGGCATGTTTACAAGAATACCAAATGTGTATTCACCAGACTAGTGGGGCATTCCACGCCACTTCCAGAACTGTGTCATAGATAAGGCTGAATTTGGGGGGGGGGGGGGACATTTTAAAGAGGAAAGCCATTGCATT